>OZ019974.1:32044613-32644613 GCA_963970395.1 Ephialtes manifestator | reverse complement strand
CAGACACCGTCCGGTCAAGCTAGACCTGGAGGATAACGTCGTGGTACTCGTCGACGACGAGACGCACCGCCCGGCGAAACTAGACCTCGAGGATAACGTCGTAGTACACCTGGACCACGACGGACACCGTCCGGTCAAGTTAGACCTGGAGGATAACGTCGTGGTACTCGTGGACGACGAGACGCACCGCCCGGTCAAACTAGACCTCGAGGATAACGTCGTAGTACACCTGGACCACGACAGACATCGTCCGGTCAAGTTAGACCTGGAGAATAACGCAGTGGTACACTTGGACCATGAGATACCGTCCGGTCATCAGTTCCTCAAACTACGGTCAGCCGGCGAATTTTAAATAACTCAAATCTGCGCTGGCGCTCCCGCAAAAGCTCAATGATATTCGGACGAAGCTTGCAGCGCCATCTACCGAGCCATTGAGGGAATATGTATAGGGACATTCATTCTAGGAACTTTTCACAAAAAATAATTTTTGCGAAGATCAGTTTTGCGAACATCAGACCCTACCAATTTTTTTTATCGTGCTCAAATTTTCAGACGAGTTGTTTAAAGGCACAAACAATGGTTTGAGACCATACAATATGAAAAAAAAAGAAAAATTCGACACACCCTAATATATATATATATATATATATATATATATATATATATATATATATATATATCGAGAGTCGCGGTAGCGACTCGACGCCAATATATATATCGCTAACGTTAATATGAGAATTTCTCTTCTTAAATATACTACAAATAAAATATTAAAAAGGGCACATTGTAAAATTTTGTATCATTAGTAACATTATGTGCTGACCCCATAAAAACCTTAATAGACACTGTACCAACAATTTATGTCGAGTTACATTACAACCTATTAAAAAATAATGTTACATTATAACCCATCGTGTTATCAGTTTACGAACCTCTAATCCTTTCACTGCGAATTTTTTTTATGTGTCAAGTTGCACATTTATGTAATACATTTTATTAATTACAGTATGCAATATTCCTGGCCTCGTTGCTGTTATTGGAAATGACGCTCGGGGTTTTGGGCTTTGTTTTCAAAGACTGGGTAAGTTTACAATCCGTATTATAGAAAATCAAATGGTTCTTCCGGGATTTGAAATTATTTTTTCCCATAAATATACAACAACATTCATTATCGTTAATGTATTTTTCTCGTGGGAAATGTTTTTAGTGAGTGCGCTTTTTATCTCTCAATGCTTTCAGTTTCGACGAATGTACATAATCTATCCGTGTGTTGGTTGCAAACAAAATCGTCCACTATATTATATAAGCAAACAAGTGAAACGCATTATGGTTTATTTGCACGTGCATATTTGAAATCCTCATTAACGTACAGCAGTGAATGGAATTTGCCAGTCTTGTGTTCGGCCTACCATCGACGAATATTTCATGATTTTCCAACACGCTTTAATATTATTTCCATAGACGTTTTAGACCGACGTTTGACGTCTCAATAATGCAGCTGCGTGCAATATTTGATATCAACGCGGCGTATTTGCATTCATTTGTGTCATCTGCGTGTCTCGTTTATTTCTGATGGATTTATTTGCTGATACTCCAACAGATAAAGTCACAAGCGACGGGTGGCTTCCAAGCGTTCATCATACATTATCGTGATGATCCTGATCAACAGAACCTCATCGACTGGATCCAGGAAGATTGGGTAGGTTTTCTTAACATAGTTTCAGCATGTCATTATACTATACTCAACTCTATACATCGTGTGTTATTTTTTCTACCTTCTAACTCTAGACTGGGGTAGATATCAACCCCACGCGTTTCTTCCAAATACGAAGATCCTGGAAGCAGTAATCATTCGGCATATCATTATACACCGAGAGAAAAATATAGTACTCATTCCCAGATTCGTCTAGTAATCGGGATCCAAAGTGATAAAATGGCATTTTTTTTCCAGACACATACAAAGCTTTACTAGGCGTTGCCCGCTGTACTATTTACGCTGCTGTACAACGCTGCACAACCCATCTCATACTTCTCTATATTTTGCGCCCACAAATGTTCGGAATAATCTTCATACGCATACAGGTTAAAGCAATTTACGTTACGATAAATAAAGCAAAGTCTATTGACAGCCGGCAAAATTATGTAGTTTCGTACGACATGAGATTTACGAAAGATATACAGCTCCCGTGTAGCGTCCATCGTTCAACGTTCGCCATCATAACCTCAAAGTTGCCCGAAAATGCCCAGACGTTTCGCAAGCGCCCCTCCGCGTGCATCGCGTTTCTATTCACGGTATAAGTAAACATTTCCAAACTTCCAATATTGATTCCGTTTACTATGTTGTCTGGGTTTTTTTACCAAACTATTTTAGATGTCTTAACTATATTTTTCTCTAGGTGTATACTTAACCGTACACCCCATGTGTCATTTTTTTCCTACCTTCTAACTCATGAGTGGGGTAGACATGAACCCCACCGGTTTCTTCTACATACAAAGATCCTATGAGCAGTAATCATTCGACATATTATTATATACTTGTTAACTACTTCACCTTATTTGTTATATTTTTTCTATCTTCTAATACTTGACTGGGGTAGATATCAACCCCACGCGTTTATTGTACATACAAAGATCCTATGAGCAGTAAATGGGATTTTTTGCATAGGAATCACTTCCTTTTATTAATAAGAAAGTGAACGACATGCGGAAACTTTGATTATATTCAAGTTTAAGTGGTGGAATCACGCTTAAAGCGCAAAATGTAACAAAAATTGTCAGTAACTGCATTTTTCAATTGGGACAATAAAAAGGGCTTTTTAGCATTTAGTTACATAATAAATATGCGATATTAAATTTGAGCTCTTTTGATTTTTTTCCTAACAAGAATAAAAATTATTCACATATTATAGTCGAAACATTTCCACTCAAAAATAAAAAAATTCATGTAAACAAAGTTACCTCTATGAGAAAGCAAAATGTAGTGTGACAGTATATAGTGTTAATCTTCAATAATATAGGACTTATAGAAAATAATTCTTGCCCTCCTGCGCAAGGTCTAAAAATATCGTGATTATCGACATATTTTCATGTAAATTTTTTTGTTATAAAAAATGACGTTTTATCTTAGAACTATACTTTGTTCGTTAACGTTACATATAAAAATTCTGAAACAATCACAAAAAAATTCAGAAATAATTTCAAACTGAACAAATTCAATTGCAGACATTTCCCGATGGGATTCCAAGTTTGAAAAAACTTGAAAAATAACGACACTGAATATTAAAATTTTTACGAAATTCCTTTATATCCTTTTTCATAACACTTAACGAAAAGAAAAAAGATTGTCAAAAATGTCAAAAATGCGAATGCCTCACATATGAGGCATTCTCTGTCGCTTCAGCCACTTTTTTTTCCACCCTCTCAGATCTATCCCATAATTGGCCACATTTTAGTACCACTTAAAAGCACTCTGTGAATTTTTTCAGATTTTTTAATTCATCCATTTAGGAAATGTATATTTTTTTTGTTATTCATATAACTTCGATGGAGTAAATCTGACAAAAAAATCACACATACAAAAAAATGTTGTTTTTCACTTAACTTTGTATTGCAATATGTCTCATATTTTTATTCATGTTGCAAAAGCTATTCACAGCAAAAAAAATGTTAAACTATTTTTTTTACTCATTCGGACACCTTCGATATCACTGCCAATTTGATACAAGCTACAGGGATATGTCACAAACATACCAAAAAATTGGCATAGTGGGCATCGACTACTTGAAGGAGAAAAAAAATATTTTCCAAAATTTTCGATTCAATAAATGGCTATACGCACGAATAACTGCACGTAAACCCTGAAGGCCGTGTCGTCGTTACGCGTCAAGGAGCTCAGTGGATCGATTATTTGAAGGAATAACAAAAAATAAGTGAAATAAAAAAATATATGAAAATAAAAAAATAATTAAATAAATTTAATTAATTTTCTTTCTTTTTTTAATCCTTCAAGTAGTCGATGCCCACTATACCAATTTTTTTGTACGTTCTATACATGTCCCTACAGCTTATAAAAAATTGAAAGTAATATCGAAGGTGTCTGAATGAATGAAAAAAATTGTTTAACATTTTTTTTTGCTGAATATCACTTTTGCAACACGAATAAAAATATGAGATCTATTGTATTACAAAGTTGAGTGAAAAACAACATTTTTCCATATACGTATTTTTTTGTCAGACTTACTCCATCGAAGTTATATGAATAATAAAAAAAAAATAGATTTCCCAAATGGATTGTTTTAAAAATCTGAAAAAAATTCACAAAGAGTGCTTTTAAGTGGTACTAAAATGTGTCCAAATATAGGATAGATCTGAGTGGGTCGAAAAAAAAAGTGGCTGAACTGACAGAGAATATCTCATACATATATTTTCACCATATTTTTAATAAAGTTACACGTCTGCTCACATCTGCAACTGAGATGCAATTTTATTTTCATGATTTTCGGGTGAATCATCTTTCTTAACGAAAAATAGAGTCAGTAATCGAATAATCTATGACAATGGATGACACCATAAGGTATTAGTTCAGGGATCATGACAATTGTTGATGAGCTATTCAATTTTGGCTTCTGGGATTTCAATGGGTGGCAAGGGATCGGAATAGCATACCACGATTTCGGTATCCAATCCTATCAGAATAGTGCACGATGCACTATTCGATTGGCTGCTAGCTAATCATCGTATTATGCGTAATTGTGAAGTTGCTAATGACATTCCTCGAGTCATTGCACGAACTATTCAGACGCGTTTCTGTGGATATAGAATTCTCTATCAGTTCAACCAAAGTTTGTTTGATTCGATTTGATTACAATTTCGGTTCTTCACGACAAAACCGAAAAATGAAATTTTTATTTGCGACCAAAAATATAAAAAATTAAATTAAGTAAAATAAATTTTAAAAAATAAATAAACGTGTATAGAATTCTCTACCAGTTCAACCTAAGTTTTTTTTATTCGATTCAATTACAATTTCGATTCTTCACGACAAAACCGAAAAATAAAATTTTCATTTCCGACTAAAAATATAAAAAATTAAATTAAGTAAAATAAATTTAAAAAAGTAAAAGTGTATAGAATTCACTACCAGTTCAACCGAAGTTTTTTTATTCGATTCAATTACAATTTCGGTTCTTCGCGATAAATGATATAAATGAAAAAAAAATTTCTGACCAGAAATATTAAAAAGTAAATTAAATTTAATTAATTAAAAAAATTAATTAGATTAAATTTTTAAAAACCTTGCGCATCGCTTCTTCATTATTTTTCGCTTTTTACAAAGCTACCTCTATGAGGAAGTATGTTATTCAATTATGGCTTCCTCATAGAGGAAGCTTTGTAAAAAGCAAAAAATAATGAGGAAGCAATGTGCAAGATTCTACTTTGCATCCTTATTTTAATTAGATAAATAAACATGTTGTGAATTCGCTTTTTCTATTTCGTTATTATTAGAGCGTTGCCGACAGTGAATGTGATAAGGTATATTTTTTTAATAATTCAACATTCCGTCAAATCAAAAATTTCATACCGTTCGTCACTAAATTATACATATATAATAGCTGAATATTCTTTCATTTATATACAAAATTTGTAATATTTTACTATTTTTATGATTTTTCAAAAATTTGTTTAGGAATAATATAAAACAATATATAATTTATAAATTAGAATTTATTGATTTTAAGTTTTTATTTTAATTTGAATAATCGATATTTAATAATCCCGAGGTTGTAATTTAATGACAAGAGTAGCTTTTAAAGTTAAATATTCACGTATGTAAATTGTAAATAAAGACACAGATAAAACACATATGAAGGTCGGTATTTTAATCGATAACATTACTAATATAATATGATTACACGAATAGAGATACACATATAATAGCTTCACGTCAAAATAATGGTTTTATTAATAGAGATATCAATAAAAAGGTGCTATTCAAAATAATGCTTTTATCAAAATAGATACCAATATACAATGTTCACTTAATAGAAATACACATATATCAGCTTCACGTCAAAATAATGGTTTTATTAATAGAGATATTAATATAAAAGGTTATATTCAAAATAATACTTTTATCAAAGTATATACCATAATAAAATGTTCACTTATCTCTCTTTTTTCGTAATTTTGTAAATGATGAGATGACCGGCCGGCACATTACAATGATGAAAATTATAACCACATGGTCAAGAATATGTATAAAGAAATATAAGAAAATTTTTCCGTCGAGCACGTCTGCTCTCTTCGACAGCCGAGAGATAAGAGAGCTCTTATAATTTTCGTCTTGAGGTACTGGTAAGTAGTCTTGAAATCTAGGTACTACTCTAATTAAGGGGATGGAGTCAGGTCAAAATAATTAAATTTGTAACTTCAATATCATCCAAATTCTCTTGCATATAAAAATGATCAATGAACTATATTGTTGGTACTCGATGAAAGGATTTTTTACTGCCATCTGACTTGCGTATGCCTTTCCATATTATCGTAAGCAAAGGTCTTAGGTTTTCCACTCTGCGCGTGATTCAGACCATACTGCTAGGCAGATTGGGCTAGTTAATGTCTCATTTTCTTCTTCATAAAAAGATACACCGGCTAAATGGAGCAAAATATTTTTTTTTTCATTCTGAAAGCAAGGTTAATAACTGATTTAGAAAAGAGCATAAAATTTATTTAGTAATAATCATGTCACTTGAAAAATATTACCTTTTATTAACTTTTGCTCCATTTAGCCGGTGTATCTTTTCATGAAGAAGAAAATGAGACGTCAACCAGCCCAATCTGCCTAGCAGTTTGGTCTGAATCACGCGCAGAATAGGCTTAAAACCAAGTTTCGGCAAATGGCATCTAAAGCTTACCACTTAAATAAAAATGTTTATGCTGTTTTCACCTTTGGGGCACCTTAGTACCTTTAATGAACAAAACAAAAATATTATTTGCAAGTCAGATTACAGAATATTATTAATAATATTATTAATAAATGTTTTTTTTTACAAATAAATAAATAAATGAATGCATAATTTGAAAAAAAAACCTGTAAATAATATGGGGATGATCACTTTTATTGACAACATCACTGAAAATTTATCCGAAGTTGACACATTCACAAATGTGCTGCACAAACATTAAATCATCGCTTCATAACAAATTTACATATCTGATCACTTCTGATGATTGTTGATTCTGTTTTAAACACTATTGATTGAAAAAAAACCGTAAATGGCCAACGAAATCAAACTAATAACATAATATGAACGAAAAATAAAAACGTCAATTCGAGGTTATGCATCTCACGTATAGCAGAAGTAACTTCTCGGGGCAGTAACACGCTGCGCATGCAATACGTGCTAAGATATCACAGCGCATGTCCCACTATTCGCGCGAATTCGAATATAATGGAAGTGTTACGTGTTGCGTTGAAGACATCACACTCTCATCGCGTCATTTGTATCGCGTTTCGCTAACTGGTTTAAAGGTGGTAAACAAATAAAAATTTATTTACAAATACGTAATAAACTTTTTATTATATAGAAAAAAATCATTAAAAAACAGGTATATTGCAAAAAAAAACAAATTTGATTTTTTTTTTTCAACACCCTTAATTATTTTGTGTGAACAAAAAATCGGCCATAATGTCTGCATATAACAAAAATAAATAAATAAAATAATTTAAAATTCAAATACAATATTCTGGTAATTTTTACGACTTTTGAGAAAATTAAATATGAATGGTGCCGTAGAAACTTAGTCATTTTTGCGAATTCCGGCTTATAACTTTACTAATAGATAGATTACATGGAAATGAATGTTTTCACAGAAAAAAAAAATAGTCGATTTTTTTAAATTTTTGACCTGACTCCCCCCCCCCCCCCCCCTTAAACAATTACGCCCAGAATTTAGGCTCGTTGCCTGAGAGCTGGCGCTCTCTGGTCGGTTACGCTGTTGTACCCAGAATTATTTAAGGAAATTGTTCGGTCGTTGACCGAACATGTTCAGTGCACCGCTTAAGCTTCGCCACGGAGCGAGCTAGAAATACGAAACCACGTTTATTCGTCAGACGTTTTTGGAGCAATTGGGCAACCGAACGATTTCGAAAGAGCTCGCGCTTTGACTCAGCGCGGAGTCGGTATCGTTCGATGAAGCAATGTACGCGAAAGCAATAAATGCAAACGCACCGATTTTAGGCAAATTGCTGGGAGTTAATCGGGAATAAGTTTAGTCTTCAATCGAACATCAAAGTGACCAGTCGGTCTTGGGTCAGACTCGCCCATAAGTAACAGAATCGAGACGAGCTCGATATTGTAATACACTATATTGTTATTTGTTTAAATAAATCTTCTTAAGTTTGCGTTATTTACTTGAGTCCAACTCTTTATTGGCAAACGATCCCAATAAATAAAATATATGTTAAATTGACCCCCCTGCGGGCATAACAACGCGCTCTTTTCCTTACGTTTAAACTTTTCAATCATTACAAATTTAAGCTCGCTACCTCAAGTTTTGCAAAAGTTACAATAGAGCGATAATGTCCATTTTTTGAAAAATTCAAAATTCCATAAAATTTGAACCACTTTACCGTTTCGAGCCAAATTCAATACCAAACAACATTGAGTGCACCTGCTCGCTCCTATAACCAACTATTTAGCAAAATAGACTAAACTTTACGAAAGTTAGAGCGACCATCTCCTTTTTTAAAAAAAAACTCAAAACGGCGTAAAATCGAAATTTTCGCACAGATTTTATTGAAAAATGCTACAGTTGAAGAGGGTCTGCTGCTACACTTATGTACCAAATTTGAGCGCGATATACAAAACCGTTCTTGAGTTATCGGCGTTCGAATTTTCGGAGTTGTATACATACACAAGCACACATACATACATACATACGGACATTTTTTCTCGATCACTTTTCTGGACGTTTTGGACAATTCTAAGTATCCTGCATCGAGAGAAGGATTGTAGTACTCATTCCCAGATTCGTAGAGTAATCGGGATCCAAAGTGGAAACATGGCATTTTTTACCAGACACATACAAAGATTTACTAGCCGTCGTTCGCTAACGTATTTAGCGTAAAAAGTATAGCGGGCGACGCCTAGTAAATCTTTGTATGTGTCTGGAAAAAAATGCCATGTTTCCACGGTGGATCCCGATTACTATTCGTATCTGGGAATGAGTACTATAATCCTTCTCTCGGTGTGACATAAAAATCTCGAAAAAAAATTTTCTCATGAAAACAAAGTTTCCTCTACGAGGAAGCAATAATTATAATACCAGAAAGTTATTAGTGAATCAGAAGGAAAAAATTAAAAAATTGATTTATCAATCTTTTCAAAAACGTATTTGTTTCTCTTATAAAATTAAACAGCCAATTCTTCGAAACACGTACGAGTTTTTTTGAAGCTCTGTCCAGGAAAGTACCAAAACAACCAAACACAAAAATTGCAGTAACGTGCGGATTTACTTTCCAACTCTTTTATACATTAAAGTAGATATGACATAAACCCTAGGAAAAAATAGCTTTACTCACGAATCGTATTTTTAAAGATTATTTATATCCTTCAGCGACATATTATTTTATATTTTTCCTTTGGTCTCGAAAACGATTTTCTTCAAGTTAATGAAAAATGATTAATTAGTTTAAACATAATTTTCGCTAATTCAATTTCACCGCATTTCTTACATAAAACATAATGTTAATATAAATGTATTATTTCATTGATGACAAAAAATATTTCATAGGTTGAGATTTCAAAGGGCTTTCTTTGAATCAATGAAACTTTTTCACTTTGTGCACCGTTTTGAAACTGCAAATATGTGAAATAAAATTGTAAAAAAAAATACCAATTTAGTTCATTCAAACAATTTTTTTTTCTCAGTGTATGAATTTATGCTGAGGGATATATTTGTAGCAATATACTCGATTTTCTGATTGGTCCTTTCAACTCTGTAAAACAATGTAATTGGATGAAAACCAAAAAATCTACTGAAAGTGGTCGTATCGATACGCCTGTTAAATTCCAGTTCCACAGATCGAATGGTTCTTCAGGTATAACGGTTTGAAGTTTTCCAATTGTCCAGAGCTTTTTTTTCATTAAAACGACGATGTGAATTCCAATACCCCTTGAATTTATTTATTGCGACGAATAGTGCCAACACCGTCGACAAGTGAAAAATGGTTTCAATCTTTACAATACCGTCATTGGACTCTTTTAAATTGTAGTTCGATCGATACTCGATTTTTTCGGTGTGAAAATTGCGATTTGTCTGCCTATTAGAAAAATAACTACTGCTGCTGTCATGTTTTTATTACTAAAAATGACTGCTTAACCAAACTAAATTAAACCGTAGTGGGGCAAGTTGGAACTGTGGCGACTTTTTAGTTATTCGTTGCCACAAATAGTCGTAGCCATATAAAATGTCGAAGATTATACATAATAAAACTAATCGGTTACAAAATAGAATGCCAGTATTTGTATTTCGAACCATTAACTAAAAAAAAAAAAACATATGGTTCACGAAAAGTGTTCCAACTAGCCCCGATCTGTCCTGTGTTCCGTGACAATATCATTCCGTTTAATCCGGAATCATATAAAAGTTTGATGAATGATTTTGTAAAAATGGATTTATTAATCTACCAACATTATTATTGATATTAAAAAATCTATGTTCCTCGTGTCTTATATGGAATTTATATTAAAATGATATATAAAGATTTTTATAGAACCTATATACGAAAGTGGACATATAGAATCTTCATATATTTTCTATAGTCAATATGAAATTATAAAATTAATTTCTAAAAAACTATATAAAAACAGATATTCTTGTATAGTATATGGGGCATTCCATACCAACTTGGTCAACGGCTGAACGCCATTTTTTTTTCTTCGCGGCAATTTTTTTATGTTATTCTTCCAACTAAAAAATGCATGCAAAATTTTTTTCAGATTTTTTAAATCGAAATTTCTGCGTTATAAATAATTAAAGCAATCTAAAAAACGCCCTGATTTAAAAAACGATTTAAAAATAATGTTCAACAAAACGTTTGAATCATAGGCCAGAGTGGGCCGAGACCTCCTGCTATTTTTTTCCATTTTATAACATTATTCAAAGGTCGTTTAAACGTTAAACAGACAACTTTTCGATTTAAAAATCTCAAAAAAATCTCAAAAATGCTGTCACGACGCCCTAATACATATATGGGTCATTCCACGGGATTTCGCACAAAAAAAAACCCTACCGACTCCAATTTTCGACTAATTTTTTTATATTGTTGACTATGTCAAACGGAGCATCTGTGAATTTTTTGAGAATTTTATTCTCATATTTCGACGAGCCATAAAATAAAAGGTGAAAAAAATGAAAAAAAAATCTGACGTCAAGTGGAATAATGATATCGACAAAAATAACTAGGTCAACATTTTCGTAATTCAACACAGTTTACGGTAAAAATAATAAAAATAAAAAATAAACATAACTTCTATTTTATTTATGTCTTTTACCAAGAAAAGGTACCATTTCGTTAATTTGGCCCCCTCCGATTTCAATACAAAAAATCACGAATATACTACATATTCGTATATTGTAATTCGATTACATTTAATGAATCGAATACATCTACATATAAAATTATGAAAAAAATCACAAAAGCTCCTTTAAATATTACCAATTACATAAAAAAATACGCAGAAGATTGGAAGAAAATTAAAAAAATCAATTACCCGAAATATTTTTTTAAAAATGGGTAAAATGCGTTCTCCATCTTGGGCTTGTGCTTAAAATGTTTGGGACTCCATGTAGTATATTCGTGATTTTATGTACTGAAATCGGAGGGGGCCAAATTAGCGAAATGGTACATTTTCTTGGTAGAAGACATAAATAAAATAAAAGTTATGTTTATTTTTTATTTTGATTATTTTTACCGTAAACTGTGTTGAATTACGAAAATTTTGACCTAGTTATTTTTGTCGATATCATTATTCCACTTGACGTCAGATTTTTTTTTCATTTTTTTCACCTTTTATTTTATGGCTCGTCGAAATATAAGAATAAAATTCTCAAAAAATTCACGGATGCTCCGTTTGACATAGTCAACAATATAAAAAAATTAGGCGAAAATTGGAGTCGGTCGGGTTTTTTTGTGCGAAATCCCGTGGAATGACCCATATATAAGTATTCCCAAAAAAAAATTCAGATGCTTTTATTAAACTTGCAAAAGTATGCGTCTGGACCTCCATATGGGGCATTCCACCCCGTTTCGACCTGGAATTGACCTCGACCTTTCCGATTTAGCTCATTATTTTTTACAGGCTTAGACCCTCAACTGCACAATTTTTTTTAAGACCATTTTTTTTAAATATATTTTTAGTGATGTAGAAAACCCCATAATTTAAAAATCTGATAAAATTCTGAGAAATACTTTGTTCAATAACAAAATTATCTAGCTTATAGTAAAACTGGGGAGATTTTTCTTCTTATAGTTTTTAAACTATAAAAAAAAAAATCTTACCCACTTTTCTTCTTATAGTTTTTAAACTATAAGAAGAAAAATCTTCCCCACTTTGACTATAAGCTAGATAATTTTGTTATTGAATAAAGTATTTTTCAGAATTTTGAAGAAGATTATTTAAATAAATATGAACTCTATGTATAAGCTCGTTGACAAGGCAACGGCAATTGGTTGTTGATAGAAAAAACAAAAAGGAGAGAGTTGTTAACGTGGGAGAAGCGAACGGACGTGTGTCAAAGAGGCTCCGGAATAAACCATTCATTTTCTTAAATAAATAAAGAGTTTACTTATTTATAAGTTTAAAAGCAACTTTGAATAAGTATTAGCAATCAGAGATTGCGACAATTTATCAGAAGTGGGATAGCAACCTGGTTTACGTCCGCATTACGAGTAAATGAATCTGGGATTCATCGATCGCATCAAGATAACGGAAGTTATTGATCGATCATTAGAGACTCGAAATTTTGGACTCATCGGATTAAAGCTTAAAAACTGACTCGTCAATTAAGACATCGTGGATTCTAACGGAGTAAGTAGGTCCCAAAAGAAAAAGAGAGGTCGACCGAAAAAAGTTCAAGTGGACTCGACAGCACTGACACCAGATCGAGAAATGCATCAGACTCCAATACAGTCAACATCGAGACAACAACCCGGAGAAAATTTGGAAAGAGGAGAAAGTAATCGAGATCTACAGAATGGAATGCAATTACTAGATTTGGGTGGTCAACGAATCTATCGGACACCAATTCAACCAACGAGACAACAACCTGAAAATAATTTACAAGAAGAAGGAGACCAACGAAATGCACCGCATCATGGTCAGTTATTGGATTTAGGACCTAATCTTCCGGAATTGCACAGATTGAGTCTTCTACGTACTCCTACAAGTCGATCACGTAATTTTATGGATCTATCTAACGTTCTACCAAGTTTTGATCCAGTGAAGGAAGATACCGACATTCATCGATGGATTAATAAGATAGAGGAGTACGCGGACATGTACGATTGGGGCGATTTAGCTACAAAACACTACGCTTTATCCAAACTTGATGGCGTTGCAAGAAAATGGCGTGACAGCCTTGAAAGAGCCGAGAGAACCTGGGAAGATTGGAAGACGTTGCTAAAAAATACGTTTCTAAGCGAAGATACGGGTATCAAGGAAGTTTTGGAAGCTCAAAACTACAAACGGAAATCTGGACAAAATATCATAGAATATTTTTACGAAAAATTATCTCGTTGCAATAATGCTCGGATGGGGAAACGAGAAATCATTGAATGGATCGTCGATGGTCTAGCTAACGTTCAATACCGTTCGTATTTAGGACCACTTTCCCGGTATAAAGAGCCTGCTGATTTACTACCAGATTTGAAAAGTGGAGACAACTTCATAGGAGATTATATACGTTCAGCATCGAGGACAGAATTTGCGAAGAAGGAAGGTCAACGTTTGGATCATCAGAAAACTGGACACTCGGACAAATCCTATCGAATTGATGGCGAAGAAAAGGCAAATACGCGATCCAGAGACACGAAGGAAATCACCTGCTTTAAGTGTGCGAACATTGGTCATTATGCACATGATTGTCCCGAAAATTCTAAAAAGAAAGAATGGACCAAAGAAACGCGAAAAGTGGAAAATGAAAAAGTTTTACATATAGACGGTAACACGCACGCTAAATTTTTTAAGGAAGCTTCGATCAACGGAAACTTAATACGATGTTACGTTGACTTGGGAAGTGGAGTGACTACACTTAGAAAAGACTACGCTGAGAATTTACAATTGACGTATTTCGAGGATAAATTCAATTCATTTACAGGATACGGTGGAGGGGAAGTTACTCCAATAGGCATAATGACAGTTGAACTCGAAATCGATGGCGTAATGGTAAAATGCAATATTTTCGTGGTTCCCAACGAAGCACAGGTCGTGCCGCTGCTGGTGGGTCATTCATATACGGAACAACAGAATGTCCACATTTTAAATACGAAAGAAACATTGATCATAGCAGACAATCTGGAAGAATTGTTGACAATCGAGAGAGAGAAATCGAGCAAAGCGAAATTCGTCACTGAAAAGGAAACTGTCATCCCAAAGAATTATCTCGCTCATATCAATGATATTGGAAAGATTCCAGAGAATGATTTTTATATCGAAGCTGTAAAAGAAGATCAAGCGATTGCACATGGGGAAGTGATCGCAGAAGAGGAAATGAGCCGAGAAATTCAAAACGACGAAATACACAGAGAAAAACTGGTTAAAGTTATAATGCAACTCACTTCCGAAAAAGAGGCTTTGATGGAGGATAAGAGTCAACTACTTATGAAATTGACCAAATATGAGGTGCGCGTTAAAGCGCATGAAGGCACTGAACAATTTCTCCGAAAACAGATTCAAATTTATGAAAAAAAATTCGAAGATGTCAAGCAGGACGTGGATAAGACGACAGAGTCGGTGAACAATTTACGGCCCGAATCGCAAGAGATGAAAAAGAAAATATTGAAGCTGACGGAAATAAACAAAAAGCAAGATGTTGAGATCGTGACGCTAAATAACAAATTGTTGATACCCCAAGAATTGTGCAAACTGTTCCAACGAGAGAGAATCCAGGCTCAGTTACGTAAAAAGAACAAAGCTCTCAGCTGCAATGAAAATCAAAAATCTATAAACCCGATAAATAATATGAGAAACAAAATGAAGAGGAAAATCGACATGAGAGCCACGAAGGGACGAAGAGTTCGGTACAAGATACACACGAAATTAGTCAATTTTATGGCTCCAATGAAAAATGAAAAAAATTAAGAAAATTCCAGGAGAACAATTCGAAAACAAGCATCGCCGAGGACGTCGATATTGTCAGGACAGCCGAATTGAAGAAGATTATTTAAATAAATATGAACTCTATGTATAAGCTCGTTGACAAGGCAACGGCAATTGGTTGTTGATAGAAAAAACAAAAAGGAGAGAGTTGTTAACGTGGGAGAAGCGAACGGACGTGTGTCAAAGAGGCTCCGGAATAAACCATTCATTTTCTTAAATAAATAAAGAGTTTACTTATTTATAAGTTTAAAAGCAACTTTGAATAAGTATTAGCAATCAGAGATTGCGACAATTTTATCAGATTTTTAGATTATGGGGTTTTTTGTCACTTTAAAAAAATATTTAAATAAAATTTGCATGGTTCGGAAAAATCTGAACCATTTCCTAAAAATCTGAAAAAATTCTGAAAAATTCGGTTTCACGTAAATAAATATTTGATCAATCGCCTGTAGTAGATTAATTATTTTTTTTATTTCTTAATAACTTTTTTTAATAAAAAAAGCTTAAAAACTGTAAGAAGGAAAATCTTCCCCACTTTGACTATAAGCTAGATAATTTTGTTATTGAACAAAGTATTTTTCAGAATTTTATCAGATTTTTAAATTATGGGGTTTTCTATGTCACTTAAAAAATATATTTAAAAAAATGGACTTAAAAAAAAAAATTGTGCAGTTGAGGGTCCAACTAAGCCTGTAAAAAATAATGAGCCAAATCGGAGAGGTCGAGGTCAAATCCAGGTCGAAACGGGGTGGACTGCCCCATATATAGCTTTTGACATAGAATCCGCCGGCAGTTTTTTTTCAGAATAATAATAATAAATAAATAAGTAAATAAAGTATTTTTTAGTTTTTTTTAGATATTTTTAAATCGGGGCGTTTTTCTTAATGTTTGAAATACTTTTAATTAATATCATAAAATGAAGAAAAAGACTGGAGAACGTCTTGTTCCTCTTTTTCCATGTCAAAAATGTTGTTGTTCATCAAAGTATTTTTGAGATTTGTAAATCGAAGCGTTGTTTATTTAACATTTAAAAATTCTTTGAATAATGTTATACAATGGAAAAAAAAATAGTAATTATATATTCATAATAGTATTTTTGAGAATAATTTGAGTTTTTTAAATTAGGGCGTTTTTAGATAGCTTAAGCATTTATGACTTAGAAGTGAGTATTTATGACTCAGAAATTTCGATTTAAAAAAATCTGAAAAAATTTATGCATGCATTTTTTAGGTGGAAGAATAAAGTAAAAAATTGCCACGAAAAAAAAAATGAGGGTCAGGCGTTGACCAAGTTGGAATGAAATGCCCCATATATTATAGCTTATATTCGTATTGTACATAGCGGATGTAATCTATATATCAATTATGTCCATTTCATATATTCTCTGTTAGAATTGGACAATATGGATTTCGTAAATACATAGGTGAAATTTCTTGATACTATATAAAATATATTTGTTTTTATACAGATCTTTACAAATTGATTCTATAAATTCATATAGACTATACAAAATATATAAAGTTTTCATATGTCCACTTGCATATTTAGCTTTTATAAAAATCTTTATATATCATTTTAATATTATCTTTATATAATATTTTTCGTCTTTCAGATTTTTCTTTTAACGCGACATACTAAAATTCTAATCCGGTAGAAACTTTTGTTGAGAATATAACGTATCTGACATGCTTACATCGAGAATTTACGGTGGTAACGCAGTTCTTTCTACTAAATGCTAAGCCCAACGAGTGGATAAAAATTTGACGTAGGATTTTACAGTTCGGCGCAATGGAAAAGCTGCCCAAGAAGTACATAGACTACGTAAAAAACTGTCGTGCGGTTTCGTGGCCACGACAGATATTGAGGTTTAATGAAAGTCTGGAGGTTTTAATCCGGAAGCGACCTTCATCTCTGCCAAATCCAGCCTCGCACAACCGCAGCACGAATTTGTTGCTTGCAGTTGTCGGTACCCAACCCCCAACTAAGCAGCTTTTCACCTCCTCTTCTTCTTTTACGTTGCCCAGAAGCTATACTATATGAAGTATAGAAGCTATACACTCTCCGTTCGTACGGCGACTTTTTTACACGAACCTCTCTAATATTTCTCATAAGCAGCCAAATGTTGCTACTACTTAAGAGTACATCTCTGCATCATTCAGATTTTTTGTGTCTAAAAAATTGTGTAGCGCCATTTTTTAGAGCACTTTATATCTTGAAACTGAAAAATTGCATAAGAAAGATAAAATGAAAAAATTACTGTGAAATAAAAGTTTAACTTTGCATTGAAAATAATTTTTTAAAAATTTTGGATCAAAGTGACATCTATCATATAATTAAAAATTGTCAATATGTACAAAAACTAAACTAAATTTGCATTTGATCGTGAAATTGTAATTTAAGTGCTCAAAAAAATCGAATGTTGCAAATTATCATGAGTTGCCATTGATTTGCTTGCTTACTAAATTTTAGATCCATTAATCCATCTGCTTTTCAACCCTCAACATATTGTTTGGCGAATATGAAGGACGTCGAAATTAAAATTAGTATTGACTGTAAAATCCGAAGGTGTTAGGTCCAAATGTATTACCAGATATAACTTTTATATTATCGTTTGTAAAAAAAGAAGTGTATATCGTTTTTTCTATATTTCTGATACATAGCGGTAAATAAAAAAGAAAAACCATCTAGAATCTGAATCATTTCACAAATGATGGTCAAAGTTTGCAATAAGCATCACTAAACATTATTATCTCTTGTACAGAAACTTTTAGCACCCTAGCTCAATTTTCAAGAAATTTAGTCGAACAAAGTTGATATCAAAAAATGCTAAATCCGGTAAAATTCAAATTCATCCAATAACAAAATCAAAACCACTCTATCGAACCAGGGTTATCCTATTTTTTCAAACCGTATTCAATAACTGTAATAGAATAAATATTTTTTTGTGTTGCATTTCCCCCCTTCTGCAGGCATTACGCCTATTACAGGGTCGGCCCGGATCAGTAGCCAGTCCCCCCTGGGGGTCTGGTCCGGATCAGTAGCCAAGCCCCCATGCGGCCGCATCCGACTTCCCCCTTCTATATCGCATTTGCCATAGCATTTCTGCTATGGGCATAGGGAAACTGCGAAAAACCTATGCCGATATTGCCGGTCCCGAGTTCGCCTCCCGGAACCGGAGCTACGTCACGTTTCGTCGAGAACATAAACACGGACTACAGCTGTATACATGTGACCCCCACAGGTAGAAATACCTGTGTGGGTCTCATGTATATATCTGGAGCTTCATCGCGCCCGTATTTATATTTTCCAATAATATTGACCATCGCACCGGTTTTAGAATAAATATAAAAGGTTGATTTACTGTTGGTTCTTTGCAAGTCAACAATTTTTCCATAGGGAGGAAAACGGATAATTATTGCCCGGCGGGAGCAATGAATGAGCTAAGAACAATCCAAGCTACTAAGTTTTCTGAGTTAACAAATTATTTGGTTGCACGGAAAAAAGGCTTCCCAAGTACGGTTTGCCGACGCTCGCAATACGGCACAACACTGGCCCAATGCCGGGAGCCCACGGTTGGCCTCGGTTACAAATCTCGGGCCGGGTCTGGTCGGCCTATGAAATCAGCATTGAGTCAAGACTTCAAACAAGCATTGGGCCAAAGTATCCTTCCCGACGTCGGCCTAGCGCTTTGCCGTTCCTTTTTTAACAATAGCAGCCGTTGTCTATAGCATAGACATCATAACCTCTAAAGGTTACGTTCATATTTTGACGTCGAAATGTCGGTTCTGCGGTTAAGTGCGTTACGGGTGAAAAAACATCGAACTTTATCAAAATTAAATACGGATGCACGGAGTGAGGTTCAGGTAGAAGAACCGGTTATTAAAAAAACCAAAAAGTACCGCGAAAATTCGTCAACGCGTAATGCGAAAAATATGAATCAAACATCCAGTGACGAACAATCAGAGGCGGATACTAGTATCGAGGAAAAATCAGTAGTATCGCACGCGAGTAGTGTTGGCGACTTGTATCGGAGTCCATTTGTACAAAGCTGAAAAACTGGGCTTTAGGAAATTTCTCATGTCTCAACAATCGGGTACTGGTTTACACAAAACGCAGTACTGGTTCACGGGCCGCGTCCGGTATTGGTTCACCGTCGGTTCAGATTCTATCCCGAGCTGAAAGCTCAGCGCACAAGACTGGCCAAGCGTTCCGCCAATCGTCAAAACCTACTTGGGATGTTTGGAATAACCAATCGCTTGGTTATAATATATGCGCCAGTCGGTTATTTAATTGGTTAGACCAACCAAGTTGTTGGTTACGCCAACCAAGTTGTTGGTTACGCCCACCAAGTTGTTGGCTAGACCAACCAAGTTGTTGGACACGCCAACCTAGTTGTTGGTTAGACCAACCATGCAGTTGATTGCGCCAATGGAGTTGTTGGTTAAAACAACTAAGTTGTTGGTTAAAACAACTAAGTTGTTGGTTAAAACAACTAAGTTGTTGGTTAAAACAACTAAGTTGTTGGTTAAAACAACTAAGTTGTTGGTTAAAACAACTAAGTTGTTGGTTAAAACAACTAAGTTGTTGGTTAAAACAACTAAGTTGTTGGTTAAAACAACTAAGTTGTTGGTTAAAACAACTAAGTTGTTGGTTAAAACAACTAAGTGGATGGTTGGACCAACAAAGTTGTTGGTAACACCAACCAAGTTGTTGGTTGAACCTACTAAGTTGTTGGTTGAACCAACTAAGTTGTTGGTTACGCCAACCATGTTGTTGTTTGAACCAACTAAGTTGTTGGTTACGCCAACTAAGTTGCTGGTTACGCCAACCAAGTTGTTGGTTACGCCAACTAAGTTGTTGGTTGGACCAATTGATTTGTTAGTTCGACCAAATAAGTTGTTGGTTGGACCAGCTAAGTTATTGATTACGCCAACGTTGTTGGTTGTATTACAATGAGCTTCGTTGTGCCAATTAATAACTTGGTTGGTCTAACCAATTAATCGGCTGGCGCATATACAACCGAGCGATTGGTTTTTCCAACCAAGCCTTTTATTTCCATATGGGCCGACAAACTAGTTGGTTGTGAGACGCAATTCGTTAGTTCTCAATCAATGATTTTGTCGGTTCAATCAACCGAATTCTTTCCGTAACCAACCAGTTTATTGGCTCAACGAATTTTATCCCTTGGGGCCTGTTCAACCAATTATTATTTTGATTATGTTACTGTCGATTTGTTTCGACCATAACCTGCTCTCCATATGCGCACATATTCGCAATAGTTAATATTAACTATCTGTTTATAAATTTGCAGTTGCAGTGCTGCGGTATCGAGGGCCCAAAGGACTGGGATCGTAATAATTACTTCAACTGCTCGTCCAGTGAGATTGGTTCGAGCGAAGCCTGCGGCGTGCCTTTTAGCTGTTGCAAGCGGGAACCCAACGTGAGAAGTGTAAAATGAAATTTCATTTCCCTTTGTTCTTGCGTTATGCCTGAATTATTTCGCCGAAACATTCGAAATAATTGAAGCTTTGATATATGCTTGGATCCAATATTAAACCTTTCTTATACCACTTGAATATACAACGTTTTGAACTGCTTCGTTTTTTTTAGGAAATTATCAAAAACAAACAGTGCGGATATAACGTTAGGAAACCAGGCAACGTAAGTAATGTTTTACATTATTTATTATATAGCACATCTGCACTCATTTGGGAAAAAATCTAATCTGCTTAGGTGCAGCCCCGATGTTCTGCAATATTAAAGACATGTTAATAACTAAATAAATGTCGGTAATTGGGTGATTAATAGTTCTGGGATTGCGGTGTTAGAAACGTGTTATAATCCTCATGGCAACTGTCGATTCCTTATTTTCCTAATGCAGTAAGATAAACGGCCCTGTACATGAAATCTTTAGGGCAACGACGTCCGTTTTTTTATTGTTTGCCAACGCAATTTATTGTCAAATCCCGGGATCTTCCTTCTGCAATTGTGACAAGTCAAATTATGACAACACGCATAAAACGGGCATACATGAACATTTGGGAGACACAATTTTAGATTGATTCTTGAATTAGTATGTAATCTATAGTTATCAATTGTAAAAATCACACTTAAATATGTCAGTAATTTTTTAATATTTTTTTAAAGTGACATATCGAATGCCATAATTTAAAAATCTGAAAAAATTCTGAATAATACTCTGTTGAATCACAACATTTTCTAGCTTAGAGCTAAAGTGGGGTAGTTTTTTTCATATAGTTTTTAAGCATTTTTGATTTAAAAAATTATTAAAAAATAGAAAAAAAAATTAATCTTCTATTGACTACTTGACAGATATTTCTGTATATGAAACTGTATTTTTCAGAATTCCTTCAGATTTTTAAATTATGGCACTCGATATGTCACTTTAAAAAAATATTTAAAAAAGATTTGCATAGAAAAAATAAAAAAATAAAATCTGATGCGTTTGAGGGTTTAACCAAGCCTTCAACGAATTACGAGTCAAGTCGGGAAGGTCGAGGGTCAGACTCAGGTCGATTCCGGATGGAATACCCCATATGGAATATATATGTATATATATATATTTTTAGCGCCAAAAAGTTTTATATGTCGAATACACCGAAAGAAAAGATTTCATTGATGCCAAAGAAATAGGTGGATTGATTTTTGTTTTCATTGATGAAATAGTGCATTTGAATTTCAAGGAGAACATTTCATTGCCTGTAAAGAAACATTTACTTAGGAAGCATATGGGGTAAAACACGTCAACTCGGCCACACGAATCTTTCATTTCAATAAAAAGTTTTCAAATTTTTTGAGGATGTTGGTCTGGCTGAAAACAAAAATTACAAATTTTTTCCAGATTTTTCTATCGCATATTTCGGCCGTTACAAAAAACTGAAAATAATAATCGTTAATTTTTTAACGCCAAAACTACAGCTCTCGCAAAAAATTCACGTGAACAAAAAATTTAAGGTATGTAACGTTCTTTTCAATAAATTTTTTGCAAAATCTTCCTACTCTGTGTTATGCTATTTTTCAATAAAATAAAATTATAATATTTTTTTTCTCCAAAACTGCGTTCCCGATTCGGCTGAAATTTTTACATTTTGTTCCTTAATATGTTTAGAATCTGAGAAAAAATTGGCGAGATGGGCGGCGATTTCATTCCACTGTTACAGCTCTTCAAACGATCGAACACCAGGTCAATCTAATGTGTAATTGCTCTGTACGTTCAACAGACTGTCTACATAATAATTCTAAAGCCCGCACTGCATTTTTTGCATCGGATATTTATCCCTCTTCAATTTTTGGGTTTTTTAATACATTTATTTTATCGACTGATGGAATTGAAACTTTTTTCCTGATGACACGTAATTCATCATCGTGCTCTTTTCTGATCAATCGAAAATTGGCAAAACGTGGTGAATGAATGTCTCTTGAGTTCAATATTTACGTGCTCAATGTTACACGACCATTGTTCTGCGTTGTGAACACAAAGTGTGGACGACAGGTACGGGGAAATTTACCAAGTAAACTAATTTAAAAAAAAAAATTTATTAAAAATAACAAAAAAGTAAACAAGTGATGCTGCCTTTAGATTTTTTCTATTGACAGTCTCAATCCTGTTGAACGCAGAGAGCAATTACACATTAGATTACCGTTATGTTCGATCATTCGAAGAACTGTAACTATGGAACGAAATCGCCGCCCATCTCGCCAATTTTTTTTCAGATTCTTAACATACTAAGGAACAAAATGTAATAATCTCATCTGAATCGAGAACGCAGTTTCGGAGAAAAAAAATATTGAAATATTATTTAATTGAAAAATAGCATAAAACAGAGTAGAAAAATTTGCAAAAAAATTTGTTGAAAAGAACGTTAGATACCTTAAATTTTTTGTTAACGTGATTTTTTTTTGCGAGAGCCGTAGTTTTGGCATTAAAAAATTAACGATTATTATTTTCAGTTATTTGTAACGGCTGAAAAATGCAATTAAAAAATCTAAAAAAGTATGCAATTTTTGTTTTCAGTCAGACCAACATCCGCAAGAAATTTGAAAACTTTTTATTGAAATGAAAAATTCGTGTGGCCGCCTTGACGTCTTTTACCCCATATAATAAAGAAACAGTTTCATTGTTTTAAGGAGACGTTTTCATTGATTCAAAGAAATGGTCTTCTTGATTCAAGGAAAAGACATATTTGATGGCACCAAGTGCGCCAACGATTTGGACAATCGGGTTAGATGTGTCACGATCCGGCGAAAAACCGGCAAAATGGAAAAAGACGTAGCAATATTCGTCACGCTTGTCAGGCTAACAAAGTTTTTAGATAACATAACTAAGTTCTCTGGTACGTAACCACAAACTTACAACGCTTGTAAGGCCTGTCTCCCTCGCACCTAACCTCACTTTTCTGTTTTTCGGTTCTCCCAACCAAACGGTTTCGTGTTTCGAGGAGGAACCAGAAGTTTAGTCTATTTCTGCCGTACTTCCGCACATTCTCTAAAAATTTTAGCTTTGTCTGCACAGTACTGTAGAAAAAAAAATAGGAAATTTTTAATCAAAATTTTCGCATCAGAGACGATTTCTTTGAATTCAATGAAACAGGTTCATTGCTTTAAAGGAATGTTTCTTTGATTCAATGTCACCACTTTTCATTGAGTTTGAGATGATTCAAAGAAAAGATAGTATTGGAACTCACGTATTTCATTTCATTGGCAAGGACATGGAGGATAGAGTAAAGGAGGCCGAATGTAGTGCTGAGCAGATGGTCGATGAAATGGGCCAAAATTATTTCAGCTTTCGCCGATAGAGGCGCAGCGTACGATTAGATCCCACAGAGCGGGAATTTTGAACAGAGCATTCTTCTACGTTCGTACTTACGCGATCATACTCGAATACATTAAGTTTACACGTAATTACGGATTGACTAATTATTGGATTCTGTCCTACTATCACCTGGAGGCGCTTTAAGGATCGTTTAATTGTGCGTTTCGTCGAAAACCGTCGTATCATAGGGGGCGAGAGGTATAGCATCTGTACGCGAAAAGTATAAACAAGTTATTTTAGTTTGTTCACATTGCAAGGCGATTATTGCCAGTTTTTAAGTCGGTAGGTGATGCTAATTGTCCAAATTTCATAACAGAAATTATATCAGATAAACGATATCGAGTAACTGAACATCTAACGTAAAGCGACGCGGCGGCGAAGCGCGTAAATACAAGCTTCGTATTCGGAAGGTTCGTGAATCGATTCTTTCCTCATGCATTTTTTTAAAATCAAGAATGTTTAATTATTGTAACTAATTAAGTAAATTATGGGTCGATTAAAACATGAACTGAAAACTGAAAAATGAAAGGTGGACATTCCGACACTTTAAAACGGTATTTCCTCTAATTAAAAAAAAAAGAAATGCTTACATAAAGGATTTCATCCATCAATCTTACGGTCACGAACCCCCTTACTCAACGCGTTTCGCTATCGAGTCACTTTGGTATCGTTAATCAGTAATTCAATATCGTTTATCTGTACCAAAATGTTGTTTAACAATTGTAAGTGTATAAATTACTTGCCGCTAGCTATGAAACGAAAGAAAAATAAAAAGATATTTCGATACTTTAAAACGGTATTTGCTCTAAATAAAAAAAAATCTTGCCTAAAGATTTGATCCGTGAACTTCACGGACACGAACGCCCTTACTTAACGCGCTTCGCTATCGAGTTACTTTGGAATCTCTAATCAGAAACTGAATATCGTTTATCGACCAAGCGCTAACTTCACCGTGGAACTCAACGATCGGAGCGACGCTTGTAGTGACAACTGGAACTAAAACGTAGGCCCGTTTTGTAGACCAAAATTCTAGACCTCGCGCCATAAGCGTTCGGTCTCCTTTACTCTAGTCTCCATGGGCAAGGATTTCCGTGAATCAATGAAACTTTTTCTTTCGGTGTAACGGAAATATCGAATCTCCCAGTTACTAAGAATTTCGGCGGGAGGCCGGCGCCACTGGTGTATAGCTGCTCAATCTACTCTGCAAAATACTCCATTAAACCATCAAAACTTGTTGAAATGCTTTGTAAATGATAATACCGGCATGAAGCGTTCAAGCCTCCTTAAATTCTCATTTTTGGAGTTATCCAAACGATCCTGTTATTATATTAAATAAATTAGTTTGATTAAGCTCTTTCTGGGGAATGAGATTCATCGGAGTGCGAAATTAACGCAATTAATTGACTTGTTTACTCTGAACCTCGGGGCTGCACAATTGCTCGCCGTGAAATGCGCGGCGCAGATAAGAGAAGTTGAGTCGGTGAAAAGTTTCGAGGAGTCTTGATTGTATTGTCGACAAACCGGGTCAAAGGGAACGAAATAACTAGATACAGTACTTTAATTAAAATTTGATCAAGTGGAGTAAGCAAAAAAAAAAAAAAAATCATGCACATTTTTCTTATATTATTAAATTATGCACATTTTCCTTATATTATCAAAAGAAGGTTCGGTTGTACAGATACAGTACTTTAATTAAAATTTGATCAAGTGGAGTAAGCAAAAAAAAAAAAATTATGGACATTTTTCTTATATTATCAAAAGAAAGTTCGGTTGTACGGACGTTGCAATATATTTGATTCACTTACTAATCTATAAGTTTGAGAATAATTTCTGAAAATATATTATTATATTAGATTAAAGCTGTAAAATGAATAAATGTTTATAATTTATAATGCTACTGCTGTTTTTAAAGACATACAATACCGAAAAATCGGTGAGGTAAAAAATAATATTTTTCACTTATCTTAGCTTTTAGACCAAACCGGTGAACAGATTTTAGTGTTCGATGTCTTATTTTATGTGTTAAAGAGTGCATTCCAGTTTGAGTATAGGAATTTTAATTTCAAGTCTTTATGACAAAGCTATAATTTTAAATATGTAAATAAATATTGATTCATTAAAAACTCACTAAATAATTGGTTACAATTAATCCAATTGTCACTGCATCCTCAATCGCTATACTCAAAACGGATTGCACTCTTCGACGGATAAAATAAGAGATCTAACACTACAATCGGTTCACCGGTTTGGTCTGAAAGCTACGAAAAGTGAAAAGTTTTATCTTTCACCGCACACCATTTCACCATTTCACCTCACCATTTCACCTCACCATTTCACCTCACCATTTCACCTCACCATTTCACCTCACCATTTCACCACACCATTTCACCTCACCATTTCACCTCACCATTTCACCTCACCATTTCACCTCACCATTTCACCTCACCATTTCACCTCACCATTTCACCTCACCATTTCACCTCACCATTTCACCTCACCATTTCACCTCACCATTTCACCTCACCATTTCACCTCACCATTTCACCTCACCATTTCACCTCACCATTTCACCTCACCATTTCACCTCACCATTTCACCTCACCATTTCACCTCACCATTTCACCTCACCATTTCACCTCACGATTTCACCTCACCATTTCACCTCACCATTTCACCTCACCATTTCGCCTCACCATTTCACCTCACCATTTCACCTCACCATTTCACCTCACCATTTCACCTCACCATTTCACCTCACCATTTCACCTCACCATTTCACCTCACCATTTCACCTCACCATTTCACCTCAACATTTCACCACACACCATTCTGATGCACTATGTCTTTACAAAATTGCAGAATTAACATGTTTGATATGTACTTGATGAATTTTAAATGTAAGATTTTCCAAAAGAAGTGCATAATCAATACTTTTTGTTTTATTTTCTGAATTATTTAAGGTGACTGGGTCTCCTTAAGAAGGTTTTTGTAACAAATGATATCGTTTTTCATCTACATTCCGGCACATTTTCACATCAAAACGCAATGACACAAAAATAATACTTTTAACATAACTCCTTCGAATAAAATAATTACAGCATAAATACGAGCTTTATATTATAAGAAAAATCGCCTTAGAACCTAAACTGTCATTTGGTATCACTTGGATGGTATCTTCCTTAATCAGTGCACATCCTTTCATCGGAGTCAATAAATTCCTTTCGATCTATTGAAAAATAACACGTTGGTGGAACGGGGGCTTCACTATATCACGTATATATACATAGCATCCTGCAACTGGCTTTGCAACGTAAAAACCGATGATGCCAAGTATTTTATGCCCGCTTCTAAATCATCTGCTTATTCCCTCGGAAATGCAGCCCGGAGAAAGAAGTATATTTGAAAGAGGTTGCCTGAGGGCGGGCGAGGAGTGGCTAGAACTGAACCTCGTGCCCGTTGCTGGTGCCATCGTCAGCACAATGGTTCTTCAGGTATTATATTTACTTCGAAAGTCCTTACTCATGAATATCTGAACTTTAATGGTCAGCAGCCGTAAAAATATTTGTCGTTTTGTAGAATTTTATACTTGTGTACTTTCAAGCATGTATTTCTGTCGTTTACGATATATGCATTTATATGTGATCTGCCAAATTCTAAAAAAACAAGGAGTACGTTGTTTTAGTTAAATACTTCGTTTCTTGTAACTGAACGTATTAGTTGAGTAGCATTAGATTTCTTTGCAGACGTGAGCGAATATACAAAATATCGAGGAATTACCACCCGGATCAGAAACAAATAATTCTATTCGAGTTCATATTTGAATATTCTAATAGTTTTACTATAATAATTATAATAGATCGAATGTTTCGAATGGTCCGAATAATTCTATTATATTATATACTATTATAGAATATTTTGAATTTTTTAAATAATTCGAATAGCTCGGATCTTTTGAAAAATTCGAATATTTCGAATTGTTCCAAAAATCCGAATAGTTCTAATTTCAAATAATTCAAATAGTTTCGATTGTACGAATAGATAAAAAAATTATTGTTCGAATAATACGAATAATTCGTATCTGTCAAATAATCTGAATCTATAAAAAAATTCGATAGTTTTATTCCTTTGAATTCAAACAGCACAAATGTTTAAAATAATTCAAATAGTTCGAATCTTTTGAATAATTCGAAAATTGTGACTCATCCGAAAAATTCGACTAGTTTTGATGTCAAATAATTCTAATAGTTTCGATTGTACGAATGATTATTCGAATAGTTCGGATCTGTCAAATAATCCAAATATTTCGAATCTCACAAATAATCCGAATATTTAACAAAATCTTCATAGTTTTATTCCTCCACAGTAATTCAAACAGCTCGAATCTTTAAAATGATTCGAATTATTCGAACATGAATATGAAATTCGATTAGAACACCTATTCGCACGCCTTTAGAGCTTTATGTATATTTGAGTGTTTAGTAAAAATACCAAACGACCTATAAACAACCATTAACAATACTGGCATTATGACCAGGTCCACGAGTGTGTGTAAGTAAAGTCTAGTAATTGGCCGGCAACATCGTGCATGATGCTTCTTTTTTTTATGAAGGTCTCACTTATATGAGCTTGACACGCAATGCAATAATAAGAGTTTTTCCTGTCTCATAATCAGTGTCATAAATTGCGAACCCCTCCTGCATGTTATATCCCCTTGCGAGCTGAAACGGATATCCCGCCCATTTATCACCCGGTATACTTTGTTTATCATCGCTTGTGGTACACCCCGTTCCTACTCTCTCTTTCTCTCTCGTCTATTTTTTAATACAATAGTTGTTATTTTAATTTATTTTATCTTACTGTTCACACCTGAAATTGTTATATTTTATTTGTATTCCTAATAGATATCTTCTTTGAGTTTTATTAGATAATTTAACCTACTCCCTCTTTCTCTCTTTCTATTTTCTATAAATATAATAATTTTTATTTTATTTTTCTGTTATTTCTTTTTCATATTCTGTGTCGATTCAGCCACTTTTTTTTTACCCTCTCCGATCTGCACCATAATTGGTTATACCAATATACCGGTAATAGGTACGCGATGTGATTTTTTTCCAGATTTTTTAAAACAATATTTCAGGAATTGCCGTTATTTTTTTATGTGCAAATATCTCGTGAACTTGAAGTTACTGAAAAAAAAAATGTCTCCGCATAAAAGTTGTCGTTTTTGCTTCCTCATAGAGGAAGCTTTGTTTTCATGAAATTTTTTTTTTTCGAGATTTTCATGTCAGTATGCTTAGAATCACCTAAAACGTCGAGAAAAGTGGTTTAGAAAAAATGTCCGTATGTATGTATGTGTGTGTGTGTGTGTGTGTGCTGGGCTTCGAAAATTCAATCTCCTCTCACTCGGTAACCGTTCGAGCGATCCGGCTCAAATTTGGCACGCAAGTAGAGTAGCTGCCCCTCTTTGAATGTTGTGATTTTTGCCAAAATATGTGAAGTCATTAAGATTTTATGTTGATTTTAATTTGTTGAAAAAAGGGCGTGGTCGCTCTAACTTTCGTAAAAGTTCGCCGATTTGGCTAAATAGTTCTTCATAACTGAAGATACGTTCAATGTTGTATGGTATTGAATTTCGACGAAATCGGTAAAGCGGTTCGGATTTTATAGAATTTTGAATTTTTCGAAAAAAATAGATTTTGATCTAAATTACGTCGAATTTCAACAAATGAACAGAAATTTTGTACAGACGAAAAATAACATTCAGAAATGCCATGTACCAAATTTGGTGATGATCGGTAAAGTCGTTCGGATTTTACACCATTTTTCATTTAAAAAAAAATGTAGATTTTCGCTATAACTTCCGGAAAAGTTGAGAAAGTACGACAAATATTTGTATCTAATCAAAATTAGATGTAACGGTGTTTGCACAGGTGATTTATAGCTGTATAAAACACCTCTGCAAAAGAGACACAAGGTATAAAAAACAAGCCTGCAAAGTCGAACCTTGCAAATTGCTTCCTCAGTATTTTACACTTTTAGCAAAGCTTCCTCTATGAGGAAGCCAAAATTGATCAACATTCTTCCTCATAGAGGTAGCTTTGCTAAAAGTGTAAAATACTGAGGAAGCAATTTGCAAGGTTCGACTTTTTTCTTAGCTTTCCGGCGGAATATTCGAAATATTTGTCACATTCCGGTGAGTATGATTTTTTTATCGAAAAACGGAGAAATTATTTTTTATTAAAAAAAGTGATATTTTTTTTGGACTGAAAAAATCACTAGAGCGACACGGATCGGTTCTAGGGTATAAAAAACGAAGTAACACTACACTGTTTTTTCATGTTGCAACCTTGATCCGTGTTACTCTAGTAATTTTTTTGCGATATCGATAGTGATGCAGTAATGCCCTGTGATTTTTTCAGACAAAAAAATCCGTTATTGAATAAAAAAAATAATTCCCCCGTTTTTTCGAAACTTTCACACGAATAATTTTCTTTACACCGGAACCTCGAATCGTGCCACTCTGATGATTTTTTTATAATATTGACAGTCATGCAGAAATACTCTGTAACTTTCTTAGCCAAAAAAAATGACCGTTTTTTAATTTGAAAAATAATAATTCCGCCGTTTTCAGAACGTTCACACAAATACATTTTTTTATACCAGAACATCGATTGGTGCCACTCTGGCGATTTTTTTTTTAGATATTATCAGTTATGCAGGAATACTCTGAAATTTTTTCAGTCCAAAAAAAAACATCAGTTTTTGAATAAAAAAATAATTCCTCCATTTTTCGATATAACATCATACACACCGGAACGTGACAAATATTTCGAACATACTGATGGAAAGTTAAGAAAAAACGACAACTTTTATGTGGAGACATTTTTTTTCTTAGTAACTTCAAGTTTCCAAGATATTTGTCCTTGAAAAAATAAGGGCATTTTCTGAAATATTGTTTTCAATAATCTGAAAAAATTCACATAAAATATCTTTTAGCGGTACATTAATATAACCAATTATGGTGCAGATCAGAGAGGGTTGGAAAAACAGTGGCTGAATCGACAAAGAATGCTTCATATATGGGTCGATCCATACGAAGTGGGCCACCAAAATTTAGCATGTTTGCAAAAAGTGTTCATAATTTTTTCAAAAGTTGTTTAAAGTATCGCGAACATTCATAAATTATTTCAGAATTTTAGCACCTATGGTTTGCCCAAAATTTAATAGCGAATTTTTAAAATTCCATTCTTTTCAATTCGCCGTATAATCTAAATTACCGATCGTACAAGAAACTTGTTCCCATATAGAAATTAAGTTTTTGAATGTTCTTTTTAATAAGAAATTTTCCATAGACGAACAAAAAAATTTTCGCCATTTTTTTGTTAAAATAAAGTAATAATATTTTTTTTCGTTGAAACAGATCATTCCGATTTTTTTCAAAATTTCACAGAATTTCCATAATTATGCTTACAAAATACAGAAAAATTTTCGTGATGGGAAATGAATGGCCCACTTGATATGGAATGACTCGTATCTTTTATTGTAATTTTATTTCTGTTTTTCATGTTTTATATAGCCCCAAATTTATCGAGGCCATAAATAAACGCCAATAAATCGATCAATCTCTCTCTCTCTTTCTCTGAGAGAAATTACGCTATAAAAACAGTTGCCTTTTTTTGTAAAATAAATACCTTACCCTAGTAATTATCGTCAGTTTAACAGCACATTCACCAATCCATTTGGGACTAACAACATTCCACATACGCCAGAAACGGTAAGCAGTAGTCGTTCGTGTGTTTTCAGAACTCTGATGTTACCATTTACGAGAAAGGATGCATACAAGCGGGCGAAGAGTGGTTGGAGAGAAATCTTCTTGTTATTGCCGCTGGTGCAATAGGAATGGCCTTTTCTCAGGTATTATTCATTCCAGGATTCGTCGTATGTTGGAGTTTTATTTTCCAGGAATTACACACGAAACAACTAAAAATAATTAAGGGTATATGCATTCTCAATTTAAAAAAAGATTGATTCAATTATAAGTTGTGTATTTTGAGAATCGAGAAATAAAAAAAAATCAACGTCAATGGAGATGAAGACAATATAACTTCGACTAATAATAATGAATTACAAATTCGTACATTTACAGATTGTCTTTTTGCTAATTGAATAAGCTGAGAAAAAAAATGTTAATTTTTTAACAAATTTTTATTCGATATAACAAATATTTTCGTTACCGCGAATATATTTTATACAAATAAATCTAATTATTATTGAAGAAACTAAACATGTGATTGTCCTAACGAAAAATTCGATTTTGTTCATGCAAACATTTTTTTTTTCATAGTAGATTTCTGTAGATTTTTTTTCGACAACGTACGGATTTTTTATGAATCTTTGAGAAATATTGGAATTCAGAGTTTCGAATAAAAATGTTATAAGATACGTTTCTGAAACTTTTGTTGAAATTATTCTGATAATGTAATCAGAAATCTGTTCCGACAAAATATGAAATTGCCATCGAACAATTTTATTAAACTAAAAAAATATAATATTATAAAAAATGAATTTATTTTATATTAAAAAAAAATGATTTTTTGTAAAAATTAATTTAACAATTTATTACCCGTATTTTTTAATAACTTTTTGATACTTTTATTATTTTATATTAATAGTTTGATTATTTTTATATAGTGGATAATTGCTTAGACCTTTAATTAATTTTTCATGGTATGCGATTACGTTCGGTAAATTTTAATGATGGAATTTTGCGAAGCTCATCCCAGATCGCAGCAGAATATTTTCCTAGTTGCTTGGATTAAAAATTCGTCGATTGTGATTGGTGGAAAAACGTATATAATTGACTAAATAGCTACAGTCAATATTTGTAGAGATTCGCATTAATGAAATTTAAATTGGGCTTCGGTTTCGTACGTTTTGTAATGAGCAATCACGGTCAGAATGTGCTTCGCGAAATTCCATCATTAAAATTTACCGAAAACAGTCGCATACGATAACAAATTAATTTAAAAAAACTAAGAAATTATCCGCGATATATAAAATAATAAAACAATCAATTTTGAATAATAACAATACCAAAATATTATTAATTAAGTAGAGATAATAAATTATTCAACTAACTTTCAGAGGAAATAATTTTTTTTTATTATGAAATAAATTCATTAAAAAATTAATGTTGAAAAAAATAGTCGCTGACTATAATAAATATTGTTTAGACTTTTCTGTTGTCGCAAAGAACTCAAATTCTAATCCAATCAAATTTTTAGTTTGAGAATATCTGTGTAATAAATCTTTAAACGAATTAGACGAAGAGAATATGTTACGAAGTGGTGATTTAATCACAGCAGCTAGAAATATATGGCCAATGTAGATGCCTCCTTTTCAAGCTCATTCGTTTTCTTCCTTCGTGAAAATTTATAATGTACTATAAATCTGTCTGCTATAAAAACTTGTAAAGTCACCGCGGCAAAGGTAGGCTTACGACTATATTAATTTGGTACTTTGCTATCTTGAATTCTGCTGTTCTACTTTACGTCAATGGCACAAGAAAAAACTACAAAACCATCGACCTGCATAATTTTGTATTATTGCCTCCGCATAGACGAAAATGTATTTTCATGAAAATTATATTATATTGTTTTTACAAAGCGTAATAACCTTTTAAGGAAAATCTGTGAAATGGAGCAAAAGGTCCGTGAAAATCGTAACTAGCCTCTTGAATTTTTTGTAAAATTAAACAAAAGTATCCTAAAACACGATAATGGTACTTCTGAAAAATTTGTCAAACAGAACAGAGTATCCTTAAAAAGTGTAACCAGAGTTGTAAAACCCTAATTATTTAAAAAATAAAATTCATGCTACAATTGGTTTTATAATTATGTTTTTATAATAATAATTTGCAGTGATTATAATATGATGGGTAAACTTTTGAATACAGGCAAAAAATATTAATTCCCCATAGAATTTCATGATAATCGTATTGCAAAAATGGAGAAATACTGTTAATGTATTGCTAAAATAATGGAGTCCTGTGGTTGTTCATTATTCTCACAATTTCTCCCAAAATTTAATAAAAAATTCGATTTTTCTTAAAGCTATTTAAAATTTCACATATCAGTTTATAATCGCTACAGATTATCATTACAAATTCGTAACTACAAGATAAACTGTTCTGTAAACTTTATATCGTAAAGTAATGGGGACTTACAACACTGAGCGTAACAGCCACTCCAAAAAATTTGCAAAATGCAGCAAAACTTTGATCCCGGTGAGTAATGGCCCTTCTGGCCAATTTGTAAAATGAAACAAAAGTGTCCTTAAAAAGGGTAGTCGCCCTTTCGAAAATTTGTGAAATGGAGCAAAGGTTTCCTCAAACAAGGTAATGACCCTTCTGGCAAATTTGTAAAATGGAACAAAAGTGTCTTCCAAAAGTGCCTTTTCGAAAAATTTTTGATATAAAACGAAGATATCTACAAAAAGCATTATGGCACTTCTAAAAAATGTGTAAAATAGAACAAAGTATCCTTAAAAAGCGTAACGGCCGTTCCAAAAAAGTTGCAAAATGCATCAAAAGTTTCCTAAAGGAGGATAATGGCCCTTCTGGTAAATGTGCAAAATGAAACAAAAGTGTCCTCAAACAGGATAATGAGCCTGCTAAAAAATTTGTAAAATGGAAGAAAGTTTCCTCTAAAAGCGCAATGTCCCTTCAGAAAAATTTATAAAATCGATTGAAATGTCCTCAAAACGCGTGACCATCATTCTTGAATTTTTTTTCATTGCACAAAGCATTCTCGTAAGGTATCACGTAAATAGCTTTCAACTTAATCGGCAAATGCCACTTTGAAATATATTTTCACATAACATAAATGAATACACGGAGTTTATTTTACAGATTTGGGGTTATTCAGTGTTTTCTTAGTCCTCGATTATAAAAATCGTCAAATCGTGTTTTCTCACGAAATCAAAGCTTTACCTATGGGGGTGCAAAGCGATTTAACTATAAACCTTAATGTAACAGCAGAGTTAAAGATTGACTGCTTGTGATCCACTTAGTCTCGTACCGTGATTATTATTGCTGTATTTTATATTGTGTCGTAAATATCCTAAATCGTTGTTTTAATGTGTCAATCAAAGTACGACTGGCGTCAGCATGTTACTTAGTAATAAAATTGCCACGATAAGAACTAGAGGCTTGGGCAATCGTATAGTTTAGAGTATAAAAACGATACCAGTGGGAACGTTTATCGGAACGAAGTATATACAAAGGGTGCTTAAGCTGGAAGGGGATGTTGGTCGGACAACGAAGGCCGTCGATAAACCCCCCCGAGTCTCAAGTTTTATCGAGGACACAGTTTACCTGAAGCGAGGAAATCGATTGAACCTGTTGACTGGTTCAATCGATTCCCATAACCGAACCTAAACTCCCGTAATCTCGATTCTGGCTAAATCCGTTAATTAATATTGTCGGCTTAATTACCTTTTGAAATTAAAATTTTATTGTAAAATTATATTCACAATCATTATTTGCTGTAATAATAATCGGCCGCGCTTGTTAAAAAATGTTGAGGCATTTAAATAATGACCGAGAATAATAATTTGCAATAAAATGTCAGAAATAAATAGTAACAAATAGTAGAGGATTCCGGGCCGATATATATTTGTTTCCCGTCTTCGCTAAAGTAACGTCTTTTTGTGTACGTAACGCGATACAAGATCACTCATTTCTAACCTCCAAATGGTACCCATGCGCAATCGGGTTTCATTACTCCCTAGGGAGGAAAACGGTTCATTTCTGCTAATATGTATTTTTTCCCGCCTTCGCTAAGATAACGTCTTTTCGTGCACGTAATGCGGTACAAAATCGCTCTTTTTTACCTATAAATCGTACCTATGCACAATCCGGTTTCTGTACTCCCTAGGGAGGAAAACGGTTCATTTCTGCCCGACGAAAGTAATAAAAACTTTACGGCATATGTATAATCGTCATTGGTTAAAAATTAGAAATGTTTGTGACCTCGTTGCAAGCACGGATTGTGATTATTTTTTAGCGAAATCAGCAAAAAAAATATCGTATGTTACACGGAAGGGAAAAAATCCGCGATTTTAACCTCGCGTGATTTCATCGAACAAACTTCAGGCGCGGCAAAAATCCGGTACTTCCATCCCTTGTAGCATAATATATTCATTATGAATATAAGGGAGAAAATGCAAGATTTTTACTGAGGGCTTTTTTCCCGATGTCGCTTAAAAAATAATATTCCGAACTCGAAACAAGAACCCAAAAATGGCTCTTTTTTAACCGCTGAAAAGTAACGCATATGCAGTACAGTTTTCATTACGCCCGTTGTAATGAAAAAATGAATCGTTTTCCTCCCTAGGGAGTTATGAAAGTGGATTGCATATGCGTACGAGTCGCACATTAATAATGAGCGATTATACGCTCGCGTTACGCGCACAAAATGAGGTTATTTTAGCGAAGTCGGGAAATAGTATATTTCAAGCCTAGGGAGAAGAAACTTTTTTGAGCAGATGTGAGTTTGCAATACGCGCCGAAGGCAAGTAATAAAGCTAAACACGAGATAAACAAAAATCTTTCTCCCTAGTGTTAAACCACATTTTTCAGTACGACGTCGGAAAAGTGCTCTTTTCTAAATGGAGGACTAAAAAACTATTTTGCGCCCTTACCACACAAATATCAAATAATGATAGCCAGAACGATAAAAAATAGGGTAATAACTTATAATACATTACGTTGCAAAGGGTTAAATATTTACAACTTTAAAATATACTTCAAATTTTTTTTAAAAACCGCTATTTATAGTCACTTGAACCAACTTTTCTCTGAGTCCAGAATCGAGGTTATGTTGTTCCTTTTTCACGTAATAATGATTGTTCGCTTTTTTTGTTTCTTGCAGATTCTTGGAATTTGTTTCGCGCAAAATCTTCGCGCAGACATATTTGCGCAGAAGGCTAAATGGCATTGACAATCAAGAGCCCCCACGGCAGTCTAGCATCTCGTATTAGTGGATGCTGATCGACCGCGTTGACATCAACGCCAGGTTAGATTCGTCGACGGTAAACGTTTACGTGCGCAAAATGCGTAGTGATAACTCTCGACCGAAGACACGCTACTTGCCAACCGAACGTCGCTTCGAAGCGGAGACGAAAGCATCACAGGAAAAGCAAACAATCGACAAGAAACCGGTCCGAACGTTTTCACAAGACAGCAAAAGAAGAATAAAACGCGCGAGAGAAGCTTTGATTGTGCAACGAAGCTTGTCGACGACTCCGACAAAGCTGCATGTGATTTCGAGGCGTCACAACGGAGAACGGAAAACTCCAGAGAAATATTTACGCTTCTCCTTCCGTAAATGGACAATTGAACCGTTCGCAAATATTTGCTCATGGTAACAACAGACTTGCAACACGAAAAAAAGAAAAAAGAACATTGTAAGCACTTCTATTCCGTCCAATGGATCGGATCATTTGCGGAGAAAAATCTTGTTGTAAATGCGACAAGATATGTCGATGGACATCAAATTCTATTAAGGAAGGTTATACTGCCGCATTTTGTTGTCATTGTTTTTCTCATGGTACAATTTACAAGCGTTTCTGAATTTTCCTTTACAGTGCGAATTTTCTACGTATATTATTTAACTTGTATGATTAGATACGATAATTCAGGATGAAAGATCTTGATGTAAATGCGACAATTGGACATTCAACCTGATCAATGAAGGTTAAGTTGCTTCTTTTCTATATCTAATTGGAATTAATGCTGTCATTACTCTGCTTACGATAAAATTCACCAGCATTTGTGAAGTTTTGTTTTGAAAATTATTGATAGGACAAAAAGGACATCCAATCTAATCATTGAAGATTGAGCTGCTTTCTTCCCAATCTAATCGAAATTAATGAAGTTGTCATTGCTCTTCTTACGATAAAATTTGATAGCGATTGTGAAATTTCCGTTACAGCAAGATTTTTCTTCGTGTATCATTAAGCTTATACTCTTACATAAGATAATTCATAGAAAAAAATCTCGATCTGAATGTTACGCGAAATATTGATAGGACAAAAAGGATATTCGACCCATTCAGTGAAGGTCCAGTTTATTAATTATTTTTCATACCAATTCGACATTTATGTAGCGCTTGTAAATATTTTTCTTACAGCAAGATTTTTCTCCATATGTCTTTCAACTGATATAATTCGAAAGTAGTTTGTTTTCCATTCGGAAACAGGCTCACTTAACAAATCCGTATCCTTAATAAAAACTACAATTTACAAATAAGTTACGAGAGTATTGATCACATAAATAAAGTGCTGCGAGTCTGCGGTTTAACCGAAGCAATTGTATAGGTGTAATTTGGATTTCGGTGTAAAGAATTGTAAACGATGCGACGTAGTCTCTCTGTTAGCCACAGAATGTTTGCGGTACTCAAAGAAATTGTGAAGGAAAAAGGGCAAGGTTTACAGGGTGTCGAACCTGAAGTTGATAGACGCGGTTGAGTCGTGGGGGCGCAACGAAGTCTGGCTGACTTCGGTGCAAAGACGAAACTCGTACCACCCGAGCCAAGGCCATTACAGACACATACACTCATACACACACACACACACACACGCAAACACACAAGTAAAGGGGGAACAACTTTCCCTCACTCCAATTGGGCGTTAAATTGGTTGCTCGGACCACTCCGAGTATATCGATCTCCGGCCAACGAGTTAGACCCGAACACGCGGCCGGTTCACGTCGGGTAAAGCGATGGCTGTGAGGACCGCCAGCTTACAAGTTCTTCTTCTTATTATTATGCCTAAAGTAATCATCGAACTTTTGGTCCTAGTGTTTTGAGTGAATATATCACTAAATGTTACACTGCCACCTAGCGGTGATTTTTTACAGTATGGTAAAATGCGTTTCACTGGTTGAACTATTTACCAACGATTGTCGAAATACACGGAGAAAACGGGTTAGTTAAGATAACTAACCTTTAAATGCTTGGAGTGTTAAATGCAGTTTGGTTGGCATTACCAATCGGTTGGTTGGCATTACCGATCGGTTGCTTGACATTATCAATTGATTGATTGGCGTTACCAATCGGTCCGTTAGTGACCAATCGGTTGGTTGGCGTTACCAATCGGTTAGTTCTGGCACACAATAACTTGTTAATGCCATATTCTACCATGCCTGTTGGTTGACACGTATCAATTCCGTGGTTCCTACATCTACACCCTTTTCTCCGTGCACGGAAAGAAAAAAGTAGTTCTGACTACCAATTTCAGGGTATGCTGTGCAGCGTGTTAGTTACTGAAACTAAATCGGTATCGTAGTCTCAACGTTTTTGGATTGGTAGCAAAAATAGTACGTATAACCAACAACTTGGTTCCTGCAACTATCACGGTTGCTATCCAATCCAAATGATTCGTTACGCCAACCATCCGGTGAGTTGAGGTTATGATCGCAGCTGGTCATTGTTACTATCGATACTCTACCAACGAGGTTATAGTTTCTTCAACCGACCGAGTAGTTGGCGCTATGCTAACTATTTCGATTGGTTGTCGGGACCGATAAATCAGTTTTTACAATAACTTTTTTTCTTTCCGTGTGTAAGCATCAATTGTTTAGAAGAAAATGGAATTTCTTAATCAGAAGCTGATGATTTAAAAAAAACATTTAAGAGGGAGTGATACACTCGTGGGAATATTGTCGCCCAATGATACGATTATATGTTTGTCTCTGTAGGGCTGTTTTGGTTTTTTGACCCTCATAAAATTTGATTCATTTCAAATATATCTAAAATTTAATTCAAATAAACCCATCAGATCCGTTTCTGTGCGTGCATAATATCGCATATTCTCTTAAAATTTGAGCCCCATTTATCAGACCGTGTGGAAGAAAATACATTTCAAAATTTTTTAAGTGGTAGCGGGTAAAATACTGCCTTAATATCAAATCGGTTTTTCATAGAAAACGGCTTTGAGTATCGCAGAGCTGTAAGCATAGCTCATTGCTACAATAATTCCGCGTATTCTCTCAAAATTTGAATACCATTTATCCCGATCCGATTGGAAAAAAAAAAAGTTTCACAATTTAAAAAATGGGGAGGACATGACGCTGCTTCATTTAAAGTTGTAATATGTTGAACCATTAATGCTGTTTGTTGCTTTTGTACAATTTGAATCGATTTGAATGACGTTTTCGTAACGGAAAATTTCAATTACATAATTACGATTTTTAATTCGATTTCAGTACGAAAGACCAGGTTATATAAATATTGTTAATGTTATAATATTTTTCACTTCACTTGATTTATGTGGTGCGAAAACTGTCTTAAAACATACAATCAGATTTTCAAAATGCGCACCATTTTAAAACGGGAAAGCGGGAGGAGAATTTTTTGGTATCATCAGTGAGAACCGCGACTACATTCCGAATGACTCGGTAAATAACTTTTTTCTCTTCTTTTCGAAACAATTTTATTCAATTACTTGCAAATTTCTTCGGATGAAAATGTCTGATCACGATTCAATTTACATAGTCTCGTTTTTTTACTCCTTCCCACGTAATAAAAAAAAGTAAAAATCAATGCGAAGATTACTAAGTTATAATCGAAATGCGAGAACAAAGTACAACCATGTGAAAATTGGGGGTATTTTGCACACAGGCATTTTTCTTCGTCAAATAACTTGGTTTAAGTTAAAAAATAACTACCTACCTATAACACCCACAAAGAAAATGGTCCAAATAATCGTTACATAATCCTGATATATATATATATATATATATATTAAAAATCATTCAAATCATCACACAGCTAATTTTTAATTGTAAATAACGTTTGCTCATTACAACAATTTTTTTTTTTTCTAATTCTTATATAAACGCACTTTATGATGCATTTAAAAATATTCGCTAGGTGGCAGAGCCGAATAATGTGATGGAGGATAACAAAAGAAGTGTCATAATCTCTAAAAACACTCAGAACCAAGTTGGATGCATTCGTATGGAGCACAATATTTTTCTTTTTTTAAATTTTCGTTTATATATCTCGGTTTCTTCCTGGTAACTGAGGAGCAAAAAAGTTCAACTCGAATTATTATAAGCTGCGTTCATTAACATATTGTACCACGTACGTCGGAACTGATGATTCTCAGATACCACAGACGTTAGATATACATAATACTATACATATTATATAAATATATATATTAATTTAGCAATGAGTCTACGGTCGACACTATTTTAGTGAAAAACAATGACAAAGGTCGACTGTGGACACGGATTTCGAAGGGTCCATCGTACGCTACGAATTCCTTGCAGGTATTTCTGCGTGCCAGGTAGTGAGGATCGATCGTGCCCCTCACCAACATGTGGCACACTTCTCATTACTAATCCTATCCCTCCCAATTTTCAATAGGGTTGATCACCAATCTTTTTAATATTAATTTTCGTTGTAACGAAATGAAAAAAAAACCTTCATCTCCTCGAGTAAAATTGGCAACAATTTATAGCTGATTAAAAAAAAATGTATTTTTTGTATTACCTGCGTCAAAAGTTCGACTTTTCGTGCCGCTGATGAAAATCCATAGAAATAGTACATTATGCTACAAGGGCGGAAAGTGCGCGATTTTCAGCGAGTGTGAGAATTTCTTTAATTCCCGCTGCGTTACTTTTCGTTCCGTTGCGTTACTTTTCTTTCAGCTGCGTTACTTTTCATCTCGCCGCGTTATTTTTCGTCTCGCCGCTTTGCTTTTCGTCCTGCCGCGTTACTTTTCGTCCCGCCGCGTTACTTTTCGTCCAGCTGCGTTACTTTTCGTCGCGCAGCGTTACTTTTCGTTTCGTCACGTTACTTTTCGTTTCATCACGTTACTTTTCGTTGCGCTGCGTTACTTTTCGTTTCATCACGTTACTTTTCGTTGCGCTGCGTTACTTTTCGTCCGCCGCGTTACTTTTTAACCAGCCGCGTTACTTTTCGTCCGCCGCGTTACTTTTTAACCAGCCGCGTTACTTTTCGTCCGCCGCGTTACTTTTTAACCAGCCGCGTTACTTTTCGTCCGCCGCGTTACTTTTTAAGCAGCTGCGTTACTTTTCGTCCCGCCGCGTTACTTTTCGTCCGCCGCGTTACTTTTCGACCAGCCGCGTTACTTTTTATCCGCCCCGTTACTTTTCGACCAGCCGCGTTACTTTTCGTCCCGCTGCATTACTTTTCGTCCGTCGGTCAAGAATCGACAACTTTACATCCGCGTTGAAGACATGGAAGGTGGTGTTTTAGCGTAGCTGGGAAAAAATGTGTTTTTCTGTACAACGTGCGTAAAATATCCGGCACATAGACACATCCAATTTTCGCGAGTTTTTTAAGCATTAGTGCCTAAAAAGACCCACGAAATGATAAAGGATCCAATCACACGAGTGCTAAACGCCAATTTTGACTCATGTTGTATATTATATTTTTTGTAATAGTGCGAAAATAATCTACCTTACGCACTTGATACACAATATACTATTTTCTAAAAAGTTCATGAATAGCGCTACTTTGAATGATAGTTTTGTGGGATAAACAGTGAAAAGTAAAAGTGAAGTTAAAATCTTTTCCAACGGATATCGTGCAAATTTTACTTCACAAGTTGAGAACATTTTCGCACCGAGTGAAGTAAATACATTTTCGATAAAATATTTTTCATTTTGCTATAACTACATTTTTTTAATATTAAAATATTGGTGAATTGGCCTTATTTACACGTATAAAAAATCATCATGAACGAAATTGGACACCTTATTTCCAAACGTCATCGAATTTATTTAGTTAATGAAAAATTCAAACAAACACTTTATAAAACTGATTTCGAGAAATCGAGTTTGAGGATGCTCCGCACATACAAACCCAGCCAAAAATACGATTTGATACAAAATTAACTTTATTATTTAATAGAAGAAAAAACTTTTGGTAAACGTTATTTAATTTTACTAATTTATTAATAACGTTTTGGTATTATTATTATCAAAATCAACATTCTCACTATCCAAAAAATCTTACGACAAATTATTAACACTAAAATTTTTTGTAAAAATATTTTTTGGGCACAACTTTGTTGGAATTGTATGTGTGATCCTTAAATTAAAAAATTGAATCCGATCGAAATTAACAATTCTGCCCAACCTGAACAAAAAAAAGATCATTTATATTTTTGTAATTTTTTCCTCGTTTCGAAAATAAGGTGTTTAAGCATAAAGCCCAAAATAAGATTTATGAATTCGAAAGGACTCGTATTGTGCAAACTGTAAAAAAAAAACAAACGTGAGTTACGAGCAATATTTGTGAGCCTGTTATACTGATGATTTAATGAAACTTTCGGATTTTATCTTAAATAAAATTCATGAAATCGTTTATCATTAATTTCAATGTGCGACGACATGCAATTAACCCAAAAGGCAAAGAAAAAATCATCAGTTACGCAGACTTCACAAAATTAAACAGTGGATTGTACAGCAAAATGTCAGTATTTGACACAACTCGATAGATTTAACAAATTTCCGAACTTCCATTCCCGAACCCGAAAAGTAAAAATAAATGAAAACAAATTGTATTCAGATAAATTAAGCCATGGAATTCAAATATGCGGTCGCCAATATTTGTGCTTGACTCTTAAGTTTTGAGGGATTTCGCAATGTAAGCGAATCTTGAAGTGTTCGTTAACCGAAACTTTTTTTTATTATTTTTTATTCAATAAATCGAATATTCATGGATCACCTCACTACTCAACTGAATAAAGCAGTCATTACTCGTAAGATTTATTTTTTCAATAATTATTTACTCGATTATTTCCGCGCCGAAAAAAAGAACATTAAGCTTTCAGCCGTAATTTTATAATGTTGACTCGTGATGTTATATAGTCATAAGTTGCCGAAATGATTAAGTTACTCGTAATTATATAAGTGTCGACGATGCGTTATTATGTGTAAATGGGTTTAGCAAAGGCTGTGTTTACATTACATATTAGATTAAAAATTCTTTGTATTAACTGATATCTTCTGTCAGTAATGGCAGGTTCCTAGCAAAATGAAATGTTTTTATCAACCGTAACAAATAGAAAAGGTGCAACATTTTTGTGACCACTTTTTTTGCATATTTGATTTCATTTTCTAATGAGAATCACAATATTATCCTCACTCTATTTCCCATGATATTTTCTTCGGTAGAGTTTTGAGTAATGTCGTTTATAAAGGTTTAAGGGGGTTGAATCACCAAAAAAAACCTAATGGTGCATTCAATATGGCAGACGAAAATCGAAAAAATCACTTGGTTTAGATAAAACTCGGTATTTGGGACTTTTTGCCAATATTGCATTTTAAAATGCAATATTGGCAAGAAGTCACTTGATTCGAATACGAGATCCAAATTTCAAAATTCAAAATGGTGGTGCCAATATTGCATTTAAAAATGCAAGAAGTCACTTGATTGAAATACGAAATCTAAATTTCAAAATTCAAAATGGTGGAGCCAATATTGCATTTAAAAATGCAAGAAGTCACTTGATTCGAATTTCGAGATGAAATTTTCAAAATTCAATATGGTGGAGCAAATATATTGCATTTAATAATGCTAGAAGTCACGTGATTCGAATACGAGATCCAAATTTCAAAATTCAAAATGGGAGATCAAAATGTTAAAAGTGATTTAATTTGGATCTGAATTGTGTTTCAGATTTTATGAGGTCACTAATAAATTCTCAAACTACTAAAACCTCACAGTAACATATCCAATATGGCGGACGCAAATCGAAAAAGTCACTTTACGTTAAACTTGATATTTGCGACTTTTTCGGTTCTTTGATTACTAATTCGAACGGAAATTTCGGAAATTCAAAATGTTGGAGCAAATATTGCAAATCATGAAGAAACCGGAAAATATTCTTTCACTATGATTTTAAAATATTTTATTCATTTTTTGATACTTTGAGTTTGCAATTGTATTTACAGTGACTCAAAATAACTGAAGATATTGCTTTCCTTAACAATCTAAAAGATTTCGAACTTCCCCCATGATTTTGATTTTTAGAATTTGTACTTTAAATTCGTATTCCGTAACCTAAAAACCGTAAAAATCAATTTTCATTAAAATCAAATGACTTCTGGACTTATTGAGTATTGCGCCATATTACACATTTATAATTATGACATATGCAATTTTCGAATTTTCACCTCGAATTCATGTTCGATGACCCAAACAAGTCCCAGCATTACAATAATCAAAAAAGTTCTGAACTTTTACATCCCTTTAAGCTGCTATTTTGACTTTGCCATTTTTATTTTGAAATATTGACATTCACTTCATTCATTCAACAACCGAAAAAACCTAAGGACACCAATTTCTATTTAAATCTATATAATCAATAAATAATTGTCATGGTGTCAAATATTTCCAGTGCCCATGTGATCGTGAATGGGGTTTAAACGGAATTAAAAAAACTATAGTATTGTCAAGGAAAAATATCCTTAACCTTTTTCATGCACTAACTCGGTCTCCTTAAACCAATTTATAGGAACAGAAAACGAGTTTCATCAACATTTGTTTATTATTATTATCAAAAAAAAAAAATAAAAACAGGAAACTGAAGCCATTCTTTAATTGATTTAATATCTTAAAATTTATATTTCCGTATTTCATAATTAATTTATTTAATAGAAAAAAAAAAATTATTGAAAATTTTTGTGCGTTAGAAAAATGTTTGCAATTCTCTATTTGTCCGAAGTCACTATTGAATCTGCCCGCTAAACCCAATTGAATCTGACAGGATCAAATCATTCCATAACCTGTTGGTATTTTATTGTTTAAGCTGATCTTGTCAACCTGCTCCGATATTCTGATATTAGCATTTAGCTGAAAGAAGAATATGCGGATCATGTCAAGAGACAAATAAAATGAGTTTTCTTTAGAACAGTTAAATGTTGTTTTCTGATATCAGCATTAAAATATTTCAAAGTTTACTCATTTTGTGCCTCCGTATAAAAATGTGTGTATTTTTATTAATCCGTTTATGCTCTTATTATATTTTTATTCGATAGCCGAATTACTGCCGATAAGTTGAAGCGTACATTTAATGACGTCACGTCAAAATGTTGCCATGACTTTGTTGAAGCCCACGCATCAAGTCATGTAATTACGTCTTTCTCCATTTTTATAAATATGCTGTTTTATTAAAGAAAAAAAAATGGTACTGTCGTCGATAAGCCGCAAACACTTTATCATAGTATTAATACTTCAAGTCCAGAATGGCAAATAATAGACAAGTTAAAAACGGGTGCTAAAGTTATATTCGTGTATCAAAATATTACTGTTGAAAATCCGATGTTCTATTCCTAAAATTTTGAATTATAGTCCAAAAGCTATCATTTAAAAAAAATAAAAAAATAGCGAATAAAATTGAATGGCATTTGTCAATTTTATGCGTGTTATCATTTTATTCTACATTGATTTGTGAGAATTTGAGTTATAACCGAAAAATTTTAAGCACGATTTACTTCAAAACAAGTAAATTAAATTGAATGCTATTTGTGAATTTTATTCGTCGTATAATTCTTTATTTATTTTTGACACTTTATGGAATTGATTCATAAATTTGATTATAATAATTGTTGAGAGTTTTTTTTATAAGATTAATTATTTTAAAATAAGTTTGGGTGAATTGAAAAATTCGAAAAGTGTTGCAATTAACACTAACTTAACAATTTTAATTAACACTGGATTTTTAACAGTTTACGACACGAAATACGTCTGCATCTTTCGTTTATCTCGTGATAGATTCAAGATTAATGTTATCATAAGTTTAACGAGATAAAACGAAAGATCTGATTGGAAATATATTTGTTATTTATAATTGTAATATTTCAAATAATTTTCGACTTAGCAATTTCGTGTGCAACGAAGTAAAATGTGGAATTTTCAATAAAATTTGTTTGTTTGAAGAGAAACTTAAGAAAAATTGTAATAAGAGTTGGATTATAAAATGATTATTGAAAATCGCTGCTTTTACATTCGAAGCACAAAAGTGAAATGCTCTGTGTCATTTTGTAGGGCGATTTTTTTTTATATCACGACAGATTACAGTTAACGTTGATTTCTTTTGCATAACAATAAAGACGACATTTACACATTTTATTTTTGTTTCATTTTCTATTTCCCATATAATTATTTTTCCCTTATTTATTCGGTAGCGGCTTCAAAAATGCTGGGAAGTCAGTTTTAGGATGAGGAAATGATACTGGTTTTTTTTTAGATGCAAATCCTCTGACTTAACTAAGAATTATTTTTCTAAGAACGCACATAATTTCACAGTCTGAAGATGTAACAACTACTGCCATGATTTTACTGTAATTTTTTTTTTCGTGACGGCATCTCGATGTTCATAGTAAAAACTTGTTCGCATACACAACAACAAAAAATCTTAAGAATGCTTCAAACATACAAAAAATAATTACGTGAATATAATTCCATACTATTTCGCAACGAAATTTTTTTTTATCCATTTTTTTTTTCAATATTATTTAATACATTTATGGGATGCATCCAAATTGCATTAACTGAAGCGAAATTTATTTAATTGTGAATAATAATAATGTCAAAAAGCTACAGATAATTTAGTTCAGAGAAAAAGTGTTTAATAAACTTTTAGAGAATTTTATTTATATCAAGTGAATACTTTAATTATTACAAATATCCTCATTTTTTAAAAATGTTTATAATCTCGATATTTCCATTTTCGATAATTGTTTAATGCTTTAATTTTTTTATTTTCACGGCTTGATACTTTTCTGAATCGAAACAGTTTAAACATTCAAATCTTAAGTCGCATGTCGTATTTTAACATCTAAATACATTTTTTAAATTAAATCAAAATGTAGGATGCATTTTTTCATAAAATGCAGTATTTGTCGGTTTTTTATAATTGTAAAGGATTTCATTTTCCTTTTCCGAAACTATTTGGTAAATAATGTGTCTTATGTATAAAATGGAAACATTCTACGAATTTTTATTTAATTCACTACTATTAATAACGTCTTAAAAATAATTTAAACAAGAATTCAAGAAAGATACGTGAAAAAAATAAAAAAAAACATATTTCCGGATAAGTTGGCAAATTCACTGGATAATAAAATAACAACACCTAAAAGTGTATTAAACGATTTGTTTTCACGAATTTATTAATAAGTATCCGACATTATTGTTATTATTCGGAATGAATGTTCTTCAACCACGCTGAATTTGTTCCTCTTAAGAGAGAAACTGTTGTTTTGATGCATATTCTTAAAAAAATGTATCTACGGTTATTTTCGTTGCGCATAGAAGTTCTTAGATTGTCCCGATAATTATGTAAATATTGTAAATCTATTTTTAAAGATACGAGGGATTTAGAATTCAATCCATTGCTTGACCAATAATAAATAGACACAGATATAAGATTGTATAATACAGCTTTTACATAGTGGCGTAATCGACCACTTTCTTCGTGTGTAGATATATTGTACTGAAGGCTGAAATGCCAGCGGAAATGGGCATTTTTCGATTTTCCAGTTACAAAAAAATTGTATTAATCATACTTTTTTTTCATTGATTCCTTTGGGTTTAAATTAGAATAAAAATTGTAAATATATTTTCATCTAGTATTAAATATTTTTTATCAAATTGATTTTTTTAATTTTCATATAGATAAAGATGTAAAATTTTCAACAGAATTAAGATTTTGTTAGGTGCTTATGTTATTGAATACAAAATTGTGTAAATTCAAGTTCAGTAATGCTAGTTATTTGTAATAAAAAATATTAAAAAAACAACTTAATATTTAATTTATGGTAAATTGTTAACTTTAATTCGGACTCGTTTAAGTTAAAATTAGATTTAAGTTTGTAAATATGTCGTCAAGCCGTATTAGATTTTAATTAAAAAATTATTTTCATAGTCATGAAGATATACATTTTTCAGTGGAATGAAGATTTGTTTGCCATTTAATAGCGATCGTTAGATACTTGCGTTATTAAATAAAAATGGTGTACATTCAAGTTCAGCCCTCGGTATAAATTAGGAAAATTGCAATGCTAGCGATTATTGTGCCAAAATGAATATATCTAAATTTATGTATGATCGTCTATTCAAGTGTGGCTTCTCCTTTTTCCAGTTGCACACAAACTCATATTTTAACTATACAGTCGAATCTCAAAAAAAGAAAAATTGAAACTTCGTTAAAAAATATGCTATGTAAGCGATCGTCAAGAAAAGCTAAAAGTATATTTGATATATAATTAAGCCTTCATGGTAACTGTATGAGGATTTTCAAAGCTAAATAAGTATACGTACGCGCCAGCACACTGACAATGCAAATAAAATAGGCTGATAGAAATTGAAAAAAAAACAACAGAAAAATCGGTATTGCATTCTTTCTTAAAATAAAAAATAAATTAAAAAAAAAAACAAGAGAAGGAATCGGTATTGGATGAATTTTTAAAATAATTGGGTAGGACATAGCTGAACATTATTTGAAATTGTGCAGCTTCAACATTTACCTTGGATATCGCTGCATCCCTAAAAGTTGATGCAATAATTGCTTGTCGTTAAAACAATAATTATTCACACCTTCTACGTGTTCATTATGATGTTTCACCATTTTTTTTACATTCATAAATCATTTTGTCAGACAAAAATAAAGAAGAAAATTATTTCTCCCAACTTCGAATATTATTAAAAATAAATTAATGTTGTTCTGGAAAAAAAAAAATCAAATTTAAGATATGTTTTATTCGATTATTATTCCAGTACTTCACGACAACAATGATCTAAAAAGAATGTCAACGACAATTGCCCCACTGAAAATATTAATTTTTTTATAATAATAATAATGCCATAAGAATATTGATAAAGTTATAACATTTTTTTTACATTTATTAAATTCTCAACTTCGAAAAGTTTCAATGTTTTTTTTAATAAAACTATTCGTTTGAAGGGTCTGGAATATTTTCATTTGCAATATAAAATGATTTCAATACAATTAAACATACGCGACTTTTGAATAACTTCTCTAAATAAAAAATAATAATTCGAATACGTAATAGAATTGTTTAAAATAACAGATGCATTTTTTAAAAAAAACAGCGAATTCTTTTTTTAAGAAAATAATGACAGTTAAAAAAAAATTAAAAATTAACTTTTCAATAACTTCTTGGCATCTCATAATTGTAAATCACCGTATTCGATATTTCCATTGAAATGTAATTTTTAAAAAAGATTTTATGTTGTCACGAAGTTCTCCACTTTATTTAGAATTATACTCGAAAGTTGGAAAATAATTGTCATTTATTGTTTTTCTCTGACATGATTTTTTATTGAATTTTTTAAAATTTGTGAAACATTCTAGCGTTAATATTAGCAGCATAATTCTGATTTCTATTCTTGAATAGATACGTCCGTGTTACCGTGTTTGCCACTGGGTCCGATTTATAAATGCATTTGGATTGTCCGAAAGATTCTGTAAGTTTCAATTGAACTGTTGAACAATGGAATGAATAATTTGAAGATGACGCTGCTGCAATTAAAATGCAATTATCTGATTGATGCTAAATCAAATTTATAATTTATCGTCGCCAAATTATGAATGTCTGTCGAAATATATAAATATGTAATATACCTACACTAATTAGGAATTCATATGCAAACGTTGTAATTGATGATTGTAAATATGGCTATGTACTTTTCATATAACTCATAAGGAATAACTGTAATGTTTTTATGGAAAAAATAAATATTTATACGTATTAAGCATTTACCAAATTAATATCTGGCCTCAATTACAGAAGCGACAATTTATCATGAAAACTATTTTAAACAAAGGTATTGTGGTTATTTTTATTTATTCAGCTTATTTTACATTAAGCGAAATATCTCTTTAAAAAATGAAATATTTTGGTGAATATCATTTAATAGAAAATTTTGAAAGAAATTAAAATGCCGCCTGATCATTAGAATTATGTTATTTGAAAAGTCTGATCAACAGTCGATAAAACAGGATTCTACATTTCCTTGAACATATTACAGTAGCCCGATAAAATAAAATTCGTTAAAACCAATCATCCAAGAAGGGAATTTCGAAAGAGAGTGAAATGTCGCTCAATCATTACCATTAGAATTAGATTATGTGAAAAGTATGATTAACAGTCGGTAAAACAGAACCCTGCATTTCCTTGAACACATTACAGTGAGGAGGTCCTAAACCTACAACGCCTAATCCTATATGTGTAATATCCTACAGAAAACCGGCACGAATGTAAAATCCTACATGTGCAATTTCCTACATTCGTAATATCCTACATCGAATTAATTTCCTCTAAATGAGCATATTGTAAAATCCTACACGCCGCTATCCGATAAAGCGAATACGATTGAGAAAGTGAGCTTGTGCGCCGAATTTGAAGAAACGCTCTCCACAGCAATACATCGCGCAAACATTGCAGAGAGAAATGTTAAATGGTGTTTGGACAGCGGATGTACGACTCACATGGGCAGCACGAATGCAAATTTCACGAGTAATATTGAATCTTGCACCGGAAACGTGAAACTGGCGAGTAAATCGGCACGTACATCAATCAAAGGTAAGGGTACTGTATGGATAATCTCGGAAATCGATGGCCATCAAAAAGCTGTGACAGTAGAAAATGTAATGAAACTCCCGGAGCTACGCACGAATTTATTATCCGTGGGAAAAATTACCGATCTAGATTACTCCATTATTTTTGATAAAGAAAAGGCTGAAATCGTCGATAAAAATTGGAATACGATTCTGATTGCGGATCGAAAGGACGGACTGTACTATCTACGAAATTCAAGCGACGAATACAATGCCAACACTGAAATCGCTGAAGAGAGTAAACATAAGACGGAAATGGAAAAATGGCACATTAACATGGGTCACGTGAATACTCGTGATCTCGTTGAATGTGATCGAAACGGAGCTGTGCTAGGTATGAATCTGGGGAAATCACAAAAGGATTTCATTTGTGAAATTTGTCTTCGAAGTAAGATGACAAAAATGCCTTTTCCCAAGGAGTCGAAAAGGTTTCGCACTTGTTGGAGATAATCCACAGCGATGTTGTAGGCCCGATGCGCGTAGAATCAAATGGAAAGGCGAGATACATCGTCACCTTCATCGACGACTATAGTAGGTAGTGCGAAATACGTCTACTTAAAAGAAAGGATGAAGTTTTCAACGCTTTTAAGAATTTCAAAGCTCTCGTCGAAAACCTACATGGTAAGAAAATCAAATTTTTACAGTCGGACAACGGGAAAGAGTATCGAAATGAAGCTTTCGATACATTCCTGGGAGAAAACGGCATCAGTAGAAGGACAACGATCACACACACACCTCAACAAAATGGCATTGCGGAGCGACGAAATAGAACGCTGATGGATATGACTCGATGTCTTCTAGAACAATCCTCATTGGCACCATCATTATGGGGGGAGGCACTGAATACGGTGAATTATATTCGAAACCGCTGTCTGTCGAACAGTCTCGAAGGTAAAACTGCGTATGAGAAATGGACAGGAGAAGTTCCAGATGTCAGTCACTTGAAGCCGTTTGGATCGGAGGTCTACACGTTACATCGAGATCCGAATAGAGGAAAACTCGCATCACGATCGAGGAAGGGAATTTTTGTAGGTTATTCAAACGAATCCAAAGGTTACCGCGTATGGTTGACGGATGAGAAGCGAATTGACATCGCACGAGATGTAAAATTTATTGGCCTACCAAACAACTCAGCACAGATGAAGCAGTTCAACGAAATGACGACAGAGGAAGAAGATGAGCGCTTGCAAACGGAAGTAATTCTACCATTAAAAAATAACAGGGATCTAGCCCCTGTAGAAGACGGGAACGACCAGGTCGACTACGATGAAAATGAAGCTGAAGTAGAAAATGATCAAGAAAATTATAATCAAATACCAGCACGAAGAGGTCGAGGAAGACCAAGAATCGTGAGGAATGGTCAGAGGGGAAGACCTCGCAAAGAATATCACGAAGCTGACCATACCACAGACATTGAGGAATCTACGTGTCTCGCAGAAATATCGCACGAACAGGCCATACATGGACCTAACGCAGATGAATGGTATCAAGCTATGGAGTTGGAAATGAAATCAAGCATGGAAAATGATACATGGATTATCACAGATAGACCAAAAGGACACAAGGTGATCGGAAGCCGCGTAATTCTAAGAAATAAATACAAGCACGATGGGACTCTGGACCGAAGGAAGGCACGCATCGTTGCAAAAGGTTTCAGTTCCATCAGGGCTACAGTAGCTCTTGCTGCGGAAAACGACATGCAATTAAGACAATTCGACACCACAACGGCGTACCTGAATGGCAAACTCAAGGAAAAAGTCTACATGGAAATACCAAAATACACGGAGAATGTTTTAAAGAGAATCGCATCGATAGGAAACACTAAGAACGACCTCGGTAGAAGAGCAGCAAAAATGCTCGATCAAATTGTCAGTGGCGATAAGGTTTGCTTGCTGAATAAAGCCCTTTATGGTCTCAAACAAGCAGGACGTTGCTGAATAACAGAATCGACCGAGAAATCCTCAAATTTGGGGCCAAGAAGTCAAACGCGGATCCAAGCGTGTATGTCAAAGGCGAAGGCAGAGATCTACTTTTAATCGTAATATATGTCGATGATCTAATCGTCGCATCACAAAGTGAGCATGAAATTACCAAGTCTGGTCGTTACCTATACAACTTGTTTAAAATTAAAGATCTCGGGGTATCAACGTATTGCCTCGGAATGGAATTTATTCAAAAGAAGAACGAGATTTTAATTTGTCAGTCTGCCTACATCAGAGATGTCCTCGAGCGTTTTGGCATGTCTGATTCAAAAGCCGTGTCTACACCGCTGGACCCCGGTATAAAGTTTGAAAATAATGAAAAAGAACAAAGTTCAGAAGAAAAAAGACTGCCTTACCGGGAACTTGTTGGTTCACTCATGTACTTAGCAGTATGCACTCGACGTGACATTGCATTCGCAGTAAGTTATTTGAGCCAGTTCAACTGTAGTTACAATTCGAGTCACTGGGCTGCAGCGAACCGAGTTCTACGTTACCTGCAAGGAACTAAAAACTTAGGGCTACAATATGGAAAAACACACGGAAAAAAAAGATTAGTTGCCATAACCAAGAAATGAGTTGACACAACCAATCGATTATTCTATTTCCCCAGCAACTCAAATGGTAATACCAACGATTCGAATGATATTACCGACGATTCGAATGGTAGTGCCAACTATTTGAGTGGTAGTCCCAACGATTGGATTAGTTAACCTAACTAATCCAATCAAGAACTAATCGTGAATAGTTGAGGTTACTATTCGATATGGTTGAGGCAACTAATTTTTTAGACATTGTGTACAGCAAATCCAAAACGTAGTTGCCACAACCAAACTTTTTTTTCCGTGCAGGAAAACAACTAGAAGGTTTTGTCGACGCAAATTGGGCCAATTGTAACATCGACCGAAGATCATACACTGGCTATGCATTCAAAATCGGCGGATGTCCTATTTCATGGGAGGCTAGAAAACAAAGAACGGTGGCTCTTTCTTCGACGGAAGCCGAATATATGGTGTTGTCAGAAGCCGCAAAGGAGGCTGTATATCTGAAACAGTTCCTGAAAAACGCTTGTTTTAACAATATTGCATCTGTCAAGATTTTCTGCGATAATAACGGCGCACGAAAATTTGCTGAAAATCCCGTATTTCACAATCGGAGCAAACATATTGACGTGCGTCATCACTACGTACGAGAGGTCATCAAGGACGGTGTATTAGAGATAAAAACACCCCAACCGACAAAATGACAGCAGACATTCTGACAAAAGGATTGTCCAAGCAAAAACATGAACATTGCATAAAACTTCTTGGTTTGGCGAACATCATGATCCTTGAGAAGCACCACCCTTGAATTGAGGGGGAGTATTGGAGTTTTCATAGTACAGTCTATGATAACCGTCCACCTTCAAGAGTGTTCCTCATTTATTATTTACAGTCTGATGTTATTTATTTTGTGTACGCAACCGAACAGAAGCATCTCGAATCTCATAGAGCTTAGATGCACGCATAATAAAAACCATTCGTTTTAAATATCACCTCCGTATTTCTCTACTTTACTTCCTAAACCTCAATAGAATATTACGCGTGTAGGATTTTATATCGGAGCCAAATTCGTTCGCTATATGATTTATTCATGTAGAATATTACGAATGTAGGATTTTACTCCTGTAGAATATTACGCGTGTAGGATTTTACTTTTGTACAATATTGCGCGTGAAGGATTTTACATCGGAGCCAAATCCGTTCGCTGTATTATTTATTCATGTAGAATATTGCGAATGTAGGATTTTACTCCTGTAGAATATTACGCATGTAGGATTTTACGCCTGTAGAATATTTCGCGTGCAGGATTTTACAATATGCTCATTTAGAGGAAATTAATTCGATGTAGGATATTACAAATATAGGAAATTGCACATGTAGGATTTTACATTCGTGCCGGTTTTCTGTAGGATATTACACATGTAGGATTAGGCATTGTAGGTTTAGGACCTCCTCATTACAGTAGGCCGATAAAATAAAATTCAATAAATCCAATCATCCAAGAAGAAAATTTCGAAAGAGAGTAAAATGTCGCTCGATCAATAGTAGTAGAATTAAATTATTTGAAAAGTATGATCAACAGTCGGTAAAATAGAATGCTGTTTTTCCTTGAACATATTACAGTAGGCCGATAAAATAAATTTCGTTAAATCCAATAATCCAAGAAGGGAATTTCGAAAGAGAGTAAAATGTCGCTCGATCAGTACCATTAGAATTAAATGATGTGAAACGTATGACCAACAGTCGGTAAAACAGAACCCTGCATTTTCTTGAACACATTACAGTAGGACGATAAAATAAAATTCATTAAATCCAATCATCCAAGAATAAAATTTCCAAGAAGGAAAATATCGCTCGATCAGTACCATTAGAATTAAATTATTTGAAAAGTATGACTAACAGTCGGTAAAACAGAACCGCGCATTTCCTTGAACACATTACAGTAGGTCGATAAATAAAATTCATTAAATCCAATCATCCTAGAAGGAAATTTCGAAAGAGAGTAAAATTACGCTTGATCAGTAACATTAGAATTAAATTATTTGAAAAGTATGACCAACAGTCGATAAAACAGAATGCTGTATTTCCTTGAACATATTACAGTGGGCCGATAAAATAAAAATCCGTTGAATCTTTGTGAAGTTCAGTGATAAAAAGTTCTCACATCTCAGATTTCAATAGATCTAAGCATTTTTAAACAAACAAATAAGTCTAGTCGCGAAAGTATTACATCGCTTACATAATTTACCAAGATCCAGACGTTTCATGAGAAATTGACAAAGCTAAGTAACAACTTATAATAACATTCCGTAGAAATCGTCGTCGAAATTATAAATGACTGTAAAACATATAAAATTAAATCGAAAGCATTTTCAGCGAATACGATTTATACATGTGAATAAAATTTTTCAAAAATGGGCAATAATGGCAAATATATGAGTCATTCCATACCAAGTGGGTCATCGAAATTTAGTATGGTCGCAAAAGGTGTCCATAGTTTTTTCAAAAGTTGTTTAGATTATCACGAACATTCATAAATTATTTCAGAATTTTCGCACCTATGGTTTGTCCAAAATGTAATAACGATTTTTTTATTTCATTTTTTTCAATTCGCTGTATATTCAAAATTACCGAACGTACAAAAAATTTGTTCCTGTATTAAATTTAAGTTTTTGAATATACTTTTTAATAAAAAAATTTCCATAGAAACCCAAAAAAAAATTCCCTCATTTTTTGACAAAATAATGTAATAATATTTTTTTTTCGATGAGACAGATCATTCCGATTTTTCTCATAATTTCACAGAAATTCCATTATTATGCTTACAAACTATAGAAAAATTGGCGCAATGGCAAATTAATGGCCCACTTACTATGGAATGTCCCATATATTTAAATCCCATTTAAATTCTGTCGATCTATATCAGTCTCTATAATTTATTTTTATCAGAGTGCGTTCGTTTGATAATTTTTAGGTTGTCGGGCCTGTCAGTTGTTTGTTTGTCAACTCGGAATACTAACCCTGAAACGCTGAGTTGATCAGCATTATGACAAATTTCAAAATATGAAATGACAAAAATCTCTAAAACTAAAAAATCTGCACGTAAAAGGTCAACAAAAAAAATTAAAGCTTTTTTATATTTACCAATAATTCATTCATATAGTTGTTTTCATTTATCGAACACTGATATTTTCTACATGTTAGAAATAGAAAAAATGAAAAAGTACACGATGGCAAGAAGAAGAATTTATACTCCCGCAGAAAACGTGATTCGCCGAAAAGACCACGTCCTACAAATCGTAACGGCCCAGCACGATACACATTTTATTCCATTCTCAATACCAGCTTTACAATGGACCAAGGAAATACTGCAGCCAATGTAAGGATTTAGTATTTTCATCGGTGTGGTTTAGAATACCATGTAGTAGACGGTACATGATTTGGTATCATATATTTAGTACAGGGCTCGACGAAAAGATTTATGCGTTTCGAATGTAAGATAAGCGTGACGAAAAAAAATTATCTGAAAGAAAATTGGATTTTTTGAACATACTAAAAGAATTGATATAAAATAATAATGATAATGGTCGAAAGTTAAACATTAATGAACTGTCTTAAAAACCAACAAATTCAACAGTAAAGTTCAGTTAACGTCTTATTTTCTGAAGTGTTTTGTAATGAAAATTCAATTTATTTATTTTTAACGTTGGATTGGAGTCTAATTACAAGGTGTTGTCCATATTATTTTCTATTTTCGATTTTCTATTTCTTTTTCTTGAAATTTTTGAGCTATGAATAATTAAAGCTATCTAAAAAACGCCCTAATTTAGAATTCTCAAAAATACTATGATGTGCAACAAAATATTTGAACCATAGATCAGAGTGGGCCGAGACCTCCTGCTGTTGTTTTTTTTTTTCAATCTGAATTTTCAAATTTGAAAAATACTTTGCGAACAACATTTTTGAGAAGAAAAAAGAGGAAGAAGACCTTTTTCAATTTTTTTTTCTTCTTTGTATAGTATTAATTAAAGGTATTTCAAACGTTAAGAAAAACACCCCGATTTAGAAATCTCTAAAAAAAACTAAAGAATACTTTATTTATTTATTATTACTATTCTGAAAAAAAAATCTGCCGGCGGGTTCTATGAGAAAGGTACATATGCAGGTCCAGACACACACTTTTGCAAGTTTCATAAAGAATCTGAATTTTTACTTTCTTTGGGAATATGTATATATATTAGGGTGTCATGATAGCATTTTCGAGATTTTTTCAAAATATTAAAATCGAAGCGTTGTCTATTTAACGTTTAAGAAACCTTTGAATAATATTATAAAATGGAAAAAAACCACTCTGGCCTATGATTCAAACGTTTTATTGCACATCATAGTATTTCTGAGAATTTTTTTAGTTTTTTAAATTAGGGCGTTTTTTTAGATAGCTTTAATTATTTATAACTCAGAAACTTCGATACAAAAAAATCTGAAAAAAATTCTGTATGCATTTTTCAGTCGGAAGAATAACATAAAAAATTACCGCGAAAAAAAAATATGAGGGTCAGTCGTTGACCGAGTTAGATAATGACATTTAAAAAAATTCTTTGGACCATAAAAAACCACTTTTTAATAAATTTTTATTACTGCTTTGAGTTTGTCAAAATGATTTCCTGAAAAGACATTACGTTTTTTGAAAACCTGACACATTTTTACGTAGAAAAAGAAGTTTTAACATTTTTTTTCTTTGTAAAGAGCATTTTTTCTCAGAACTACATGTAAGTAATAATATCAAGTTACAAAAAGACAGACGTTAAAAAACAAATAAAAAATCGTATTTAAAAATCGGAAAAAAAATTAAACAGTCTCAGTATACCAAATCATGAAATTACAATTTAATTTAGGTGCATCTCTGAATAAATGTATTATTTATGCAGATAGCACGCGGCTTAGTCGAGTTGTGCTTTAAGCTGGAGGCAAATGAATTAAAGGCAAAATGTTTTGACGAATGGTCTCGTAATGGGTAAACCTATTCATTAATTACATTATTTTTGCAACTTTTATTGACATAAAAACCGAGCACCGTGTACAATGCTTTGAATCTTTTTTTGCAAAAGGGAAAAAATTGTCATCTTGAGAGGCTACGACCATAAGCACCTAAAGTATCTACGGAACGAAGTTCGCTTCAACGCAGTCGACCTTTCAACGTTGTACAGGAAGTGGGGCAAAGGTCACGAAATCTTGGTGTTGACTGTATTCGGCCAGGAAGCGGAACTCAAAGATGCTTTCCAAGGACTATCCATTTTACGTTAACCTCCTTAAATTTACAAAACCATTATAACATTCATCATATTTTTCTCAGATCGTGCCATTTTTTTTTACTCTGTCGAAAAAAATATCTGTGAATCATCAGAATGTGATAGAAAAGATGCTTTCCACAGACTATCCATTTTACGCTAACCTCATTAAGTTAAAAAACAACATTATAATATTTATCATATTCTTCTCATGTCGTGCCATTTTTTTACTGTGTCCAAAAAAATACCTTTGCATAAACAGAATGTCATAGAAAAGATGATTTCCAGAGACTATCAATTTTATGCTAAACTTATTAAATTGAAGAAAAAAAAATCATTTATCATATTTTTCTGATGTCGTATCATTTTTTTACTATGTCCAAAAAAATACCTTTGAATGATGAAAATATGATGGAAAAAATTGTTGCATTTTGCTGAAAAAATTGTTCTGTAAATACATAGCCTCAAAAATTTGGTGCTCAACAAAAGAAATGATACATTTAAAAATGATTCTAGTTCATTCGTTGGTGATGCTTTTTATGCACGTGTCTATCAAATTTCATGATGATTTCGAATCTCGGGAATTTTGGAGTATCTCTTAAAAAATGAAAACATTGAAAATCGCAGCCGTTTTGTTTAAATAACAAAAATGTTTTCGTTCACGATAAAGGCTATAATGGTCATTAAAAAAATCAGCATTATGTGTTGAAAAGTTTTTGCACAATAAATTCTAACAGAATTGAGGATTTTTTCGAACCAACAAAACAGAATCCTGCCTTAATCCGCCGTGTACACGTTTTTTTACCGCTAATACCCGATCGATCTTTCTCTATCACATGGTAATGAAATGGCTGTAATGGCTCCAGACTTCACAAGTTCAACACCATCATCGATCAAGTTGGCTCAAAAGCTCAGCAAGAATTCAACGAAGCTTCGACAATTTGTTCTGCGTAGTGACCGTCAAGCTCTACAAAAAATTCACGAAAAGTTAAACATCTAACCCCCTTTTGGGTTCCGCATAGACGAAGCTTTGTTTTCGTCAAATTTTTATTATCGAGATTTTCATGTCATGATTCTCAGAATGTTCCTAAACTTCGAGAAAAGTGGTTTAGAAAAAATGAGCATGTCTGTGTGTGTGTGTATACAACTGCAAAAAAAAATTATAACAAACCCGCCGGAAAAAAATGATTGTAATTAATAAACGAGTTGGGTTAATAAAAAATGGTTAAATAAGAATCATTCGCATATTATATTCGGGAGATTAATTCGTCAAGGTTGTGGTAATCTTCAGACTATAATATGCGAATGATTCTCAATATAAATCATCTCAATGTTTTTCGGTATTTAATTTGGTTGAAATTGGTATGGTGGCTTAGTTTTTTATGGAATTTTGAATTTTTCAATATACTGACGGTTCACATTAACTTTTGCAATACTTGAGATAGCGAACCCAAATTTGATATATGAATAATATAATAACACATCCATTATATATATGTATAATTTCTTAACGAACGGTATAAAACTTCTGATTTTATAGAATTTTATGGAATATTTAAAAAAAATACATTATCGCATTTATTTAAATTGACGTTGATGTATAAACTTTTGCAAAATTTATTCAGTGATGCCAGATATCTAATTTAACAAAGTTCGATAGACGGTTTCGAATTTTATACCCGGGAAAAACGGTTCATATATAATCATATATAATTGTATATAATTTCATGTATAGTTGTATATAATTATATATAATTGTATATAACGTAATATATCATTGTATATGAAAACATATATGAGCATATATGAGTTTATATGTACATATACAGTGGTATACATGATCATATATAATACCAAAACCGCCAGCTTGCGATGTCATATATGAACAGATATGATCATATATAGTTATATACAACTATATATCGCCCATTTTTAGCGCATATATGATTGTATGTGGATCCATATACAAATGTATATGAGCGTATATAACTTTATATGTATATATACATTGGCATATATGACCCTATATATGACCATATATAACACCAAAACTGCCTGTTTACCATGTCATATATAAACAGATATGATCATATAGGATTGTATATGAGATCTATTCTGTGTGTCGACTGTGCAATATATGATCATATACAATCATATATGACTGCGCACAGAGAACTGACAGCTCATGTATGATCGTGCACGTATGATTATATGGTATTCCATAATCTATTCTTATATAATATTCACGAATTATTTCGATGTTCACGTCTTATTTATATACGGATGTAAAATTTGTTATATGGTTATATAACTAAGCATTTAATATCCGTTTTGTAAATGCGTGAATCATCCGGTTTTGTTTGAAGCGCTCAAGTTATAGGTATTTTTGCATATGCGGTTCTTTTCTTTATAATCACATGCTCATTCGCAACGATTAATGAAGATATTTGGCTTTCCTGGGCGGACGTTTCATTAAAACCTTCCACTTGATGAATTGAAACGGTCGCATATTAATAAGAATGATCAAGATTACTATACTAAATAGTATCAACATAAAAGGATCGTGATAATCGTTTATTGTAATAGTGCACAGAAATTAACACGAACAGTTCGGGACCTTATACGTTGTACATATAATCGAAATATAACATTAGTAATGATATTTCTTAACCGTATATCGTGATGAAGTTCAACTTCATTGTATTTTTACATTACTTTCTTCAAGAGATTTGGTGTCTTGCAAATATACTCTCCAACTTTCAGAAGATTATATCTATTTAGGCATCGTCTTATATAATCACATATAACTATATATGATTGTATATGCTCAGATACAATTATATATGATCATGCATAGTCATATATGATCATGCATGATCATATAGAGACAAAATTCATATACAATCATATATGAGCAGTTTATATATGATTATATATGATCATGCATAGTCATATATGATCATGCATGATCATATAGAGACAAAATTCATATACAATCATATATGAGCAGTTTATATATGATTATATATGATTATATATGAATCGTTTTTCCCGGGTAGGAATTTCATTTTTTATTAATCATTTCTTGACGGCTGAAATTGTGCTAAAATGCAGCTTTCTATTTATTTATTTAAACCAAGGATGCAAAGTAGAACCTTGCACATTGCTTCGCTTTTTTTTTACCTAAGCAATGGTTCATAAATATCACGTTCCTTATATCCATATTTACTAGGGTGTGTCAAAAAGTACCTTTTTTGTCAATTCTTTGTTTAAACTAGCAAAAGTGTGTCCATTTACCTCGATATGCATCTTTTCACATAGAATCGGCAGGAAAAAATTTGTTGAGATATTGTTTACCGCATATATATCGCAAAAACGAGATGTTGATTGAGTCACCTCTAACTCAGGATAATTTGCCCGCGCCTCTCTTTTGAATAGTTTATTGTGTGGTCATCACGTCAAGTTTAAGTTTTGAAGAGTAGGAAAATATGGAACATTGGAAAAAAAACCTCATCATATCAAGGTTAAGAGGCGGACTTTTGCAAATTTAAACAAAGAATTTAGAAAAAAGAAAAGTTCCCCCCCCCCCCAGTATTTACCCTAAAATTTTGAAAACTGATACAAGCAGAAATTCCATCTTAACCCGCCGCTTACATCTTTCTGACCGTTGATACCCTATCGACCTTTTTCTATCGCATGGTAACAAAACCGCTGTAACAACTGTTCAGACGTCACAAGTTGAACACACCACCGCCGATCAACGTGCCACGAAAGTTCATCAAAAGCACAGCTTTTGCTTCGTCAATTTACCCTGCGCAGTGACTGTCAAGCTCCATCCGTCCGCCGGGCGCGGCGCTCGCGGTGCCTCACGCGCCTTCCTTCATCCCTTACCGGGAGGTTGAGCCTTGTAGCCCTAGTAAACAGGCCCGTCGGGGCGCAGTTTCATCGAAACCCAACCCGTCGCAGCTCCCGCATCTCCTACGTGGGTGTATCCCGAAAAAACGAAAATAATCTCATCCCCCCAAAGGGGGAAGGGTGTCTCCCCAACGATCGTACCACTGGAGGTGACATAAGGAAAAAAGGGCTCCCCGAAGTTCGGGGGCGAGCGAGAAGGGCAGAAGGGCTCGGTGAATGAAGGCTAGTGGGGGGCAATAGTGGGAAAAGGCAAACGGCGGACGATAGCGACATATATACAAGTATATATATAGGTCTAACGTAGGAAGGCGCCACGCCCGCCCCACCACCACACATAGCGTTTCCCAGGGGGTGCGGAGGAGTCGGAGGAGAGGGTGTACGCTCGGCGCAGTCGCTCGGGCTCGTTTTATGCAACCAGTCTTGCTTTGGAGCGGGCGACTCTCGTCCCCAGCCCTTGATAGGGAGGCGTGCTGCTGGTGCTTCTCACCGCGGTGACAAATCCACACACAAACGACTAAAAAAAAAAAAAAACGATATTATAATAACAAATAAATACATAACTTGAAATAGAAATTCGAGAGAGAAGAAACTTAATAAAAATCTTGTGTTGGCTCAAAGCCCGGCGAACGTCAGCGTGTCAGTGACAACCTTCCGTAAAACTACATTGCAAAACTACCCGAGATTAATAACTACAGTCGGCGCGTGCGGGCCTCTGGCTCTGTGTCCGTCAAACTGGTGTTTCCTGTCTGACTCCACCACGAACTTGTCGCGTCTCTTTCACCCAAGTGAACGTATTAATCTTTACTTTGTGCCGGGTTCGGTGAAAAATAAAATCGTAACAATTCCGCTTACTGTCTTTCGACTTGCAACCCGATCGCTATCTTCTGTACGAAGAATATCCCCTTCCCGTAAAAGCCGGGACGAGTTTTTTCCACACGAGAGAGTGAGACAGTTACAGAACGTGAGTGAGAGCTTTAAGGTGTGCTGTGTGTAGTAGCTGTAGTAGTCACAGCCGGCGCGTGCCGTAAGCCCGTGAAACAGCTCCTCCCACGACAGCTACGACGACTAAGCCCTCGACAGTGAAGAAGTTGTATCCCCCACTCCGTTAGCATTGATACAAAAATATGACTACGAGCCTTTATCGTATGTGTCTCTCGACTCTGTGTTGAGCACAAGCGATCGGCGAATAAATATATATAAATGAAGAAGGTAATAAACGACACCGAAAGTTCGGGTTAAGTGGCAGTGGAACTGTCGTGGCCGAAGCTTCACCGGCTACTTAACTACAAGAATTAAGTGGGTGACACAGTGTGTGCCGTGACAAGTGTGAGGTGCACGGTGTTTTCGTTGCAGTTGATGATTATATATCGCGAGGTGCTTGTTTCCAAAACGTCACGTACCACATCTACATTTACATCGACACTTACACGCATGTATAAACACACATACACACACAAACAAAAACACATATGCGCGCACGCTCAAACAGCAACAGTGGTGGTAAACAGTGGCGAGTATAATACAAAGTGAGCCCCGTAGTCAGACAAGCCAACGGTGTTATAGGAAGAAAAGTGTCTGTAGTGTGTTTTTCTCGTCCGTGGTGAGGTTGACGTGAGCGAACGTCCGTCGCAGCAGCTTCTCGCTGCTCGGACGACGTCGCGTTCTACGTTACCGCCGATTACACGAGCGGCGCGCTCTTGACGACTTCCAGCGCAACTAACTACGACTCTGCTATCTCTATATCGCGTTGACTATACATAGCTACTATCGCTGCCAGCAGACTGCTACCTTTTCACCAACGGATCTACTTTAACCTTCTGCCACTGCTTTGACGTTTCTTTTTAATATATTCTTTCGGCTGAAACTTGTGGCGGGACGTTTTACACCATGGCGGACGACGAGGTTCTCTTCGATGATGTTTACGAGCTATGCGAGATTATCGGCAAGTGAGTACGAACGAACGCGCAGCACACGTAGCGCGGATTTACGATGAGAGTGGTGGTGGTGTAGTGGTGGTTGTTGTAGTGGTGGAAACGAGAGTGAAGGAGAAAGGGAGAAGGGAGAAGGGAGATGGAAAGAGAATCTCTGACTACCGAGAAGCATGGTATAAATGGAACTGGCAGAGAGAGGGGAGGGCATTGTGTGAGTGGGGGATCTTAGCGGTGGGGATTAACGGTCTCTGCATGCGTGCATCGGGCTCGAACTCAGTTGAGAGAAAAGGAAAGGTTGTAGGGAACGGAGATGGAGATATTCTGTGACTCTGGCGTTGATACTAGAATCTGAGTGATTAGAATGGATCTGTACAGGGGCGGATTTAAGGTAAAGGTATTCAATGATCGGACGGTTAAGGCCATTTCCAGATTCAAACATTCATTAGACGGTTAAGGAGGTTCGACTGTTTCACACTAGTAAAATCAGTGGTACATTTTGGTTATCAATTTATTAAAGTTTAATGCATTAAATGACTCTAGTGGAGCATTGATTTGTATTGAAGCATGTACACTTAATCGAGAGAAAAATTGATAGTGATGGATTTACATTAAGATTAACTGATTAACGTTACTTTCCGATGGAATACACTTTCTTTCAGTTTTTTCCAAGAATAATCTATAATTTTTTGCCAATTTTGATGAGTGATGGCTCATTCTCTTTCTTAAACGATGCTCTACAAATTGACCGGCTGGATATTCGATATTATTGATCGTTTAATGATTATAGCCTGTTGTTTAACAAAAATCAAAATACTTTTATAAACAAATAGCTATAATTATTAAACGATCAATAATATCAAATATCCAGCTCGTCAATTTGCAGAGCATCTTTTAAAAAAGAGAATGAGCCATCACTCATTAAAATTGGCAAAAAATTATAGATTATTTTTGAAAAAACTGAACGAAAATGTATCCCATTGGAAAGTAAAGTTAATTAGTTAATCTGTATGCAAATCCGGCACTATTAATCTTTCTCCCGGTTAAGTGTACATGTTTCAATTCGAACTACTCTCCACTATTGTTGTTTAATGCATTAAACTTTAATGAAACAATTACAAAAATTTAGCACTGATTTGACTAGTGTGAAACGGTCCAACATCCTGAAGGATGTATGATAGGTACAGCCGAACCTAAATTTCACAGAAAATTTTGAACAATTCCTAATGGGATAAAAAACGAAAAAAAAAATCAAGCATGTAAAGGTGCTGAAAAGATCTTTTGCATTGTAATGATTCCAACATGTTAATGAAAAATTGATGAATAAAAAAATTATCGAACAAATCACCCGACAACCAAACTTTTTTTTTCGAATGAAAATGATTTGTCGGTTTTTCCGAATACATATGAATTTTTTCATACGCTTCGTATGGAATACCCTAACATCTTAAAAATGTAGATATGATTTCAAGTTTCAATTTTGGCTTTTTGATTTTTAAATTCGTAAAAAACTGAAATAAACAGAAAAGTGTCCGAAGACTGGGACGTGTCCGATCATTGGTACCGTTATCTTAGAATGGATCTCTTCTGGGACGAATTTACTCATAGCAAATAGTTAAGCGTACCATTACTTTGAAAAACTCGTTTGCTTGTTTAGTTATTATATAAATGGTTTGATATTAATTGTTTTCTTTAAAAATTCATGAAAATTTTTGACGATTTTATTGAAGACAAAACAATAACATATATATTTTTTCAAATTGGTTTGTTCGAAAGTACCGTGAAAGAAAAATAAAGCAATGGGCTTGAATTTTTTGGAAAATTTGTGATTATATTTTACGAAATTAACTTTTTTATTGTTTTCGAATGTAAAGTAAAGTTTGAAAGTAATGGAATGTTTGAAACGTTGCCTCGTGATAGAGCGATTAGAATAAACAGGAAAAGGGTAGGACTTTGAAAAAATTAATATAATCCTGAAACTTTTTATCTACGTTCAGACCGGCCTAGTAATGTCAAATTTAAATTTCAAACTTATGTTAATTTCGAGAATAAGTTTTTTTTCTGTTGTAACTTTGCCGGAACTATTTCGTAAAGAATAAAAAGCTGAAAAATGGTTAATCGATTGTCGAGAAAGCTCAACTGAGTCTGCACGTTTTTAAAGGGTCCAAAATTGCTGATTCAAATCACGAAAATTCGGATAAACGTAATCACTATTAGCATAATTGACGTTTCGCTTGGATAAACCAAAACATGATTCGGTTGATTAACGGTCGGATAATCGATGTTCTACTGTAGTTACAACTCTGTTTACACTGAGAGAAATATATAATTGAATACACTGAATTTTCAAATATACCATTTATTTGAAAATATTCAAATGCATAGGTTTATTTGAACGAATTATATATTTAATTGCTCCTTTTGTTGAATGAAATCAACATTTTATTGACTCAACAAAATATTCAATCTTTTTGAATATATATTGTGTGGATTCAATGAAACTATCCTATGAAAACGTCAGAAAATATACTTATTCATATTATATCGTCAATCCTACCAACTAAATTTATTGTTGAATCAAAACCATACTTGTTTTAATGCGGACAATTTTATTTGAACCTGTTTAATATTCACTTGCCTCAATTAAATGGATATAATTAATAGAGTTTATGTTCTAAACTAAATGGTTCTATTGATTCAAATATATATATATTTAATGCATGTAATCATTTATTTATTCGACTCAACGAAATATATAGTTGCTTTAATTGTACTGGTTCTTTTCATTCAAATAATTCGGCTCTTTTATAGAATTCATTCAACGCCATATATTGGTATTTTGACCACACGTATAGTTGCTTCAAATACTAAAATATTTGAATCAATTAAATATATTTCAAATAAATAATTTTCTGTATTCAATTTAATTTTTCTCTCAATGTACAAAAGGTCGACTATGGTGTTAAGGGATCTTTCCAGTGTGGCGGTCCGAAAAATAACCTATTTTCACGTTTTTTTTTTCGACGGTCAATTTTTTACGCCGATAAATCTGAAATTTTTATTTTATGACATTAAGGTAATTATGAATGACAGAAAATGACTTTTTATAAGACGATTTTTATTGTTAAAATATTTTTTTTTAATTGTTGAAAACAATGTTGATAAACAAGATAGCCTCATTGTGGACATTCTAGGGGTCGTAACTTTGATCTAAAAAAACCCAAAGAATTATTAATTAGTATACGATTGGCTATCGCGCTATGGAGGCTTTTTTAAAATCAAAATTGACAAAATGGCGGCGGTTTGAACAAAAAGTACCGATTTAGCCATTTTTTCGACAGTTTTTCTTTAAAAAAACTGGGAAGATTTTAAAAAAAGCTTCCATAGCACGATAGAGAGTAGCGTGAAGAATGTTCTCCTAAAATTTGAAAACGATTGCTTGAAAACTGTTTCCTGGAGAATGTCCATCGTTTTGAAAAATGTCGTTCCGAGAAAAACGCGTTTAAAGTTTCGAGTGTAGAAATTTCATATACCTAAATTGTGTACTCACGACTAATCGGCGATGCCAGGTCCATAAAGTATGCCAGCGAAGTATTTCGAATTTCGCTTTAAAAATGTGAGACGATGTTTTTGACCGTATATACTAATGGATAAGACGAAAAAAAAATCGTTTTTTTTTCACTGGAAAGATCCCTTAAATGCATGCCTGGAACTGTGAATAATAATAATAATAATAATAATAAATAATAAATAATAAAAAGAAAAAATCCGTAGAACGCTGAGACAACGATTTTTTAAAACATTTTTGTTCTTTTCTCGGCAGACGTCACCCTTCATATTATCTAGGCAACCGGTCCATGATATCTATCTATCTATACACCATACTCCATTGTGAGGCTTCTTCCGTTCTGGAGAGGAGGGAAGCTCTCGTCTCTTGTTTTCGTTTCCACCACTGCGCTCCATTCACGTGATAGAATATTGCATGTGTGGTCTCTACCGATGCTGTGCCGGGTATGATGGTAGTGGTTGCGGTCACGCGCTTGGCACACTGCCAAATACTTCACATCCATCGCTCGAGTTCTGTCAATTGTACCGGGATTTGTATATATTTGAGAAGTATTTCGCGTGCCGTCCGGTGCCTCCACCGTCTTCGATGTAACCAACTGATTTGTAGATGTACGACAAATCTATTTCGCAGTTGACCCAATAAAGTATCGTGCTTGCGAATCGATCGATTTGTCAAGGAGGCTCGTTTGCGTCTTGATATTTGAAAGATCATTGGTTAGAACCAGAATTTGTAGAATACTTTTAAACTTATATATTCCACATTTTATACGTGTAGAATTTAACATTTCTAGCATAGAAATATTAATACATATCGAGAAAAATACAAAAAAAGATTATTAATTTCTATTTTACCGGTTTTCGCTACATTAAGCATTTTCCCATATTTGAAAGATCGTGGTTAAAACCAGAATTTGTAAAATTCTTTGAAACGTATATATTCCGTATTTTGGAAGTATCAAATTTCGATCTTTAACATAAAAATGTTAACACATATTGAGAGAAATACAGATAATTGCAGAAAAAAAGACCAATAACTAATATTTCACCGGTTTTGGTCACATTAAGCATTTTTCATATTTGAAAGCTCGTGGTTAGGACCAGAATTTGTATTTGGCAAATTCTGTAAATACATATCGAGAAAATATGCAGAAAAATGCAAAAAAAGATGAATAATTTATATTTCAACGGTTTTCGCAACATTAAGAATTTTGCCATAATTTAAAAAGTATGGAATAATTTTCGATATCATTTTAATTATCAAAACATTTGAATTAGAACGATTCATTTCCTACCATCACTACCGTCGGGAAATGTGTCCTAAACATCGTAATCGTTTGCGATTACCAGAATTTTCATAGTTTTGAAGTTACAATACGCTTTGGGATTATCGAGATATCACCAAACCAAACAAAATATAAGCAAACAATTTGTCTCGTAAACGGAACACCTTACACTGAACGAAAAAAGTAGTTGGGAGAACCATATCCAGCATATGCTGTACCGCTGAATAGTTGCAGCAACTAACTCGCTCCTGTAACCAATCGCAATGCTGTTTTCACCAATAGCCTTTAGGTGGCGCAACCAACAGCGAGTTCCTAAAACTAACCACAGCGGTCCGTATAACCAACGAGTAGTTGTCATAACCCACTGAGTAGTTGATGATATATCAACTCTTTCGAGTGAATGTCGGAACCATGGAGGACAGAGTAAAGGAGGCCGAATGTAGTGCTGAGCAGATGGTCGATGAAATGGGCCAAAATTATTTCAGCTTTCACCGATAGAGGCGCAGCGTACGATTAGTTCCCACAGAGCGGGAATTTTGAACAGAGCATTCTTCTACGTTCGTACTTACGCGATCATACTCGAATACATTAAGTTTACACGTAATTACGGATTGACTAATTATTGGATTCTGTCCTACTATCACCTGGAGGCACTTTAAGGATCGTTTAATTGTGCGTTTCGTCGAAAACCGTCGTATCATAGGGGGCGAGAGGTATAGCATCTGTACGCGAAAAGTATAAACAAGTTATTTTAGTTTGTTCAGATTGCAAGGCGATTATTGCCAGTTTTTAAGTCGGTAAGTGATGCTAATTGTCCAAATTCCATAACAGAAATTATATCAGATAAACGATATCGAGTAACTGAACATCTAACGTAAAGCGACGCGGCGGCGAAGCGCGTAGATACAAGCTTCGTATTCGGAAGGTTCGTGGATCGATTCTTTCCTCATGCATTTTTTTTCAATCAAGAATGTATAATTATTGTAACTAATTAAGTAAATTATGGGTCGATTAAAACATGAACTGAAAACTGAAAAATAAAAGGTGGACATTCCGACACTTTAAAACGGTATTTCCTCTAATTAAAAAAAAAAATAAATGCTTACATAAAGATTTGATCCGTCAACCTCACGGTCACGAACCCTCTTACTCAACGCGTTTCGCTATCGAGTCACTTTGGTATCGTTAATCAGCAATTCAATATCGTTTATCTGTACCAAAATGTTGTTTAACAATTGTAAGTATATAAATTACTTGCCGCTAGCTATGAAACGAAAGAAAAATAAAAGGATATTTCGATACTTTAAAACGGTATTCGCTCTAATTAAAAAAAAAAAAAATCTTGCCTAAAGATTTGATCCGTGAACTTCACGGACACGAACACCCTTACTTAACGCGCTTCGCTATCGAGTTACTTTGGAACCTCTAATCAGAAATTGAATATCGTTTATCGACCAAGCGCTAACTTCACCGTGGAACTCAACGATCGGAGCGACGCTTGTAGTGACAACTGGAACTAAAACGTAGGCCCGTTTTGTAGTCCAAAATTCTAGACCTCTCGCCATAAGCGTTCGGTCTCCTTTACTCTAGTCTCCATGGTCGGAACCCATTTATTGGTTTGTCCAACTACTTTTTTTTCTCCGTGTAGGCTCTTGAAATTTAGCACTTCTTCTGAGGGAATATATTATTACAAGATTTTTCAGGGACATTGAAAAATCAGGTGGTTGAATTGGTGTGGAATGTCTCATATGAGATTTAATACAGCATAGACTGTTGATCTGGCCCCTTCTCCACACACATACAGACACATTGGCACATATAGGCACACCCCCAAATATTCAACTAGGCATTTTTTGTAAACCTTTTTTCCCGATGTTTTACCCCTTTTTGAGTGTCCTGATATAAAAAATTCGATTTTCTATTTCTTAAGAAAATAAAACATCCTTTTCGCGAACCCAAAATTCATTAAAAATGCAGTCTGTAAACATTAAATTTAATGATGTTCTGTCACCCTCTCATCATGAACTGGTTCAACTCTTTTATTTAGGATTTTTAATTTTATCACCAGACAGATGCTATTTTCTCAACAAAAAACATATATCCTGTAACGATAAAAGTTTTTGTCAAAAAACTCTAACGATAATAAATCGGATATTACCAGACGCTTATTAAAAATAACGATTTTATAATAGGGTGACGTAAATGTCCGACATCCTCGTGGAAGCAAAAAAAAAAAGTGCACCCGTTCCAGAGTGAGAAAGTACGGAATATATGGGGATGACCTCATTAAATTTCGTTAGTCTAAAAAAGTTGGTTGAACATTTTTTTTTCCAACTTTCTACATTCATTAGTATGTACCGCCCCAATCCCTTCAAGGGAATTTGTTATTTAAAAAAATTGTATTTTTGAGTAGAGTGGCACAGGACCCCTCCGGGACGAGTCAACCACAGGCTTAAAAGAAATAAATAAAAAATAGTGTTTACCCGCGCAAAAATGGAAGTATGAAAACAGTATTTCCCAAATATTAAAAGTGTCTTGAATAATAGTATGCCAACGCTGGCATAGTGGAATAAGACATACGGAGTAATATTTCGCCCAAATAAAGACGGTATTAAAACAGTATTGAAAATTTTTCCAAAAGTAAAAAGTCTTAAGTGTGATCTATTGGACTGAATAATAGTAAAGAATATTGCACCGTTTTATTAGTTTTTACGGTCGAGGTCGATATCTACATCGCTTCCGGTGTCCAGATCGATATTTCCATGGCTTTCGGTGTCCAGGTCGATATCTCCATGGCTTTCGGTGTCCAGGTAGGTATTTCCATGGTTTTCGGTGTCCAGGTCCATATCTCCATGGCTTTCGGTATCCAGGTCGATATCTCCATGGTTTTCAGTGCCCAGGTCGATATCTTGATGGCTTACGGGGTCAAGGTAGATATCTCCATGGTTTCTTGTATCCAGGTTGATATCTCCATGGATTCCAATGACCAGTTCGATATCTCCATAGTTTCCGATGTCTGGGTATATTTTTCAACAGTTTTGACAGCTGGACACAGCAAGCTATGGAGATATCGAACTTGGTACTTAAAGCCATGGGGAAATTAACCTGGACAATGCAAGCCATGGAGATATCGACCTGGACACCGAAAGCATGTAGATATCCACCTGGACCATAAAAACTAATAAAACGGTGCAATATTCTTTACTATTATTCAGTCCAATAGATCAAACTTACGACTTTTTACTTTTGGAAAGATTTTCAATACTGTTTTAATAACTTCTTTATTTGGTCGAAATATTATTCCGTATGTCTTATTCCACTACGCCAGCGTTGGCATACTATTATTTAAGACACTTTTAATATTCGGGAAATACTATTTTCATACTTCCATTTTTGCGCGGGTAACGACTAGCGAAGTTACCTACTGGTATTTCGACTCCTGACGGGTTGAACATTAGTCCTACACCGAGAAAAAGTGTTTAGTAACATATTTAAAAAATTTGATTTGAGTTAACCCGTGCAGAAATTAGTTCGGGCAGCCGCGATTAAATAAGGGGCCTTCCTAGGTATAAACGTGGCATCCACAATAGGGAATCCACTCTAGAACCCTACTAGGCTCAACAGAGGCTGTCACGACAAAATATATAGTAAAAAATGTCCATTTCGGGGCCTAATCAGGCTCAAATGTGGAACCCTCACTAGGGTCACCCATATTGAGCCTCTTCGTTCCCTACAAAGGTACCCTTTACAGACAACTGTATAGGCACTGTATAGGCAACTTTATAGGCCCTTTAAAATTGGATTTCTTTATATTTCCGGTACGTATTCTGCAATAGGTATGACAAATTATTCCCTTACTGAAACCCGTCGGAGTTAACCAGGTGATCACCCATCTAACTATTGAAGGTCAGTGTCAGCTAAGCGGTCACCCATCTATGTATTGACCATCAGTCGCCAGCCCCGCGGTCATCCATCTAAGTAATTACCGTCAGGCTAGGCGGTTATCCAACCTAGTACTGACATCAGTCAGAGTTAGCAAAGCGATCACCCATCTAAGTATTGACCATCAGTCGTCAGCCACGTGGTCACCCTAGTACTAACCCTCAGGTCAGTCAGACGATCGTCCACCCAAATACTAACGAACTAATGCACGCAAACAATGAAATAAGCAACTTCGTCGAATATGTTCATAAATGACAAAAACGATACAATGTATCATTTTTTATATAACCGATTGCCGTGAAAAATAATTGAATGTGCTTCTATTATTACCACAGCAGACGCAATCATATAAATCCATAAAGTTCGGACTATATTACAAGAATTTCATTTTATATTTCATATTACCGATATTCAAATACACAAAAAAATTGTATAATCATATTATCTGAATGGCCGACTGAACTAAAGCGCAGTGCAACAACATCATCTGGAGGGTCCCAGGTTCGATTCCCGTCAATGTCAAAAAATGTTAATATGTTTTTTCAGTGATTAATATGTACCATCATGTAGAGGAAGATGTAATATCTACTTAAAATGCAGGATACTCGATTTAATAAGCAACAATTAATATTTTTCAATCAATTTTCTTTATTATTTTAGTAGGGGCTTAATAGGGAAGCGTTTATAGGCTCTACCACGGAAATCTATAAAGACCCCGTACTTTGAAGCGTGACCAGCCTAGTAGGGCTGTACTTAGATTTCCATATTGGGCCCCTAATAGAGTTGGGGCAAACTAGAAAGGGCCAAGTAGGAGCCCCAGCTATTTTTCTGCACGGGATCTGGCGGTTGAGGGTGACGAAAGAAATATTTGGTTGAGTTCACTGAAAATTACCATCGACAATACAAATTGGATTTCATTATTACATCTCAATATATCTTTGACCCAATCGATTAGACAATGCTATCGACAAAATATTTCATTATTTTGATAGTATGTTTGGTTGAATGTACTCAATATGGAATTTGTAAACAAATTCTTTCGGTCGTTAGAAACAATGTAAACTTCTATCACGTTGGATCGTTTGGTTGACATAATTATATTTCATTTTCGATGTATCAAATATCTCGTAATCACGGTGCAATACACAGTAGCTTTGACTACAGTGGAACCTCTCATAGCGTACATAATGCGGGGACATGTACGCTAAGTGAAGAACCAATCATGCACGCGAAACCTTTGTGCCTCTCACTCTCTTATGAAATCGTCCAATCACAGTGATAAGATGTTCCCCTCCATTTACCGATGTACGCTACGAGAGGGTACGCTATGAGAGGTTCCAGTGTAAATGGTTTGGGCAAAGTATCCGTATTATTTGGTCATGTTGAATAATTTTATAGTTATGGAATAAAAATATTTAGTCAAATGAAGTAAATAATTCGATCATCTCAAATCTATTCGCTATTCTCCCCGACTCTATCGATTAGTTGAAGTAGCGATTTTTACTTTCTCATCACATACAAAGTATGTAAGAGAGAAAGTATTGCAATCCAAAAAAAAATCGACTCAGATTTTTATGGAAACACATGTATTGAGTGTCCTAGATTCGAAAAAAAGACATTCACTCATTTCTGTCTGTCTGTCTGACTGTATGTATGTCTGGCGTCTGTATGTCCGAAAACACAAGAACTTTAGTAAAAAGCTGTGGACTACGGTGAAATGTGGTGTGTGTCTTCTACATTGAAAATGTAGTTTTGGTATTGAAATCCAATTCAAAATTTTCAATGCTTCTGATACTTTACCTGAAATATTGGAAAAAAAATGTATTTATTTATTTTTGGACCGCAAGCTAATATAAAAGTTATTATGCTTTGTTATGATACATATAGATAGAATTACCAACAAATGACCAGCGTACAACAAGAAATTTAGTATAGAGAAGATTTTGTGGTCTTATCAATCACTCACATAAGATTTCTGCAACCGTCTGTTGTGAAAAATTTATATTGCCTGAAATATGGATTGCGTTATATATTCACTAAACGAAAGAACTACTATCAATGATCTTGGACAGTTATCAACGAGAAATATACTATGAATATTCACACCATATTTTAGATTAAAAAGAAAGTAAAAATTGCAAGATAAAACAGATTTGAGGTTATTCACAGTGATGATGTTAGACTATAAACACTCATACACTCAGCGTATCATAGTTTTTATCACTCGCATAGCATTTTCCCGTGAATAAGTCTTATCAGGGTTCTTCCAAGGCCCCGATTAATATTCCCTAATTCTCTTAGGGGCCTTATGTGGAAGCCTCATCGGGCTTCGCAAATGATGGTCACGCTTTTTTCTTCGGGGCCTTTAAAGGCAAAATAATGAGGGCCTTTTAAGGCTGCCCTATTAAGGCCTTACTAAAATAATAAAGAAATTTCATTTAAAAATATATATTTGTTATTATTTAGTTGAGTAATGCTGCACTTTTAATTAGATATTTCGTTTTTCTCTACCCGATGGTACATATTAATCGCTGAAAAAACATATTACATTTTTTTTTTGACATTGACGGGAATCGAACCCAGAACCCTCCGGATGGTGTAGTTGCGTTGCGCCTTAGCTCTCTTGACCATTCAGATGATATGAATATGCAATTTTTTTGTCTATTTGAATGACTGTAATATGAAATATGAAATAAAATTAATGTAATATAGTCAGAACTTGATAGATTTACATGACTGCGTCTGATGTGTAAAAATAAAAGTACATTCAGTTATTTTTTTACAGAAATTGGTTATACCGAATAGGGTACATTGTATCGTTGTTGTCATCTATAATTATATTCCAAAAAATTGCTTGTTTTATCGTTTGCGCGAAATAGTTCGTTTGTATCTAGGTGTGTGACTGTCTGACTGACCTGAGGGCCACTATTAGAATGGGTGACCACCTGGCTGACTTTGACGGTCATTAGTTGGATAGGTGTCCACCAATTTTGCCACGGAAACCTCGGATTGCCATATAAGATCCTCATCTGACAAATTTATTATTGATTTGTTTAATTTATGCCAAGATTACGCCTGACTGGGCCCTTAAGTGATTACCCTATCAAGCCCTTATTAAACTTCGACATGGGAACCTAGAATTGCCTAAGGAGACCCTTATCCGGCAAAATTATTATTGATTTGTTTATTTGATGCCATGATTAAGCCTGACTGGGCCCTTAAGTAATTACCCTATGAAGCCCTTATTAAACTTGGCCGTGGCAACCTAGAATTGCCTTATGAGGCCCTTACGTGGCGAAATTATTATTGATTTATTTACTTGGTGCCATGATTAAGCCTGACTGGGCCCTTAATTAATTGCCCTAATATAGCCCTATTAAATATCGGCATGAAACCCTACAGTTTCCTTAGTAGGTCCCTAATTGGGAGTGATATGGAACTCCCTTTTATGGTGTCCACATTAAAGCCCGATATGGCCCTAAGTTATCTTAGGGCAACCCTAATATTTTTCTTCACGGGTTATACGAATTCCAAATCCTGCGGAGGCCTTATGCACACCATAAGATTCGAAACTTTTGGAATATAAATAACTGAAATGTAAATCCGACTTGTCAAACTATCGCGGTGCCGACAATAATACCACCAAAACGAAAGAGAGATGTGAAGTGAAGGCGTGAACATCGCATGTGCCTCCTTACGACTGCAGCTCGTAGCTTGAAATCGAATTTAAAAACGCGTTCTTAAGGAGGTTCGTCAGTACGTGCGGGAGATGAGGAGTGCGAGCGGTAGTCCTATGCTTATACACGGGCCTATTTCACGATAGCCAACGGCATAAATGATGTATCTTGATTCGGAGAATTGTCAAATTGGGACGGATAATGTAATTTCAAATGGATATATAAATGTTTTTTAGCAGTATAAAGTTAATCGATATAAGTTTATAATGCTCAAACATATAGAAATTAGAATTTGTAATATCGCGAATTTGTGGAGAAGTGCGGCAACAAGGTCCGTATTTTATGCGGTTGCCTACCATGAGTGTCATGGTGGTGACTAACAGCTGACTACCAACAGTTCAGCAGTTATGCTTTAGCAATTATGGCAGGTCTACGTTACAGGTGGAAAGGGAAGCTTATTAGCGAAAAGTGCTATAAGCATATGTTAAAACGAGTATAAAACGGAAAGGATAGGAAAAAAATGAATCGAATATTCGATTTTCGCTCAACCACGTCTCGTTTGTCGATATAAGATCGTCGGAATCGCGCACCTGTCGCGCTGAGCCTAGCCTAACTCTCAACTCTCCAATGTTGCCGTACTTTCTGCCTTTTATATCGGCAAGCTGCAAACAACTGCGAAAGTCGTGCTTTCATTCGATAATTCTCATGAACAAAGTAGACAATCAGTCTGATTTTTAGTGGTATTTACCCAAACTATAACTACAGTGAAATAACAAGGTTTGCATTTTTTCACTGCATTTTTCTCCGAGTTATAAAGCGATGGAGCTGTCATGTTATAACAGCCCATATTAAACAGTATGCAAAAAATACTTAAATTTTATGTGAATGGTGTAGGTAAAAATTCCCAAATAATTCAGGTATATTTAGCACAAAGTATCGACTATGCGATAATATTTTCAGATTTTTCTCTACATTTTTATATTTCTGATGAACCTCCTTAACAAATTGTAACGAGAAATTCAGATTGCAATCAATGTACGAAATTCACATATTTCTATTTGTGTAGGTAGACATTATACTCCAGTAAATTCGCGATAAAAACTTCACTCCAGTAACAAATGTGATGAGAATGTCGCGTGTTGCGAATACGCCAGTAGAAACTTTTTTTTTTTAAACCCAACCAAAGGTGCGGTTCAATTAACTTTGTTGTCTCCACAACGCTGACAACATTTATGATTAAATCGAAGAAATATTTTTTTGAATCAATTCAGTTGTGGGTCATTTTGAACCAATGTCATGTTGTTGGTGATTGCTGTACACTTTAGACACAAACATACCAGTTTTAACATACCAGTATTAAAACGATCTCGGTATAGTTGATTCAAATTCAAAAATGTCTCGTTTGATTCCAACAAATTTTCTTTGACCGCAGCTGCGAGGTAAATGTTACTAAACCTTTTTCTCGGTGTATGCATAAATGCCAGGATTTGCATCAACCGATTTTAATTTGAATCTACCGGCTCACAATACTTCATTTAACAAAGAAATCTGATAAATGGCATCGGGATATATATAATTTTTTTTTCACGTTGAAAACCTACAAGATTTGCAATATTTTAATACATGCCATAACTTCGATGTGCTACAGGAAGATATTAAAATTTAATTGTTGGCCGAATGTCTAAAATGCGGAACACTCGCCGACACTATACGAGCCGTAACTGTCACGTAGCTGAGTCACGTAGTCCACGGTAGTACTTGGATGCTTGTACGTGGATTAAATGATTTATTCATGGCCAGCGTTCCTCACCAATTTTACAGCGGCAGCGAGACGACCCGTAAGACAACTCTCGTTTCAGCGTTTGTGACATATAGTACATACATATGAGTGTTATTTTTCGCGCGGTCTGCTTTCGCGATTTACGAGGCCAACAAAAATGTTGCTAGAACTGTTTATGAGTATAATCCGACGGCATGAAATGCTAAAATTGAAACTTACTTCCATCACATGGTCCAATATACTGGTTACATAAATATAAGGGAAGAAAAGTGGGGGACAATGTGCTATCTTATTTAAAATGGATTCGTACTTTCGGACAAACAAAGAAACGACTTTAACTGATGAAGAGAATCGATACGAAGAGAATGAGCCACGGTCTTAGATACAGGTCTGGAAACTCTGGCCAATTCCAGTGGTGGGGGTAGGTCGCTTAAAGAAGATGATTTTAGTTTCTACCACAGCCACTATTCGTCGCTGCCACCTAACATGCGGATAAACATTGGCGAACATAACCCAAAAAGTATAAACGAGACCATAAGTGGGACAGAGACAGAAACACCGAGAGAAATATATAGTACTCATTCCCAGATTCGTATAGCAATCGGTATCCAAAGTGGAAAAATGGCATTTTTTTCCAGACACATACAAAGATTTACAAGGCGTCGCCCGCTGTACTATTTACGCTGCTGTACAACGCTATACAACGCATCTCATACTTCTCTATATTTTGCACCCACAAATGTTTGGAATAATCTTCATACGCATACAGGTTAAAGCAATTCACGTTACGAAAAATAACGCAAAATCTATTGACAGACTGCAAAATGTCTGTAGCTTAATACGACATGAGATTTACGAAAGATATACAGCTCCCATGGAGCGTCGACCGTTCACCGTTTGGCGTCATAACCTCAAAGTTGCCTGAAAATGCCCAGACGTTTTGCGAGCGCCCGTTCGCGTGCATCGCCCGTAGTAGAAAGTCTGTAGCTTTACATCCGGGGCATATTTGGCACAGCTAAGGCCCTGCCAGGGCAAATATGGCACTATACGGGACCTGATTGGCGCCGGATATAACGCTACAAATTTTCTACCCGGGGCGTTTCAATTCACGGTATAAGTAAACATTTCCAACCTTCCAAGGTTGATCCCATTTACTATGTTGACTGAGTTTTTTTACCAAACTATTTTAGATGCCTTAACTATATTTTTCTCTCGGTACATATGTCCCCTCCACCTTCGGCGCTCCTCGCCGCCAAGTACTTTTCGAAGGCAACGACGCAAGCGGCTACTGCAGTAGTAAAAACTGTCATCACTAAGCGACTTACCCTCTCCACTGAAGGTTCCAGACCTGTATGTAAGACCGTGGAATGAGCCATCATACACGGAGAGAAAAGTCTGTGTGTTAGCTACGCGGATTTCTGTTGTTAATTACTATAACTTGCGTACCGCGGTGACATAAGGGCTTTATCAAAGTTGTTCCTATACACGTAGAAGCTTTTACAATGTGTATTGTAATCTTTCCGATTTTGCTTAAGTACCATGCTCATGATTCCTATATTAATGTTTCCAACCGAACTTTTACTTATACGTATATGTATGACAGTATTCCCTTTTTTATATAGAAACAATTAGTAAACTTTTCGTACTATTTTTAATATGATACTGGAATTAATTATGGAAGGATTTTCTATGCGTTCCCTTAAATGTATTTTAGAGAAGGAAGAGGAAATGTATTGAATATGCTTTGCAAGTTAGTGTATAAAAAATGCGAACGTTTTTAAAGACGACATCATATTTTGTAATTTAATTTTGTTTCTCTGACTGTTGTGTTGAAACTGCAACACGCTAGCCAAAGTAGGTCGATAAGTCAGAGTTGTAACTTATCATATGACAGCTCGACCAAAAATACAAATATTGGGCAGCTCCACTGCCATGTCTTCGATGTCCCATGAAAGACCCTTTTGGGCGAAAAGACTGCTCTTTATATGCACCGCCGTAGATCTGTTCGTTGACGAGAAAAGTCGTGGTTATTCGCCATCTAGCGGCTGAAAACTCACTAAATGTTCTCTGGGTTTGTTTACCATATAAATATGACATGTCAATGTTTCTTATGGTGTATAGTAATTACAACATTTCTTATAGACTCTAGATTCACAGTTCTACTTATTTGTGCTGTCGCTAGATGGCGAATTCGTGTACCGATTCTCGTAAATGGAAGTGACTACGGAGGCGCATATAAGCGGGGAAGTTTCATGCCGATTCGTCCTGTGGCATTATATCGCAGGACAATATATCGATTTTTTGTCGCTTTCTTCGGGTCGTTATAAAATACTAACGACCCAGCACTTTTGAAGAAAAGAAAGACTTAAAAAAAACCTCAAACAACAAACGTATGCTGTTAGGAAAAATTTACATACGTAGTGGATGAATAAATTCGCGACGTCATCATTAACCATGTTCTTATTAGCGAATCTAAAAAATCCCGCCCATGTTGATAATCCCAAAGCAGAATAGGAAATTAATGCTAATCGACGGTAATAAGTCCCATGTAAATAAGGATTACTCCAATGTTTTCAGCTTTCAAAAATATACAGATAAAACGGATTACTATACTGTTAATGAATAAGCCATTGTTGTAATCAAGCAAATTTGGGACGATTACTATACGTATCGTAAGCTGTAAGTTGCTTATATCAGCTTTTACAATAGAGCCCATGTGTCACCGCCGTACAATATTTTCTGCGAGTGGCAGCTATATTCGCGGATCCATTTCTCTCGGTGTAGAGTATAATCCATCGAGTAGGGCAATGAATCATATAAACAGAGAAAACGGGTTAGTTGAGAAAACTAACCTTTAAATGGTTGGAGCGTTAGATGTAGTTTGGTTGGCATTACCAGTTGGTTGGTTGGCGCCACTAATCGGTTGGTGGGCGTTACCAATCGGTTGGTTGACATCAATTGGTCAGTTGGCATTACCAATCGGTTGGTTGACATCAATTGGTCAGTTGGCATTACCAATCGGTTGGTTGACATCAATTGGTCAGTTGGCATTACCAATCGGTTGTTTGGCGCCACTAATCGGTTGGTGGGCGTTACCAATCGGTTGGTTGACATCAATTGGTTAGTTGGCATTACTAATCGATTGGTTCTGACACGCAATAACTTGCTAATGCCATATTTTACCATGCCTGTTGGTTGGTAATGTATCAATTCTGTAGTTCCTACAACTAAACCGTTTTCTCCGTGTAGACCAATTAATATGTACAAATCTACTAAATACTTCCAAATATTCAATTGAAAGTGACAGAAATTGTACAGAAATTGTGACAGGGATCCAGCTGTATACTTACTAGATTCCCTACGTGCAGGTCAGAATCCGAAGATGAATGTCCATCTGGACTACAGACCGGATTCAGACCGTATCCAAGATTTGGATACGATTTGGATACGATTTGGATCGTATCCAAATCGTATCCGTTGGATTTGGAAGATTTGGATATTTTTGTTACCCAAAAAGAAATTAAAAATAAATAATCGGCAACTAGTGAAGAATTCTTAATCAAAAAGAAATGTACATTAAAATTGTTGATCAACTCAATATCAACGAGTTTTAGAATGTTTGAAATTGCAAGCTAGCTTGAAATATCCACTTTCGGTATTTTATCGAAAATATCCAACAGTAAATGGTATGATTCAAATATAATATTATCTAGAATATTATGAGGAAAAAATTCGAAACCCTATCTAAAATATTATGAGGAAAAAATTCGAAACCCTTTTTGAAAACATTCGAACAATATCTGACCACAAGTTAAAAGTCTCTGCAATGTACCTTACTTCGTTAATAACTGATTTTTAAATTCAAATCGGATTCTAGCTGGATTGTAATAAGGATACTCGGTTTACGATGACCCTGCGATATCCCTAACTTTACTAATGGGTAATTAAAAAGTCCAAATCGGGATCTACCTGGATTTTTAGGACAACTTACTTCGGAATGCCTTGTAATTCCCCCAGTTGCGCCAATAATTTATTTTACTTTCCAAATTAAGATCCGCCTGTATTCTTATAAGGACACCTTACTTCGGAATTCCTTCTAATTCCCCCAGATGCGCCAATAATTTATTTTACTTTCCAAATTAAGATCCGCCTGGATTCTTATAAGGACACCTTACATAGGGTACCCTTGTAATTTCCCCAGTTATGCTAATAACTGATTTTACAAGGAAAGAATTGTTTGGTTGTGACAACTACGTTTTCAATTTGCTGCACATAAGCCCTCGAAAGTTAGGTGTCCCAACCATATCGAATAGTTGGCTCACTCTAAAAACTAAGCGTGTTGCAAGTGCGTTGTTTCCTATCTTTTACATTATGACGAGTTTTTACACACTTACAGGCGTGTACCTTTTAGATATAATTTATCATGTGAATGCTAACATGCTTGAAAGTGTGTAAAAACGCGTCACAATGTAAAAGATAGGAAACAACACATTTGCAACACGCTTGGTTTTTAGAGTGTTATGGCAGCTAATCTTTTCTTTCCGTGTACTTCCCAAATTGGGATCCTTCTGGATTCTTACAAGAACACCACTTTTGAGGAATCCCTAACAAATTCAGATCGGAATCCGATCGTAAATTGGGACTCCCTGAAAGATTTCTGCACGGGAGATAATTATTTTGTGAATCATTTTTTGGTATTTCTGGTAGCGGCTTAGCAGAGCAGCCTTTGACGGTCCTCAACTTTTTGCCTTTAAAGGTCCTCAACACGTAGCGTAGAATGGCCCGGAATAAAAAAACGTGACCGTCCCTTAAAAAACCCTATGAGGCTTCCACAAAAGACCCGTAAGAAAATTACGGACGATTATACAGGGCCTTGCCAAAACTCAGATAAGTTTTCGTCATGGGGTGCCGAACTTTTTTGGATAGCCGTATAATCTGGATTCAAGTGAAAGCCCTAATTGATAGTGGCCGATAATAGTTATTTAATGCACTGGAAAAAAAATGATTATTTGGAACAACCAAATATAAAAATATGCGCCATCCGGTCACTTGGATAAATCAACCACGTCATTGGTTAGCACAATCAAGTTCATTGTAATGCAACCAATAATTTGGTTGACGTATTCAACAATTTGGCTGGTCTAACCAATTAATCGGCTGGAGCATGTTTAACCAAGAGCGCATAGTTATTTCAACCAAGTCTTTTTTTTCGTATGCCCGCGGCTCTCTATCTGTCGGTTCTCGCGTTTATTTATGTACGTCTCGTTCGAGGCTCTTAAACAAGTCATTTAAGTATCCACCGGCCAGCGTTTCTTCACCTCTAATTCGCTCAAGTGATCCTGAATAGTCGGCGTTATTTACCAGTTAAATCAGAGTTGAGTGCCGCTAAGTCACGGCTATTTCGAATCACTTGCTTTGATATCTGGACATCGTAAGATCTTTATATTATCGCTTGTAGTACGTGTTGCAAATGATAAATGGGATAAGACATTTATCGTTTTAGATCGAATGATTTACGCGTTGTTTTTTCTCTATTGAAGCATTCGTAGTATCAAATTTAAGTACTGCATCGTGGTACTTGTAAAAAAAACATTCTCAGTTAAATTAACTACTATTTTATACGCTCTGAGATGTTTATTATAATTAGTCATATTAGCCGCTTAAATATACAATCTATGCATTGTTTTAGATTTTTATCAAATTGACACTTTAAGGAGTTGCATTTTGTTTTATTTCATCTAATTTGGAAGTGATAATGCGATCCACAAAAAAGTGAATGTATTGAAATGAAGATTTCACTCCTGCTCGTAAAGTTCGTACTTTGCTTCCCGGTGAGAGAGACGAAAGAGAGCATTTTACTCCCTAGGGAGTTACTTTCCGCCCAGAAACTTACTTTTCTCCCTATGGAAGCAATGTTATGAAACTCTCAAGTTTTCTGTTCCATTAAAATTAGTTTTTTCAATTCTGTATCTCGAAGAAGTGAAATTTTGTTAGTACGTTAGTACTCTCGTACTGATTCACTAGAGATTCTTGTTGACGGATATTTTTTGCTTTTCATTTGTAAAAGTTGATAATTTGACAAAATTCATCCTTTTTTTAACCATATATTTTTTTCATAATAATAACTATCAACAGTGTAGATGACTCAATGTTAGATGATTGTTGTCGTTTTCAAAATAATGACACTGGTTGTAAACAAAGTAAATGGTCAATAATCAATTACATTTTTTTCCCGACTACACTGAACCATATCCTTCGAAAATAAATTAATATACACGGTGGATAAAAAGTCCCAAAGGGACCACCTCAGGCATCACCCGAGAAACTCGGCAGGAATGTTCAATTTTCCGCCCTTAGTGCACAATATATTAAGACACAACCAGTCGATTATTCTAGTTTCCTTACAACTCAAATGGTAGTGCCAACAATTCAAGTGGTAGTCCGAACGATTCGAATGGTAGGCCCAACGATTGTATTAGTTATACTCACTAATATCGCGAGAGCGAATCATCCAAATAGTTAAAGTTACTACTATTCAATATGGTCGGAGCAACTAATCTTTGAGACCTTATGTGCAGCAAATTGAAAACATATCCGACACAACATCAAGGAGAAAACCGTTTTGCTAAGCCAGCAAATCTTTTGTTAAAATGTTGATAACATTACATTATTTGCTAGCCTACCTAAAAATGTGTTAAGCGGAAAAAAAAGATTAGTTGCCATAACCAAGAAATGAGTTGACACAACCAATCGATTATTCTATTTCCCTGCCAACTCAAATGGTAATACGAACGATTCGAATGATAATACCGACGATTCGAATGGTAGTCCCAACTATTCGAGTGGTAGTCCCAACGATTGGATTAGTTAACCTAACTAATCCAATCGAGAACTAATCGTGAATAGTTGAGGTTACTATTCGATATGGTTGAGGCAACTAATTTTTTAGACATTGCGTACAGCAAATCGAAAACGTAGTTGCCACAACCAAACTTTTTTTTCCGTGTAGCCTTACAAATTTTCTTGCTAAGCTAACAAATATTTTAGCTACACTGTAAGAAAAGATTGGAAGTTTTTATTCATAAATTCGTCATCGAAATTTAATATACAATTGTGGTAAAAAATTCATGTACTTTTCCAGTAAAATTAAAGCAAATTATTAAAATTCAAGTACTTTTACTGTAAAATTAATGTAAATTATTGAATGTGCTGTACCATACATTAATTTTACATTACACGTGTATACTAAATTTAATATACTAGTTTATGAATAAAAACTTCCAGTAAAAGTACACTAAATTTCAAGTAGGTTTTTTTACAGTGTATGCTAGCAAATAATGTAATGTTATCACTATTTTAACAATAGATTTGCTGGTTTAGCAAAACGGTTTTCTCCGTGTAAACTTTTCATTCCATGCATCGATCCGCTGATCGTCACTAAACGCACAACTGTCGTCTTTTTGCCCTTTGGGGAGTCAAAAGTAAAAAGTATAATCTTGCTCAAAATCGTCAGAGGTTCAGACACGCACATCATATCATTCTTATGTTATCTCATCAAATTTCCGGCCCGAAATTCCGTTCCTCTCACAACCAAGTACAGTCACATCAACGCTCAGAAAATTTCCGTTACTCAAGTGGACAGAAGGCGAAAGTTTGCCGCGCTCGTCCAAAATGTTCGTTTATTTAAACTCACTTCGGAAGGCCGAATTTAGTGCAAGAATAATATAACCGAGTAATAATACATACGTTTCTAAAGCTACAGCTACGAAAACGTCAAGTACGTCGCGACATGACGAATACGACCAAACTTAATTTTATTTAGTGTGCAGTAGAAAGTTCGAGGGCGCTTTTAATTTCTCGGTCGGTCGCACTGGCAGTTGGAAGGCTCATTATTTTAGAAGCGAATATTCATTACGGGACCTTTAGCACCGACTTTGCAAAGCATTCTCGTACTTTTATATGACGTTTTCGACACTCCGACGACATACGCTGCGAGATTAAACGTTAAAAAATGGATAAACTGAGTAGGAATAGTGGTAAAGGTTCAAACCAGCAGATGCAAATTAGTGCTCGAGTCACTTGGCAAATTACTACCTCTTTTTCTTCTTCTTCTTCTTCATCACATTTCAACGCTTCGGGAGTTGTCTCATTTATCTTGATTGAGAAGAGCAAAAAAAAAAAAAAATGGCGATAATAAACCGGATGGAAAATCGTTAGTTTTTTCGAATTTCGTGGATTTTTTTTTTTGTATTTCACCGGACATTACGAATAAACCGACTGAGCTGAATTGCTCGGGAATGCCACGTCAACGCTGGCTTAGATTACGTTTCTGAGAAGCGCCAGAGGAATTCTGAATGTCATGTAGCCGCATGCCATCGAGTCAACGGGTCTGGATGCTGCCGCTGCTGATGTTCATGATGTTCACGAGGAATAACGAATCCCGCCTCGAGGAAATTGCATACCTCGTCTCTCGTCTGACGGATGTAACCCGATGAATGTTACGTTTTTTCGCGCAGATGCAATGAACTTTTATTTGATACTCGATATTATAATCGGATTTTTTTGTTGGCAATTGAACCCAAATTTTAAAACAGCATCCGCTTGAGATTTGGGACACAAAAAGAGATAAAGCAATAAGCAAGTCAGAATGTTGGACATCAGTTTCTCATTGATTTCCAACTTCATCAATACACTGAGAGAAATCGCGTAAGTTCAGGCAACTATTAAGCCATAACTATGAATCATTAGTCCATGCAACAATTTGAATAGTTACTTTAACTGATTGATTTGTTAAATTAACTACGTTATCGTTACTGTTGTCTTAACATAATGTCCCAGTTACTTTAACAGTGAACGTATAGTGAAATACAACCTTATCTATTTTCTTAGAGTTAGTGTAACTTTATTATTGTAGTTCCAATGACCATACGAAATTGTTAAATATTTTCTCAAAGAATACTACACTTGTGATTATGTTTTCTGTGAATAGTACATCGCATCTATCGTTAAATTTTCAAAATAATATACTTTTTGTTACGATTACTATTAACAATAGCTGTATCCTATATTAAAAAGTTCATGGATGACAAATACGAAATTCATTGTTAGCGATTAATTCGATAGCGAACGATGGCGATTGCCATCGTTTTCTGTGCTGCTATTTCGTTTTAAATAGCGATACTTCTGTAGTCGGTGGTTAGACATAGACATTTCGATGGGTCGGGTCGTCACGTTATACTTGAGGATATGTTTATATCGATAAACATAACCTCAATTGTACGTTAGGAATGGCACACTACTGGACCATCCTCGGCGAGATACGTCGGCCGGATTCATACGTCAGGACTGGCGTCCAACGCTGGCGTAATGCATCGGCCATGTTCAACCCGAGGCCGTGCAGAAAAATAGTTGGGGCTCCTACTTAGCCCTTTCTAGTTTGCCCCAATTCTATTAGGGGCCCAGTATGGAAATCTAAATACAGCCCTACTAGGCTGGTCACGCTTCAAAGTACGGCGCCTTTATAGATTTCCCTGTTAGGGCCTATAAAGGCTGCCCTATTAAGCCCCTACTAAAATAATAAAGAAAATTGAATAAAAAATATTAATTTTTGCTTATTAAATCGAGTAATTCTGCATTTTAAGTAGATATTACATCTTCCTCTACGTGATGGTACATATTAATCACTGAAAAAACATATAAAAATTTTTTGACATTGACGGGAATCGAATCTGGGACCCTCCGGATGATGTGGTTGCACTGCGCTTTAGCTCACTCGGCCATTCAGATCATATGATTACATCATTTTTTTTTTCTATTCGAATATCGGTAATATGAAATATAAAATGAAATTCGTGTAATATAGGCCGAACTTTACTGATTTATATGGTTGCGACTGCTGTGGTAATAATAGAAGCACATTCAGTCATTTTTCACGGCAATCGGTTATATAGAAAATGATACATTGTATCGTTTTTGTCATTTATAAACATATTCGACGAAGGTGCTTATTTAATTGTTTGCGCGCATTAGTTCGTTAGTATTTGGGTGGACGATCGTCTGACTGACCTGAGGGTTAGTACGAGATTGACCACGTGGCTGACGACTGATGGTCAATACTTTAGGTGGGTGACCGCTTTGCTAACTCTGACTGATGTCAGTACTAGGTTGGATAACTGCCTAGCTTGACGGTAATTACTTAGATGGGTGACCGCTTAGCTGACACTGACCTTCAATAGTTAGATGGGTGATCACCTGGTTAACTCCGACGGGTTTCAGTAAGGGAATAATTTGTCATACCTATTGCAGAATACGTATCGGAAATATAAAAAAATCTAATTATAAAGGGCCTATAAAGTTGCCTATACAGTGCCTATACAGTTGTCTGTAAAGGGTACCTTTGTAGGCAACGAAGAGGCTCAATATGGGTGACCCTAGTGAGGGTTCCACATTTGAGCCTGATTAGGCCCCGAAATGGACGTTTTTACTATATATTTTGTCGTGGCAGCCTCTGTTGAGCTTAGTAGGGTTCTAGAGTGGATTCCCTATTGTGGATGCCACGTTTATACCTAAGAAGGCCCCTTATTTAATCGCGGCTGCCCGAACTAATTTCTGCACGGGAGGTTTCGAGGGCCATATTTCCAGCGCCGTCAATTCCTACTTGGGCAACTAGGAAAGCGCGCGAATAGTCTAGTTTTAATAAAACTGGTATGTTTGTGTCGAAAGCTTACAGCAATCACCACCAACATAACATTGGTTGAAAATTACCTACAACTGAATTGATTCAAAAAAATATTTCTTCGATGTAATGGTATATGCTGTCAGCGTTGTGGAAACAACAAGGTTGATTGAACCGCACATTTGGTTGGTTTAAAAAAAATAATTGCTGTTTCAACTAATCGATAGAGTCGGGCAGAATAGTGAATAGATTTGAAACGATCGAATTATTTAACTCATTTGACAAAATATTTTATTTCACTCAGTGCGTAGAACGCGGTTTTACGCACGCTTGGCGTGCGTCAAACATCGTTTACACACCTCGTGAAATAAAATTTTGTACGATACTCATGCGAAAAACGTTTTCTTAACTCGTGTGATTGACAAACTCACACTCGTCAGAATAGTACAATGTGCAACTAGTGCCGAAAATTGGCGATTCTGACGAGTGCGAGAGTTGCCGCCCGAGCGAAGCGAGGGTGGCAATCGCACGAGTTGCAATCGCCAATTCCGGCACTAGTTACACACCGTGCTTTTTTTAACGAAAGAATAGAAACGATCGCTTTCCGAGACTGTAGAGTATGAGCGGAAAAGGTCCCTAACCTCAACACGCCGTTAAAAAATGTGCCGGGCGCGTTAGGAAATGTTGCGGCAGCGTTTAGAAAAACAAATATGCGTGTAGAAAAAGAAGAATGTAGCTGATGTGCGCATGCGTAGGACATTTCTTAACGGCGTACGGGAACGGCCCACGTTCCGCCACGCTCTACAATTGAGGAAAGCGGGAGTTTCTATTCATGAGTTAAAAAATTAGTACATTACGATACGAGTGCGAAAAAACTTTTTCTGACGAGTGTGAATTTACAGCACGAGCCGAAGGCGAGTGTTGCAATCATACGAGTTAAGAAAACGTTTTTCGCATGAGTATCGTACAAAATTTTATTTCACGAGGTGTGTAAATGACGTTTTCTCACCTCCGGGCCGAACTTAAGTTCCGCTGCGCGGAACGAAGTTCCCGGTTTTCGGCTCCGTCGATGAGAAAAATCGTATACACTCCTCGGGCAGTAAATAAGAAAGCCTCATCATGTTGAATAATTTTATAGTTATGGAATGAATAGTACATTACGATACGAGTGCGAAATAGTATATTACACACCTAGGGCAGTAAAGTAAGAAATGTCTCAGATCACCTGTAATTGTCGGCCGAGACGAAGCCGAGGTCGACAATTACTGAGACATTTCTTACTTTACTGCCCTAGGTTGACTAAATGGCTTCGGCAAAATATTCGTATTATTTGGTCATGTTGAATAATTTTATAGTTATGGAATGAATAGTACATTACGATACGAGTGCGAAATAGTATATTACACACCTAGGGCAGTAAAGTAAGAAATGTCTCAGATCACCTGTAATTGTCGGCCGAGACGAAGCCGAGGTCGACAATTACTGAGACATTTCTTACTTTACTGCCCTAGGTGTGTAATATACTATTTCGCACTCGTATCGTAATGTACTATTCATTCCATAACTATAAAATTATTCAACATGACCAAATAATACGAATATTTTGCCGAAGCCATTTAGTCAAAGCTGCTCTGCATTACGCCGTGGTTACGAGATATTTGATACATCGAAAATGAAATATAATTATGCCCACAAAACGACCCAACGTGGTAGAAGTTTACATTGTTTCTATCGATCTAAAGTATAGTCAACACTGAACACCGCAGCACAATGCGTTTTCCTCAAGAACAGTGGCGCAATGACGGTAGAAGACGATCGGCAGCATCTTTTCCTGCGCATTCCATGAATTGTGTATGGGGTATTCCATCCCGATTTGACCTCAGTCTGATCCTCGACCTCCTCGATTTGGCTCATATTTTTTTGAAGGATTGGTTAGACCCTCAAATGCACCAGATTTTATTTTTTTTAATTTTTTCTATGCAATTATTTTTAAATATATTTTTCAAAGTGACGTATCGAATGTCATAATTTAAAAATCTGAAAAATTCGAAAAAATACAAAGTATGAATATAAAAATTTAGAACATTTTTACTTATACTTATAGCCAAAGTGGGCAAGATTTTTCTTATAGTTTTTAAGCTTTGTTTTTAAGCTAGATTGCCCCATTTATATTACTAGGGTTAAGCGGACTGGGGGCGCTTAAGCTTAACTCGGGGATTAAGCGCCAGAGTCTCTTTCTATAAGTTTTGACATTTGACATAAACAAAAAAAGAAAAAAAATGAATACATGAACTTGGTCCCGATCCCAGTGTGTCTGACGACGACATCGGCGGCCAATCAGATTATGAATAAATCGCTAACAATGAATTTCGCATTTGTCATCAATGAACTTTTTAATATAGGAGGATTGTCCTTTCAAATTTAGTGGCCAAAACTGAATCAACCGTAGCAAAAAACGGTGCATCTACCCTAATCTTCCAAATTTATATTAACATCGATGCCTTACAAACAAATTGGAGATAGGCTGTTTATCTTATTCACAAAACCGCATTCACAAATAATCAACCATTAATCACCATTTTTCATCAAACCACTAAAGTAACACTATGTGTTCTCAGACAATTAGTCATTGGATTAATAAATCACTTGCTTGGTATAAACATGTATGTCTTCTAGGGGCACATGATTTACTATGCTGCCTCGTCTACAACCAGCTAGAATATCTTCACATGTTTCTACAATTGAATAATTATAAAACTTTGAAATTCATTAAGCAATCATTTTGCTTCCTCATATAGAGAAAGCTTTGTGTTCATGAACATTTTTTTCGGGATTTTCATGTCAGTGCTCTCAGAATGGTCCAAAACATCAAGAAAAGTGGTTTAAAAAAATGTGTGTCTGTGTGTGCATGATTTCGAAATTTCAATCACCTGTAACTCAAGAACTATTCATTGGATTGAGCTGGAATTCATCACGTTGAGGAATTCATCAGTTTTTGACAAAATATATGCAGGAATTTAGATTTTACAGCTTTTTAAAATTTTTTCAAAAACGATGACAATCGATTCAATAACATCTCGTTACTCATGAACTTATTTGGGGAGGATAAAAAAACTGAAGCTTAGTGAAGCTATTAGTCGTTAAGAAATAATACTTTGCATCCTTTTTGATTGGTTTCGGTTCAGCCAGTCTGTCAATGTAACATCATGTGTTCTCAAACAATTATTCATTGGCTATCAATCATACCAGAAATAGTGTATGTCAAAAAATGATTGCAAAATTCTGAGAGTCCATTGGCCATCATCTGCGCTCTAGATTTTCATATTATTACATTACAAATTCCGATCGGTGGAGTTTTTTTGTGCTTTATTACCAAAGGGAATAAAGGAACAGAAAAAAAATTGTCGAGCACCTCATGACCATATACCAAAAATTATAAAACTGTTGTATATTGCCAACAAAGTCGCTCTACAACTTATATAGAGAACGAGGCACCTGGGAAAATAGATTTATCAGACCGAACGTACTTACCTGTGTCATTCGATCCTAATTGACTGAGCAGCCTTGTCCAAATAGATCAATTACGTACTGCTAGTGGCTGCTTGTCCCTCCAGAGTTTTCTATAAAGACAAGAGTTACGACTTTACTTTTCCTGTAATAGAAACAAATAGAGCCATAAGAAAGTTACTTTTCCCGGCTGTATTACAATGCTTTTGGTGAGTCTCTTTCTTGGCACTGAACATTTTGTTCAAAACTTTATCAAAGTTTCATAAATCATTCGGAATATTTATGCTATTGGAGTGTCCGCAAACTCGATTGCTACAGTATTTTCTGTGTCACAATGGCAGCCGGATCCTCCACAATTTTGTTTTTTTCTTCATTAACTTCGACAACTTTGAAAAATCTTTGAAAAAATGTTTAGAGAGGGGGGGGGGGGGGGGAGTCAGGACAAAAAGGTGAAGAAATCGATTTTTTTTTCCTGTAAAAACGTTCATTTCCATGTAATCTATATATTAGTAAAGTTATAAGCCGAAATTCGCAAAAATGGCCAAGTTCTACGGCACCATTTATATTTTATTTTCTCAAAAATCGTAAAAAATTATCAGAATATTATATTTGAATTTGAAACTATTTTATTTATTTATTGTTTTTATATGCGGACATTAAGGCCGACTTTTTTACACAGAATAATTAAGGGTGTTGAATTTTTTATTTATTCAATAATTTTCTTTTTTTTCTCCTTCTGCAGCTTTGTTTAGTTAAGTGTGACCTCTGAACCTTCAAAATCTTAGACATAAAAATTGCCGAATTCTGCAATATGCCTGTTTATATAAATATAAAAATTTGTTTATCTGCTTACCATTTTTAAGAACAAATAGTGGAACGCGATATAAACGATGCGATGGCAGTGTGATGTCTCCAATGCAATAAGTAACATTTACATCATATTTGAATTCGCGCGATTAACGGGGCATGCGCTATGATAGTTTGATGCGTATCGCATGCGCAGCATGTTGCTGCCGGGGAAATTGACTTCTGCTGTATTCGAGCGGCATAACCTCTTACTGACGTTTTTATTTTTTGTTCATACTACAGTATTAGCTTAATTCCATTGGCCATTTGATGTTTTTTGCAATTAACAGTGTTTAAAAGAGAATCAACAACCATCAGAAGTATTTAAATATGTATTATTTCTTTGGAAGTGGTAATTTAATGTGTTTGCAGCACATTTCTGAATGTTTCGACAATGGACAAATTGTCCTTGATGTTACCAATAAAAAAGATCATCCCAGTGTTACTGTCAGGTTTAAAAAAATATTATGCATTCATTTACTTATTTATTTGTTAATAAAAAACATGTATTTATAAAATAATTACTAACGTTCTGAAATCTGAGTTGCAAATGATATTTTTATTTTGTTCATTAAAGGTACTAAGATGTCCCAAAGATGAAAACAGCGCAAAATTTTTTTTTTTAGTTATAAACTTTAGATACCGTTTGCCGAAACTTGGTTTTCAACCTAGACTGCGCGTGATTCAGACCAAACTGCTAGGCAGATTGCACTCGTTGACATCTCATTTTCTTCTTCATGAAAAGTTACACCGGCTGAGCGGAGCAAATGTTAATAAAAGGTAATAGTTTTTAAGTGACATAATTTATAATAAATAAATTTTATGCTATTTTCTAAATCAGTGATCAACTTTGCTTTCAGGATGAAAAAAATAATATTTTGCTCTGCTTAGCCGGTGTATCTTTTTGTACAGAAGAAAATGAGACGTCAACTAGCCCAATCTGCCTAGCAGTTTGGTCTGAATCACGCGCAGAGTGGAAAACCTAAGATCTTTGCTTAAGTTAATACTGAAAGACATATGCAAGTCAGACAACAGTATAAAATCCTTTTTGTAACACGTGTATGAACAGCGGTGCTTTTCATGGCAGTTTCGCGGGCCGAAAGTGGCTAGTTTCATAGCAATGTTGACACGATAGGTTGGCGCATGCGCAGTTCGCGATTCCTTCACTTTCGACCCTGCTGTTTTACTTTCGACCCCAGGGTGGAAACTTGGTAACCTCACTTTGCACTGTTCGTCCCGCAAAACTACCATTCAAAGCATCACTATTCGTGCACTTGTTACAAAACATATGGTGTGCAACACGGGCCAAAATTGGCGTTGGCGACTCGTGTGATTGCAGCCCTCGCTTCGCTCGGGCGGCAAACCTCACGCTCGTCGAAATCGCCAACTTTCGGCCCTTGTTGTACAATATACTATTCATCGAGTACCAACAACATAGTTCACTGACCATTTTTATATGCAAGAGAATTTGGATGATATTGAATTTTCAAATTCAATTTTTTTTACCTGACCCTTCCCCTTAACCTCTAAAAAATCTGTTTTTGAATGTTATCATTTTTTTTCAATGCGTTTTCAGATGTTAAAAAAAATGAAATATGCACGTTTCAAAGAGCATTTATTTCCTAATTTAATCTGAAATTTACAGAGTAGGATGGCATCGGTTCATATGAATATTCAATGGCCGAATGAATTAAATGAATTTAAATTAATTTGATACAATTTAATAGATAATTTGATTTCAACTACGATACGTATTACACTGTGTTCTACTATTTAATTCAATTGCCCATTTGAAATTCACTAACTTGTAGCCAGCTTAGTCACTTAAGCACTGACGATATTTGGATTTAAAAGTATTAGAAAGCTGTTCATCGGTGATAACGAGAGGGTTACGACGGCAACAGGTCGTGTGCTAGAGCCGCCTACACGATCCTATATTGGCTCAGAATTAATGCCAGTAATGAACCAGTATCTACCCAGCTGAGTGCTTACCCGAATCAAAATCATTGTCGCAACAATATTGAGACAATCACACGGGTTCTATATTTGGTATCAATATTGATCCGATATTGAATCGTATATATGACTTATCTGCCAAAAAACTCTGTTTAGATATTGGTAGATACCTAGTATTGGGTATGATGCGAGAAAAAATAGCGTTCTTTGATACTACTCTGCATGAGAGACACATTGAATCTATTGGTTTTTATTACTGGCAACAGAATATTTTCGATGACTCGCCGAGAGTGATGACGGTACTGAAAGTGTACTGGGGCAAATTAGTCGGGGTTAACATTAGCTCAGGTACTGATAATACATTGAGCCGATAGCAGACCGTTGTACTTCAGTATGAAAGTACTAAAGAACGCTGCACTTCAGTACGAAAGTACTAAAGAACTTTGTACTTCAGTACGAAAGTACTAAAGAACGTTGTACTTCAGTACGAAAGTACTAAAGAACTTTGTACTTCAGTGCAAAAGTACTAAAGAACTTTGTACTTCAGTACTAAAGTACTAAAGAACTTTGTACTTCAGTACTAAAGTACTAAAGTTCGTGTACCGGAAGTGCTAAAGAACTTTGTACCTGAAGTACCAAAGTACATACACTAATGAACCTTGTACTTCAGTACTAAAGAACTTTGTACTTCAGTACGAAAGTACTAAATAACTATGTATTAAAGAACTTTGTACTTCAGTACTAAAGTACTAAAGTTCTTGTACCGGAAGTGCTAAAGAACTTTGTACCTGAAGTACCAAAGTACAAACACTAATGAACCTTGTACTTCAGTACTAAAATAGTAACACTAAAGAACTTTGTACTTCAGTACTAAAATAGTAACACTAAAGAACTTTGTACTTTAGTACTAAAATACAAACACTAAAGAACTTTGTACTTCAGTACTAAAGTAATTTGCAGTTAAAGTACTTTAGTAGTTTGTACTAAAAACTAAAGTACTTCAGGTTTAGTACTTTGCCCAGCTCCGCTAATGTGTTATGCATAATTATTGATGTACTGATATTGAACAAGTAATGTAATATGTATCCACATTATTGTTGACATTTATGTTTCTGATTGCGATGTAAGGTGGTTTAAGTATAAGAAATCTACATATAGTCAGTCTGGTCTAGTGGTTAGCATCCTCGGTTAGGTGGTTAGATAGGTCGATAGTTCATGTTGGTTTCAGGTTCGAATCCCGCATCCAGCACGTCTCGTTAAACACCACAGAAAATCGTATTTTCACACGAATGACTTTGTTTCTCTTTTTTAATTTTAGGGAATCATTATTCATCGTTCTGCATGATCGACTGATGTCAATATCAATATTAATAAATTAATCTTCTTGAATCTTCTTGAACATTGGACTTCACGTAAAATAATCCACGACTCGATCCTCTAATTAAAATCTCCAAACTCATCAAATAGGCAAGAACCGAAAGAATGGTGGTCGTAAAAACCAGTTAAGGAAATTGGCCAAAATCGGTCGTGGGGAGATAAATGTAGCAGAATATCACGATTATTTGACCAACGAGTATTGCAAAAGTCAACAAATTAACGAACCAGAAGCTCAATATAGATTTATCAAAAAATAGTTATTCTATTAAAGGTTTAAAAACTGAATTCATTCCCATTCATTTCGAGTAATAATTAATCAAATCGTTCAGCCCGTATCCCTGATCAATTAGCCAGAGCTAAATTAAAAAACAGGGCAATTTAAAGTTGCATCGGACGTAACAGTGTGATCAAGACGTCCTTGGTACAGTAATGAGGTAGATTTGATCACATACTGGCCCTAAATTGTTTGCCAGTACTGGCAATTCTGGCACTGGTACGAAACCAAACAAGGATGCAAAGTAGAACCTTGCATATTACTTCCTCATTATTTTTCGCTTTTTACAAAGCTTCCTCTATAAGGAAGCCTAAATTCATTAACATACTTCCTCATAAAGGTAGCTTTATAAAAAGCGAAAAATAATGAGGATGCAATGTGCAAGATTCTACTTTACATCCTTGTTTTAATTACATAAATAAACATATTGTGAATTTGCTTTTTCTATTTCGTTGTTCCGTTATTTCATTAATATTACAGCGTTTCCGAAAGTAAATGTGATAACGTATATTTTCAAAGATAATTCAACATTTCATAAAATCAAAAATTTTATACCGTTCGTCACTAAATTATACGTATATAATGGCTGAATATTGTTTCATTTACGTACAACATTTGAGCTCGGTATCTCAAGTTTTGCAAAAGTTACAATAGAGGGATAGTGTCAATTTTTTTTTACATTCGAAATTCCATAAAATCTGAACCACTTTACCGATTCGAGCCAAATTGAATACCAAACAACATTGAGAGCACCTACTCTTATAAACAAATATTTAGCAAAATAGACTCAATTTTACGAAAGTTAGAGGGCTCACGCCCTTTTTTAAAATTCTAAACGACATAAAATCGAAATTTGTGTATATAATTTATCAAAAACTGCAACAATTAAAGAGGGGATGGTGCTTCACTTGTGTATCAAATTTTCGCTCGATAGCTAAAACCATTCTTCAGTTACAGGCGAAAGAATTTTCGAAGTTGCATACACCCGACTAGAAATTCAGTTATGGGGAATATCAGGGCCGGACCTGGTAACCGGATTCTAAATCCAAGGCCCCTGCCTGGCTACCTTATACGGCCCTGATTGGAATTGTAACGCTTTGGCACATCAGGGCCAGTTCAAGTTTACCACATAAGGACCTGATAAAAATAACCATTTAAGGGCCTGATAAATATAATCATAGATATATAAATACATATACTTATCTTTATATTAAATTAAAAAATTAATTATTAATTTCCGCGCATTATGCCGCAATATGAACAATAATATTCTATTAATATTACAAAAAAAAAAAACAAGTCGTCTTCAGATACGGTTTTTCGTAACATCATTCGGGAAGTGATGCACGCGGGATTTGAACCTAAGACCTACGGGACCTACCTCTATTTACCTAACTACCTAACCGAGCACGCTAACCACTAGACCAAACCGACTATGTGGATATCTCGTACAGTATTTCCATAATAGTTCAATTTACTATTTATTTAAATAATAGTTCAGTTTTTAACGTAACTAATTAGGAATTTGAACTTAAAATTTGTAAATTCAAAATGACGGGTTTAAAATTAAAAACATATTGAATGCGCCATTTTGATTTTATAAATGATATTCTTAATTCCGCCAATATTTCGATCAGGTCTACCTTATCTATGCCAGGTCTGAACCTGAATATGGAATACCTTGTCAGGTCTACCTTAATTTTTCCCGATCTAGCCCTGAATAAGATACATCTTATTAGGTCTACCTTAATATTTCCCGATCTGGCCCTGAATAAGATACACCTTATCAGGTCAACCTTCCCTTTGCCAGATCCGGTCCTATTAAGGTACATCTTATCAGGTCTACCTTATCTATGCCAGATCTGGACCTGAATAGGGAATACCTTATCAGGTCAACCTTCCCTATGCCAGGTCCGGTCCTAATAAGGTGCACCTTATCAGGGCAACCTTTCCAATGCCAGATCCGGTTCTAATAAGGTACACCTTATCAGGTCAAACTTATCCATGCCAGATCAGGCTCAAATGTGACGGCAGGGCTGCCCTACCAGATTTCTAGTCGGGCACACACATGCATACAGACATTTTTTTGGACAATTCTAAGTGTCCTGACTTAAAAATCACGAATTTTTTTTTTCATGAAAACAAAGTATCTTTTATGAGGAAGCAGAAAGAGCCTATCCGCCATTTTTACATAGGACACACGTATACGCATGTGAAAAGGTCACTTTGGCGACGTTTTATTTAGCTAGCAACGAGCGATACTTTTTAAGTTTCATCACTATCATCAAAGTTTGGATATAGCAAATGGACACCTTGATAGCTTAGGGAAAAAAATTTACAATAACCTTAAAGAAAAAAAAAACAAACCTAAACGGTCAATAGAAGCGATGGTCCCCATAAATCTAAATATTTTTTGCAAGGCATACCCCCCAATCGGTATATACGCATATATACATTTTCATTTGGAAAACGAGGTCACGAACGCCGAAAGCATCTGTTGTCGTCCAACTATACAGAATATACATGAACTAGTTCCAGCAGCATATAGCGCAAATATTTACAAAACGATCGGGAGCTATAGCTGAACGAGAAGACCAGGAGCGGATATCGAAGGGGGATAAACGCTCGTGAATTGAAATGCAACCCCGAGGAACGTTGGAAAAGAAATATTTAAATTCACAGCATCTGGAAATGTTCACGTGCCCAAAGTTTAGCTGTAAGGTGAATATATTTTTCTCGTCTATCGTAATACCTGACATTCCAGTGTCGTCCACGTGTGCACATCGTTTTTGCATAGTGTTCAGCGCCAATATCCATTCTATATCTATATCCTACGCGTCTATATCGAGAACTCTTAGTCGGAAGCAATTTATACGAGGGCGAGCACCGGAATATCGTGCACAGAGTATATAGCTCGTGCATCGTCAAAGCATCTCCTGCTCTCAACCCACGTCCTTCAGGTACCCACGCTTCGATAATAACTCATTTGCCTCGGAAACAATAGGCACTGTCGTTTTCCAGCTAAAGTACATCTTTTGGGATGCTGCCAAAAGACGCGCTTGAGAAATAGTGAAATGTTATGTTTAAGTTGATATATCTGTATCTTGTACGAGCTTCAAAATCATTAAGAGATAGAATTGCCCTCAGCCCCGTGAAAGGGCATAACAATTTACGAATTCTGTTAAGCATCTATCAAACGGACATTTTTGGTTTTAGAAAGATCTTGATTTACAGGAAAATAAAATTTCGTGATTTTAATAAATAAAACAAATGTGTGTGTCAAAACTTACGAATTTCAAATCTCGGTAACATAAAAACAACTTATCAATCGAGTGCATATTGGGCACGTAAATTATAAAAGAAGTTATGCACCTCCGTTTCTCATAATTTACGCAAAATGACTATTCTAATATTATAAGATTTTTCATTGTACAAAAACCGGTATTTGCACTCTAGCTGTAACACAATTATAGTTGGTTCTTGTGCTGTGTAAATAAAGTAATCTTAAAAAACGATCAGAATTTAACTTGACCTGAATGTATGAAACAGGTACAAAGTAGGAGCTTGCACGTTTCTTTTTCTACGAGAGAGTTTGTTTACTAATTTTGGCTTGTATATAATAATTAGTTGTATAATAGTTCTAAAATAATTATATATTGTTTAAGTTATACACCTCATTGTCGACAAGACGCACACTCGCACTCGCACTCATACACACATACTCAAACATACCCACACTCACACTCACACTCACACTCACACTCACACACTCACTCACACTGGTTTGAAAGTGTGGCTCTTGAATATTGAAATAGTTTGGCTACAGATCGTATCCAACTCTCTGTATCCATAATATTGTTGTATAGTATTACACACATAAATAATTAAAAATATTAAGAAAATGAAAAGAGTTGGGCTGAGAGGTGGTTTAGAAGTGTGGCTCATGGATATTGGGAGAGTTTGCTTAAAGATCGTACTCAAAATCTTTAGCCATAGTGTTGCTACGAGTATGGCAAATAAGTACATTTTTATTTTTCGTAATAAATAAGTCAAATCCAAGTACATTTATTCCAGCTGTAATTTTTTTTATTCTTCTTCTATACAGTTTACAGGTTCGATTATGTAAATGTTATTTGAATCTATAATTTTTATAAGAAAACAGACGCATTTAAGATGATTAATGTTCACCAGAGTAATGTAAGGTGATACATCTCTAATTTTACGAATAAGCGATAGAACTCTTCCGGACATTTGGAAAACGAATTCGCTATTGCACCGTTTGATCGCTGCATAGTACCTCGCCTGGCAATCGCAAATATTGATGCAAAAGCAATCGGTTTCTCAGATGAAATATTATATAAGGCCAAAATAAATTTCGTCATTAACAATATATTTAGCCCAAAATGACTGGGTTTTCTTCATTCGATTATATAACTGAGAAGTGGACAACAAATTGTTCTTGAAAAGTTTTTTGAAACAATGCAAATTCTCGCCTTTGATATTATTATCGATATATTAATATATCGATAATCACAAACAATGGTTTGGCTGATTCCGTTAGCGTGAACAAGTTACCTTAATATCTTAGAAGATACGTTTACAATCACATAGTGCCTGTGAGAAAATCCTTACAGGTTTCCTCAAGTGTACATATTTTTTTCGGTCCTCGGAGCCTTCAGGTCATACTAGAAACCCACATTGACTAAAAAAAAAAAAATTTTTTCCTAGTGTCGAAATGCACTAATTAACCCCGTACATATTAAAAAGAATCATTACGTCGTGAAATATCCAATCCCCTATGAAGTGATGCCCGTGTTCTATGTTGGAGATATAACCCGAACAAAAATATTTTTAGATTCTGTGTAACTTCGAAATTTATTTTCGTGCCCGAACGAATACGAACACATGGTTGTTACGATATATATTACACATCTTTGTATATGCCATATAAATTAGAGAAAATGTGTTACGTTCTGTGTAACACATTATATTTATAGGCTCACAGCGAAACTTGTTTATTTTTCGAATAAACTGATTTCAATATACTGGAATGAATTTTTGTTTAAATCGGCTAATGTAGAAAATGGAAACAAACCCCACAAATAGTACAATTTGTTACTGAAAGTCTTGGTGCGATTGACAATAACGGGAATAAAAAGCTTAAATCGAGTGAATTACACTGTTAAAAAATGTTTGCAAGTTTACATTACCGGAAATACTGGTATTCATCAGCTAGTACACTTGTGTATCCAATTCAACTCCATATATATATTAAATTTAATACACATGTCTAGTTAAATTACGGATTTTTATACTAAATTATATTTAATTTGCATGTCAAATTTAACATACCAATTTATGTAAATCCTTTACTCGTAATGGAAGTTTATACAAAATATTTTCAACAATGTAGCGGTTGCGGGAAATGTACAAAAAAATGTTTACTCGATGAAGATAATTGTTGTGGTCAATACAGAACTGATCAATTTAACGAAATCGTGGATTCCTCAACTGAGTATTTGATTCTATCATTCAAATAGATGTTTTGGCGTTCGCAACCATTAATTCAGTTGATTTAAGCGGTTTTCTTCTCGATGTACTCTTCCATCAATAACGATAGCCGCGAATGGGACTCTACAGAGAATAACGACAGTTGATCCTTCGCATTGTCCTCTCCATTCTGCCGATAGATCGGACCATTACACGCACACACTTCCGTGTGATTCCAGCTGGTTTTATAGGCAACAAAAGATAGGAAACGACGTTACTGAAAACCGACCCACGGGAATTCTGCTTCGTGTCTTCGATATCTCGACGACACTTGAGGTTAAGACGTGAGTCATGAAGAGTCGTTTTTCTCTCCGTTTATGTTTGAAAACGGAACATAAACGGAGAAGATGAGGAGGAAAAATGATCGTATCGGTAGAAAATACAGCCATATTTCTGTGGCAATTAAAAACTTGGAATGCAACCAAGTAAAATTATGGCATGAAAGTTATCACATAACTGCAATGAAATATATTCACAGCTGTCATCCGCAAAGCCATGAAGAAGTACTTTTCTCAATTTTGGTGACCTTATAGAGGAAGTTTTGTAGATGCATGGAAAGAAAAGATTGGTCGTGACAACTACGTTTTCAATTTGCTGTACTCAAAATTAATTGTCACAATCTCTAAATTCATGGCTAGAATCAGTTCGAATAGTAACCGCAACCATTGACGATTAGTTCGCGCAAGATATTAAGTACAGCGATTGTAATGTTTAAAGTTACCACTCTAAGTACATAGCCATAACCTTAAAAACGATATTTTAGGTTATATAATAGTGCTTGGGACTATCGACCAGAATAATTTGAGGTACACTTGACTATTTTAGTACTACAAACAATAACAAGACTACACCGAAAAAAGGACTTTTTTACGTTAACGAAAAAGTTGTTGGACCCAACCAAGAAACTTAGTGCTCTGAGAGACAGACGATTTGTTGGTTAGGTCAACTATTTTCAGTTGGTTGGCTCTGATCGTTGTTAGAACTAAATAGTTAGTTGGCCCAACAACTATTTTGGCCCCAACAATCTTACTTAGTTGAACACGAACAAAATTCGTTGTGATGTGACCTATTTAAGTCAACTAAGTCGGAATGGTAAATGTGACTAATATCGGGTCGTTACACCGACAAACCGGATGGTTGTGGCAACAAATTTTTACTCAACTAATAAATAGTTAGTTGGCCCAACGAAGCGGCGTTTTTTCCGTATAATAAGAATACGTAATTTGATATTGAAGCCGATATCCTGGACTTGTTTTCGGGCATGATACTCGAATGATCGTGTCAACCAATCGAGTAAGTGAATTAGCAATATCGTTGGTTATCAACTCATGGGTTATCTACCAATGCATCTTGGTCGTGCAACCAAGTCTTCTTGCTCTCATAACCAAGCTCAGTTGTAGCGAAATTAGAATAATTGGCTGTATTGTGTCAACCGACATTTTGATTGCTCCAACGCATTATTTTTTCCTGTGTAGCAGATCGAAATGTGAAAAAATGCAGACAAGCTAGATATACAGGACATCCATATATCACACATTCGATATACAATGCATAGATACATAAATTATATACTTATTATTTTTGAAATATATTTTGTGGTCCAGCAATATATATTTTACATATGTGTTTCATATATTAACGAAATATTTGTGTTCGCTCTCGCGGATGGCGTTTGGAGCCGACGCGGATTGTAAGTCCAAATCTCAAATTAAGTTGAACCGCGAGATAGCAAACTCCCACGTGATTAATTAAAATGACGCAGGTATTTATTTTATATAACAAAACAAACACTAATTTATTTCAGAAGAAAATTATATACAAACGTAACTGTTATTATTGTAAGAATTGGATACAGACTTGAATCGGAAAATGTTAACTTAATAATGTCAAGACAAGAATCTGTGTAGCCATGAGCTGACGATCAGACTCTTGGAGTGTCCGTTCTGTCTGAGAAGCTGAAGACGACTGACTACTCAAAAAGGTTCCAACATTGAGTATGATAAGTTTGGGAGTGGGAGGTAACGTCGCTAGTGTCAATTTTTTGCACGCTGAAGGGTTTTTCGTTAACACGTGGGGATGCGTTGACGCCTCGGCAGCGTCGGACCATCAGGTATCCACGGGATTTCTCGCGACCCATGGGACCCCCAGTAATTGCAGTCTTGGGGTGCCGATGCGTACGGTCCGCGACTGGTTAATCCTTCGCTAGCCGATGGCCACTACCATAAACCACTAAAAAATGTGTTTGCTTCTTTCAAGTTATTCTGTACGTGCGTTTTCCATGTGAATTCCTGAGGATTAGAAAACGTTTCCAGATTCTCATCTGGTCCGCAGATGTCTCGATGTTTGACACGAACGGCGTTACTCCTTGACTTTTATTACGGTGTTGAATATTGAATAAAGAAATGGCATTTGCAAGCTACGATATTTTTCCGCGACGGAACAATTTGCATAATACATACGAATTATATAAGATTTGTTTGTTACATATATTTTACATTGAGGCGACATATATGCCACCCATATAAAATATATGTTGCATATATTTTCGACATATATTCCACATGCTTATATTTCCATACGGGGAGAGACGGCTGCCGGACGATAATATTTTACCAAGATTTATAAAGCTCTCGAAAGTGATCCGTAAAAAATACATTCTCACAATAGTATTTTAAGTATTTCCGCTTGAAATTAAAAATACAAAATACTGTATTAACTTGTATTTAAAATACAAATTATAAAATACACGGTTAGAAAGTATTTGAAATACTAAATACAAAATATAATTGTATTTCAATTACATATTTAAAATACTTGTATCTGAAATACTGTCCAGGTCTGTCCATGGGTATCCGGATTCTATTTCCTCGGACAAAATCCCCCGGTCAAAATCTCCCCGGACGAAAATTCAGGTTTTATCACCGATTTGAACCCGTTTATCCGCACGAATAATATGGTGATATGACATAATATAAAAGTCAAATTATCACACGACGAAATATCACGGACGTTTGATCACACAACAAAATGTCATAAGAAATATTCACAATGACAAATTATCACGCGAATCATCCACTTATATTGATTTCTTTACGTTCTTTAGGGCGTTAGTTAGGTTAGCGTTCATTTCTTTAGGGAGTTAATTAGTTTGGTATTTTCCTTATATTTGTTCTTTAGGTTTTCTAGGGAGTTAGTTAGGTTGGCGTTCGTTTATTTAGAGAGTTAATTAGTTTGGTATTTTCTTTATATTTGTTCTTTAGGTTCTTTAGGGCATTAGTTAGGTTGGCGTTCGTTTCTTTAGGGAGTTAATTAGTTTGGTATTTTCTTTATATTTGTTCTTTAGGTTCTTTAGGGCGTTAGTTAGGTTGGCGTTCGTTTCTTTAGGGAGTTCATTAGTTTGGTATTTTCGTTATATTTGTTCGTCAGGTTCCTTAAGTCTTTAGAGAATTTTTTTCCGAGGGAATATTGTGTGCGGGGATTTTGTCTAAGAGAGATTTTGTCCGGGGAGATTTTGTCTAAGCGGGATTTTGTCTGGAGAGATTTTGACCGGGGAGATATTTTCTAGGGAGATTTAGTCCTAGAACCCGGTCCATGAGTTTTATGGTTAAACATATTTTTAGAAATTCCCCTATTTAAAATGTACCATGAAGATTTTTTTAGAGTTTGGTTGGGTCATTTTATCCTCTTCTCACTACACAGGCATTACAACTCTGCGTGACCATGTAGGTCTAACGAAGATTGCATGACAAGATAAAGTCGAATGGTTACTCTTTGACTGTCACTTTAAAAACACACATTTTTCTCATTTCGATTTTTCGAATGCATTGAAATGAGATAAAAAATGAACGGTCCACCACCTCAACTATTCCTCGCTCTTTCTGAAGAAATGGAAGGAAATGAATGAATGCTCGGTCTAAGACCCAGATGCAAATGGAAAATGAGCGAGAAGTAGCGAATGAGAAGGAAAGATACGGAAAGAGGAGAGGCAAAGTATTGCGCTCTTGCTTTGATGGCCGGGTCGAGGTTCCCAGACAGTAGTCTATGGCACGCGCCGAGACCAACATCAAAAGCTCTTCGTGCACCGGTAGAAGCAACCTGCTCACTACTACAAGCGAGCAGTGAGATGATTATAAAAAAAGAACAGGGAATCTACCGGGACTATTCGTATTTCTGTACAAAGCGAGCAACCGGCAGCGTCTGGAAAATACTTGGGAGGTGGTTTTGAAGGTACATTATAAAGCGTCCGTTGCTTGTACATATTCCCACACTCGGCATTTGTATAATAGTCTGCTGACAGAGACTCTGCAGCTGGAAAAGACGTGACCACTGTGTATTATACGCCGAAGCTAGATGTTTAATTAAGGGGAGGAAAATTGCGCGTCGAGATAGTGAATGAAAAGTGTAAGGAAACTGAACATTGAACATGGCCAAGAAAAAAAAATGATGACGTGATATAATCAATAGATTTCAAGGTGCAAATTGATATGTAATTATGAGATTAATGAGCCACATTCAAGGGGATCAAGAGAGGATAAATTTTTCCGGACCAATCATGTGTATATAAAGTGTAACATCGATTATCCGAACTAATTGGAACCGACGACCGTTCGCATCCAATGTTTGTGAGGCACTGAAACGCTCAAAATGATAGGATATAGATATTCAACGATAATTAATATTTAAAATACATTATTATTTATATATTATTTTTCCGACCAAATAGAGTCTAAAGAAAATTCCCTCTCTTAACCCTGTGTAAGACTAGAAGTCAATTGCAATAGTATTTAATGGCGCAGTTTTCGTATCTTTAGTCAGTCTCAATTTGTAAAATCAGCAGTCAATAGCTCCAACCAGTCAAACTGAATAAATAACTGGTAAGACGAAAACTAAAAGTTTTCTGGTACGTCTTTTGGACTTAGTCAAATGTGCGAGGTCAACCCCGACATTCGTTCTAACAAATTTCCAAAACCCCCAATATTAAAGGGTGGGAGTCAGGTAAAAAAAATTGATTTTGGGAATTCAATATCATCCAAATTCTATTGCATGTAAAAATGCCCAACTCACTATATTGTTGGTGCTCGATGAAAGAATTTTTTACTGTCGTCTGACTTGCATATGCTTTTCAATATTATCTTAAGCAAAGTTCTTAGGGTTTCCATTCTCCACATTCTGCGGCAGATTGGAATGGTTGACATCTCATTTTCTTCTTCATGAAAAGATACACCGGCTAAATGGAGCAAACTATTTTTTTTTCATTCTGAAAGCAAAGTTAGTTACGAATTTAGAAAATAGCATAAAATTTATCAATCTGCCTAGTAGTTTGATCTGAATCATGCGCAGAATGGAAAACCTAAGAATTTTGCTTAATATAATATTGAAAAGCATATGCAAGTCAGACGACAGTAAAAAAATTCTTTAATCTAGTACTAACAATATAGTGCGTTGGGCATTTTTATATGCGATAGGATTTGGATGATATTGAATTTCCGAAATCAATTTTTTTGACCTGGCTCCCTCCCCTTAAGAGTACGAGGTAAAACTCTCGTGAGTCTTAAAGAATTTAATTCTGTGTTCTTGGGACTTAGTTGAATGTGCGAGGTCAATTCCCGACATTTCTTCTCACAAATTTGCAAACTCCCCCAATACTAAGAGTGCGAGGTAAAAATCTCGTGACTCTTAAAGAATTTAATTCTGCATTCTTGGGACTTAGTTGAATGAGTGGGATCAACCCCCGACATTTATTCTCAGTTTTCTTGAACATTTGTCTTCACGTAAAATAATCAACGGCTCTATCCTCTACTTAAAATCTCCAAACTCCTCAAATGGGCAAGAATCGAAAGAATGGTGATCGTAAAAACCAGTTAGGGGCCGTTCATAAATAACGTCACCACAGAAGGCGGAGCGGGTCCCGTTTTGTGACGATAGAGGAGGGAGGGGGGGGGGGGGGGGGGGGGAGTCACAATTGTGACGTTACGCATTTTTCATTTTTTTAAAACCTCACGCAAAATTTTGCAATATCTTGGGGAAATTTTTTCAAATTTCGATTCCATTATATAACGAAATGATCACTTCCGATTATTTCATTTGTGATCTTCACTAGTCTTGGATCATTTTTAGTCAACGAACAGAGTATTTACGTTTTTGTTAAACTGGTGTATGAAAAGTTACATTATTGTTCCTACTATTCATAAATAATATAAAAATATTTATTATCGTTGGCCTAAGTATGATATATATATAAAACGTTTTTTGATAATACAAAAATTGAAATTATTTTTAATTTATGGGGGGGGGGGGTCAGGCGAGATCGCGTGATGTCACGTTTGCGGGGAGGGCTTTGCAATTTTGACGATACGTGATCACGGGGAGGGGGGCGGGGGTCAAATTAGATTGGTCAAAATCTATCGTAGGGAGATAAATGTAGCAAAATATCATAGCTATTTGACCACCGCAAGCCAACAAATTAACGAACCAAAGCTCAATATAGATTGGTCAAAATGAACTATTCTATAAAATTAAAAAATCTAAATACATTCCAACAACTGATCCGAGATACGCATTTTATTTTAACAAACATCAATTTCAAATAATACTTAATCATATCTTTCAGCCGTAGCTAAGGTCAAAAACAGGGCAATTGAAAGTTACATCGGACATAACAAGTGTCAAAATTATTTTCCCAACCATACTCAAACAATACAGCTCTGAATTTTCCACGTCTATCGTATACACCAATTTCCGGAAATTGTAGATCATGCGGAAAATGCGAAAATTGAATATAAAAAGAAAATTCCTCCACAGAGAAGTAAAAATAAATGTTCAAAAATTGCGTATTGCTTTCGGCAGTCTGTCATATTTTCTGTGACTGAGGTGCTTCGTAATGAAGATAAACGTACTGCAGAAAAGATAATGAAGAATTTTGAAAAGTCTGGAGATGTACGTGGATAGGATATAAACGATATTTCACTCGAAACGGTGAAAACGTAACGTGGCAAACGTTATTTATTTCTGGCTAACAATCCCATTTACCGAGTCCAATTCCCCATTCCATCGAGAACATTTCTCTTACTCGTTTTCGTCCCTGGCTCAGTGTCCGTTTACTGCTCGATGTGCCCCAGTCGTTCGTCCCTGTCTACGAATGTCCAATAGCCGAAGAACAACGAGGACCCGCAGACACCAAGCGTTAATACCCGGATTGCTGGTATTCCAGAGCCCGCGCGTCTCTCGAATATTACGTCGATTCTCCACAGCATATACACATGCACATAGACAACGTTCTGGTGCACCCGAGCATTTATGTGTGTGTATGTGTGGACACGCGAGCGGACCGCGAATCGCGAAACTACCAATTTCGGCGATTTGAGGTTTCGAGTATGATTGAAGATAGAGAGAGGGTCGATGCCATCATGAGGAGATACTGACGAGTGACCCGATTCACAATCATACGTGTCAAGTTACCTCGTACCGAAGGCTTAAATGTCTATCTGAAAGAAGAGATCACCATCGGTTTTCCCGATTCTGGCATTAAAAAAAAAGAACGAGTGCACGAACACAAAAAGCTGCCATCGTTCGAAAGAAACGTAACGCTCTGTCCTAATCTTCTCATGAATTAATTGCATTGTGCGGAAATGATGTTTGAAAGCTTTATTGTTTGTTTCGGCGGGTTTGTGACATATTATCTATTTGACGTTTATTTGCTTTTCGATTGGAGACGGGATTACAGACGGCGACGAGCTGTATTGTGGTCATATGAACGTCTGTTCACCGATGGCTTAAAATGGATTAATTACATAACGTTCTGGATATTGGAAAAATTTCACTACAAATAACGGTGAAAGAGCGGATATCTTTTCAATTTAGGTTACTTGCGCTCATTAGCTAATTACTTGGTTAATTAAGTAATTACGCCCTTTTCCATGTAGTATTTCGTGTAGATACTTTTTTTCCGATTTGGTTCAAGAATTACCTCATTCCGTGTTTTTACCAACAATGCAGATTCCTAATTTTTTACCAACGACGAGTACACAGGTGTAGTACAGTTTTCATTACTCTCGCGGGGCACAAATGAACCGTCTTTCTCCCTAGGGAGTAATGAATCTGGATTGTGCATGCGTACGAGTCATTGAATATAAATGAGCAAATTTGCTCCTGCGTTGCATCCACAAAATGAGGTTTTTTTTAGCAAAGTCGAAAAAAATACATATTTAATAAGACTCGTCTTCGAATAGTACAATTCAACACAAGAGAAAAAATACTTTTACTTCACTCGGTGCGATAATGCACGTAAACCGTGCCTAAAACCTCTATTTTCACATCTTGTGCAGTAAAATTTTGTACAATACTCGTTGGAAAAACTTTCTCTCAACTCATTAGAAAAAGTTTTTCTGCACTTGTATCGTAATATACTATTTTAGCGTGAGTGAGTATCACAGAGTGTATTCGTGCTTTTTATGTGGAGACTTTGAATGGTCAGCTTAGAATCCAATTTGAAAGGAAACTTCTGCGAGTAAGCGAGCCACTGTAACCTTTTACCAATTTATAGAGCTATCTTTTTATTCGTCCATAGTTTTTTTTTTTTTCATTATAACCACTGCCTTTTAGCTCTCCATCTTGTAGTACCTCATACTCCCGCTCTCCCTGTCATGGCTGCATTTTTACACATGCACCACACACTTAATTACAGCTAACATTTTCGATTTCTTCTATTCCCGAACGTCCCCGACCTACGCACATTCTGAAATCTGTATGGTAAATTAAGAGTCGGATATATTTACCACGGTTTTTATTTGTATCCGGATTTCCATTGGTCATTTTTTCAGAGGATTCTTTTCCAAGGATAATTTCGGCGGGTACTTCGATGAAACCATTTTTAAAAAAATCAATTAGTTTTCCTATCCCTTGTGCCACAGCTTGCTCCTTGTAAATTACTTTACGTCCATGCATAAAACCACCTTTGGTCAGATAAAATCAATGAAAAAGTAATTAAAGCCATCAATTGCCGAAGTCTTTTCAGGTATACCAGAGCTTTAAACCGCTTTTCAAACCCCTTCCACAATCTTGTGTAAAACGTGTCTCGACGGACTGAGGAGAAAAACACCCGCTATCGCCAGGTTTATAAGAATATCGCGACACTGTGACGGGGCGGAGTTTCTATTCCAGGGATATATATGCTTTTAATATATCCTGCGCGAAAACGTTGAGAAGAAACGAGCGAGTAGATGCCCCACCGTAATACCCGCAGAACGAGACGAGACATAGTATATAACTACATGGTGTTGACGACGTTGGTAGTTGTGGACTAGCAGGAGGAAAGTGTACCATAGTTCGCGGATTACGGATACTTCGACGTGCGCCCGAGCTAGCGCAATTCCCTTTGGAGCGCCTCACAGACCTGATGGAATATTTATGACGCACTCGAGAGAGCGCACTATTTGCCAACGGGGCTTGAACGTAAATTACACCTCGTCATCATGACTCTGTCACGGCGCCAATGCTTAGAATATAGTACACTGTTTGGTAAGTCATGTCTTTGTGGTTGTTCTGGGATCTGGAGTTATTCCATGTTATAGCTATGTATCAGAAGTGTAGCAATATAATAGAGAATTTTACCATAAAGTTTGTTACAACCGTCGGCTATAACAAAATCTAATCACAAAGACAATTGCCAACCTATCAAGGATCTGATGTGATTGCATTTGAATTTTTAAGAACCTGTAGGGATCCGCCTTAAAGACACAACAGTGAAGTGTGATTTTATTCAAGGTCGGTTAGTATTGGATTTAGCCAGACTCAAGAAGATTTGTATTTGGATTCCGTTTCGGATATCCTTTCGGGTTCATTTAGCTGACTCTCTGTCGCGTTTTCCCCCGTTACCCGAACCTGGAAGCCCGACTTCTCCACCCCATCGTAGGGGGACAATTTCTTCCGAGAGAGGGACAGATAAACCCTGCCTAAGGCATCGTGCCGTGTTAACCATATCATATCGTATACTCAGAAAAAAGCTTGGTTAGAATTACCAAAAAATTGGTTAAAACGTTATCAAGAAAACTTGGTGGGGACAACCAAGTTATTGACTAACATAACCAAGTTACTATCTAACATAACCAAGGATTTGGTACGCCTAATCAATAACTTGGTTGTGCCTACCAATTTTTTCTTGGTAACATTTTTAACCAAAATCTTAGTAAGTCCAACCAAGCGTTTTTCTCCGTGTATTCCCTAGAAGCACCGAGAACTGCGAAAAATCTGTAACGATAGTTAGTGTCTGTCTAGGTCCTTCAGTGGCAATGGGAGTAAATTCGAAACATGGCCATTTAAAGCACTTAGGGTAGCGCCCCCTTCCGGTGATTCAACGTAGCAACCGCTGCGCGGTTAGCAGGTTCACAATCACTATAAGAACAAGCACGGAAGAAACTCCCGCCCCCAAACCGCACACCGATCTTCCACCCATTGCCGGGAGGTATTGAAAATAGATGTAATTAAAGTAGGGTCTGAACCACCAGGTCACTAGCAAAATACACGAACGTACAGCAATTACTAACGGCATACGGAACTGCAGAAAACCTGTAACGATACAATCAATGCCCACCTACGTTCCTCAGTGGCACCGCGATGAAGCGGTGATTCAACAAGCACGTATTGGCTAGGACCATCGGACGCTAGGATGTGCTAGGACCTAGCACCATCGCTGTAAGAATCAGCACGGGAGACCCCCACCCCCAAAGAACCCCACCACGAACCGTTTGCTCATCACCGGAAGGTATTGGACACGCATTAGATTCAAGTGAGTTCCGAACCACCAGGTGAGCAGCAAAATACTCCATCATATCGCATTCGTCAATGATACTTGGAACATCTGTAACGATACAGTCAATGCTTATCTAAGTCTTTCAGTGGCAATGCGAGTAAATCCAAAAATGGCCATTTAAGGTACTTAGGGCAGCGCCCCTTCCGATGATTCAACGCACCAGCCACTGCTCGGTTAGCAGGTCACAATTACTATAAGAAACAGCACCGACAGTCCACCCATCGCCGGGAGATATTGCGCATGGATGTAATTAAAGTAGGGTCCGAACCAGCAGGTCAGTAGCAAAATACCCTATCGTACAGCAATTAGTAAGGGCACACGAAACTGCAGAAAATCTGTAGCGATACAATCAACGCCTACCTAAATTCCTCAGTAGCAATGCGAGTAAACTCGCTGGAGCATTCAATCACCGCGATGAAACGGTGATACAACAAGCAAGTGTTGGCTAGGAGGTAACCATCGTTGTAAGAACCAGCCCGGGCGATCCCACCCCAAACCGTACACCAACCGTTTTCCCATTACCGGAAGGTATTGAACACGCATTTGATTCAAGTGCGGTCCGAACCATCAGATGAGGAGCAAAATACTCCATCATATCGCATTCGCTAATGGCACTTGCAACTCCGAAAAATCTGTAACCATACGATCAGTGCCTACCTAATTTCTTCAATGGCATTGCGAGTAAACTCGCTGGAGCATCGAATCACCGCGATGAAACGATGATTCAACAAGCAAACGTTCGCTTGGAGGTCACCATCGCTGTTAGAACCAGCACGGGTGACCCCACTCCCAAACCGCACACCGAACGTTTACCCATAACCGGGACGTATTGGACACGCATTTGATTGAAGTGGGGTCCGAACCATCAGATGAGGAGCAAAATACTCCATCATATCGCATTCGCTAATGGCACTTGCAACTCCGAAAAATCTGTAACCATACGATCAGTGCCTACCTAAGTTCTTCAATGGCATTGCGAGTAAACTCGCTGGAGCATCGAATCACCGCGATGAAACGGTGATTCAACAAGCAAACGTTCGCTTGGAGGTCACCATCGCTGTTAGAACCAGCACGGGTGACCCCACTTCCAAACCGCACACCGAACGTTTACCCATAACCGGGACGTATTGAACACGCATTTGATTGAAGTCGGGTCTAAACCGAACTACCAAGTGAGCAGCAAAGCACTCCATCATATCGCATTCGCTAATGGCACTTGGAAATGCGGAAAATCTGTAACGATACAATCAGTATCTAACTCTCTCAGTGGCAATGTGAATTAATTCAAAGCATTGCCAGCAAAGGTGCTTAGGGCAGCGCCTCCTTCCGGTGATTCAATTCACCAACTATTTCTCGTCTAGAAGCTCATCATCGCCATAAGCACCACCACAGAGACACCCCCCAGCCCCTAAAACGCCAGAATGTATCCAAGTAAAATAATTATGTATAGTCTGACATATGGAATTGGACATATACAGTCTGTATAAACTCTATATGAGGCATTCCATATCAAATCGACCAGGCTGTGGCCCTCGGCCTCGTGGATATGCTTCATAATTTTTTATATGATTCTTCCAACTCAAAATAACATTAACGATTTCTTGCAAAAATTTCAAACCAAATCTGAGTATGCTATAACTTTTGTTTCAAAAATTCCTCCGGCCGTAATTTAAAAATCTGAATAAATTCTTAAAAATCTGGTATCAAAAATGAAAATTTTTGTGCACTAATTTGGTGATGTCCGGGATTTTTCTTCCTCTTGCTTGAGCTTATTTTATATTTTTAAAAAAATTTTATTTTATTTTTATTACCACCAGATGAACTTCGACAACGAAAGCAGTCCAAAGATAAAAAAAAACACATTTTTTCAGGAAAAACATGAATAATTAGGTGCCATCGCAAATTCACAAAAAGAATTTTGAAACGTTGGATGATTTTTTTTGTGATCGTCCGTTAAAATTAGTCATCTTAAGCAAAAAAAACAAATCGATCAATTTTCACCAAACCTTCAGAGTTTGTGCTTTTCCTACGTATCGACTATATTACAACGTGTTTTTCAATTTTCCGAATATCTCCGGTGAAAGTACACAAAATCGCCGCTAATTGGGAAATAACATGTAGCAACCCGACATCTGGTGGATCTTTCAACTACTTTATCCCAGTCGTCATAACCTATTATTTTATTTAAAAAAACAATTTATCATTAATATAAGTCGATATTCATAAGTGGATAAACATTTTTTATAATGATATCCGTTGAAATAATTAAAACTGTTACAAATGAAGCGTGCAAAGTCTTGACCGATTTGGAATAACGCGGCTGTTTTTGCTTGTTGTTGATTCCCAATATTATTATGTGTACTTTCTCCTAATTCTAACCTTTAATCTGAAAGTTTCCTTTAAAGTTTGTCGAAAAAGTAACTAATTTTTAATTGTAATCAGTAAAAAAAATCACTTGATTTTTTAATTCTTTTTGTGATTATGCATGTAATGATTGATTTTTTTACAGAACTATTGTTTCTTTTCTCTTTTCACTCTCTAGATCGCCAATTATTGTCGCACTTCACCCGGTAGTGAAATAAAAGAAAAAGAAAATATTGAAAAAATTCGAATGTAAGGGAAGAAAAATCCTGGACAACATCAAATTAGTGCCAAAAATTTTCATGTTTTATGTCGGATTTTTGAGAATTTCTTCAGATTTTTAAATTACGACCCTCAAAATGTTTGAGCAAAAAATTATAGCGTACCCAAATTTGGTTTAATAATTTTGAAAAAAATCATGACTGTTATTTTGAGTCAGAAGAATCATATAAAAAATTAGAAACCAATTCCGCGAGGTCAAGGGTCACGGCCTGGTCGATTTGGTATGGAATGCCCCATATACAATCTATATGCAATTTGTATATAAGACCAATTGTGAAGTTGAGTTTACGTATAAATTGTATACAGATTGCATATAGTGCTTGTGTAGATTCGACATATAATTTTTTTACTTGGATAGGCAATATTGAACCATTGGCCGTTCTACTTATGGAACAAGTGGTACCGACAGTGATATATTTCGAATTGATTCGAACTTCACTGTGTTTGAGTAATGAACTAAATACTCATCAAAAGAACACATTGGTGTTAGACCTGACGGAATCCGAGTCAATTGAAGGTCGCACTGGTATTGCCTTGATGCACTGGTTGCCAGATCAATGAGTTCCGAAAATGAGAGACGTTAAATGAGAGAAGCTCATTCTGTTTCATGAAATCATAAAGCTTTGTCGACATACCTCAGTTTCCACAAATTAGACGCACGTTTGCACTCCAAAGGCTTGAAACGGTCTGATGTAGTCACACATACCACAAATCCACTAATTGGCGCATATAAAGTTTTCGAATAATATTTGTCCATGTAATAATGAACTGTACACGAAATATACTTGTAAGGATTATAAAATTTTAACCTACATCACTTGCTATACTAGTGTAAGATTTTCAGGCGTGATTTATGAATTTAGTGATGCCGTCGAGACGAGACGAGACGAGAATTCGCTATTTCTCGTCTCGTCTCGTCTCGACGAGTTCAAGTTCTCGTCTCGTTTCGAACCGACGAGATCAAGTTCTCGTCTCGTCTCGAAAACAATGGCGAGATATATTTCTCGTCTCGTTTCTCGGAAATCTCGTCTCGTTTCTCGGAAATCTCGTCTCGTTTCTCGGAAATCTCGACAAATTCTCGAGACTCTCGACAAATTCTCGAGACTCGACAGATTCTCGAGATTCTCGACAAATTCTCGAGACTCTCGACAAATTCTCGAGAATCTCGACAAATTCTGGAGAATCTCGAAAAACCCAAGAATCTCGAAAAATTCTCGAGAATCTCGAAAAAATTTCGAGAATCTCGAACATTTTTCGAGAATCTCGAGAATCTCAAACAATTCTCGAGATAAGACGAGTCATTTTTATTTCTCGTCTTGTTTTGTGAAAATAACGCTTGGTCCCTTGCAGTGGCGTAACGAGGATTGGGGGGGGGGGGGGGGGGAGGGGGGGGGGGAGAATTGCTTTCGATGGGAGACGAGTCCTCGGGTCTGAAAAAAAATTTCGAGATTTTTATGTCAGTACACTTAGAATTGTCCAAAACGTCCAGAAAAGGGATCTAGAAAAAATGTCCGTATGTGTGTGTATGTATGTGTGTGTGTATACAATTCCGAAAATTCGAAAGCCCATAACTCAAGAACGGTTTTGTATATCGCTCTCAAATTTGGTACACAAGTGTAGCAGCAGTTGAAGAGGGTCTCTTCAACTGTAGCAATTTTCGACAAAATCTGTGCGAAAATTTCGATTTTATGTCGTTTTGAATTTTTTGAAAAAAGGACGTGGTCGCTCTAACTTTCGTAAAATTTAGTCTATTTTGCCAAATAGTTGGTTGTAAGACTAGGTGCACTCAATGGTGTTTGGTATTGAATTTGGCTCGAATCAGTAAAGTGGTTCAGATTTTATGGAATTTTGAACTTTTCAAAAAATTGACATTATCGCTCTATTGTAACTTTTGCAAAACTTGAGATAGCGAGCTCAAATTTTGTATATAAATGAAACAATATTCAGCCATTATATATGTATAATTTAGTGACAAACGGTATGAAATTTGTGATTTTATGGAATGTTGAATTATTTTAAATAATATACGTTATTACATTTACTTTCGGAAACGCTCTAATAATAACGAAATAACGGAATAACGAAATAGAAAAAGCGAATTCACAACATGTTTATTTATCTAATTAAAACAAGGATGCAAAGTAGAATGTATGAGGAAGCCAAAATTGAATAACAAGTTTTTGCTTCCTCAGAGAGGAAGTTTTGTAAAAAACGAAAAATAATAATAATCTTCTCAGTCGCTGAACATCTTTGAGATCATTTCTTTTATACGCTACGGTTTTTCAAGAGCATCTTTCTAGTCGCAGAGTTTTTTCGAGACAATTCTTTTTCTTCGGTAAGATTTTCCAAAGTTATATTTTCAGTCGCAGCAAAACTGCAAAATTATGTTCAAACACACAAAATTATTTGAATTCGAATTTCGTAAGTTTCGCCGAGAGTCTCGTCTCGTTCTCGACGAGACGAGAAATATTTCTCGTCTCGTCTCGACTCTTCGAGACGAGAATTTTTTGGTCGAGACGAGAAATTTCTCGTTCGCGTCTCGTCTCGCCGAGAATTTGTCGCCTCGAATGACATCACTATTTATGATTATGAATCGATGAATATTCTGTTCCAAAAAGGTACCGCAACTAATTTCATTTAGATTGTATATAGAGTTTATACAGACTGTATAATATGTCCAATTCCATATGTCGGACTATATACAATTTTTTTACTTGGGTTCATTCTTGTTTTAATGCTGAGAACTAAACATTAATTTTGACAATAACTGGTCCCAAATTAATTACTTGAAAGTCTCAAGTAAACTGAATAATTTCTGATGTCAACTATCGGACTTCCTAAATGGGCCAACATTTTATAGTGAAATTACACTTCAATGATAGTTCACGAAATTCTTACGGACGACATCACTACTGAAAATGAGTTGAAACTTGGCACTGAGCGAATCAAGAATTCGACGCACAGAAATGACGGGCGATGAGAGCGTCATATCTATCGGACCACACACTTCGCCAGAGCTGAAGCGGTAACACTTCACTTGTTGCACTTTCTTGGAAATCCCGAGATCTGATCATGCGAGGAAACGAGGCAGCAGCGGTGGCATTTTGCACTCGTGTCGCTAGCTCGTAAAGTCGGATATCGTTCGCATAAAATCGTGGTAGTCTGGCGGATGACGTTTCGAAATTGAAATAGAATGATCCGCGAAGTTACTGAAGGTTGAACGAGCTTTCGTCGATAGTTTGAGGAGCTATTAGCTGGAAATATTCTGGACATTACTGCAATGCCTGGAAGATACAGTGACGTTCGGTAGATTGGGCTTAAGATTGATGGGCAACAAATTGACTCGGATGAGTCTCCGGATCTTCCTATAACCGGTGGCGGAACGACGTAAATCTTCGGGCACTCTGACAGAGTTATGATCCAATTCAATTTTATATACAATCCGAGAACTGAAATAAGTTTATGCTACGACGATGTTTGATGGAAATTACTATTAAATCCATGTCATAATAAACATTACTTGGGTTAACTGACTTGAAATGGGTTTTCACAAATTTCTGAGCGACCTAATTATTTATATATAAATATTATTTATATATCCTATAAGGGTATATAATAATAGTATACCGCACTATATCAAAGTATTTTATTTGTAAATAGAAATAATTCACTTCCAATATCTCCCTTATTTTGATTGTCCTTCCAGTTTAGAAGGACAATCTCTATCTAAAACATCGTCCTTATAAATTCTCAACCCTCAGACATGTTTTCAACATTCTCCCCATAAATTTTCAACGCTCTTACATGTCCGCGACACTCTTCCTGCAAAGTCCCAACTCCCGTATATGTCCGCAACATCCTCTCTAGAAATCCCTAACTCCCGTACAAATCTGCAACATCCTCCCTATAAATGCCCACCTTTCATACATGTCTAAAACATCGTCCCTGTAAATTCCCAACTCCCGTACATGTCTGCAACAGCCTCCATATACATTTCCAAGTCCCGTACACGTCTGCAACGGCCTCCATATACATCCCCAATTCCCGTACACATCTGCAACGTCCTCCCTATAAATTCCCAACTCCCGTACAAGTTTGTAACATCTTTCCTATAAATTCTCACCTCCCGTACAGATCTATAATATTCTCCTTATGAATCCCCATCTCTGCAACAATCTCCCTATGAATTTCCAACTCCCGTATACGTTTGCAACATACGGCCTATACTTTTCCAACTTCCGTACATGTCTGTAACATTGTACCTATAAATTCCGCACGCCCGTATAAGTCTGCAGCATTCTCTCTATCAAATCTGAACTTCCGTAAATGTCTGCGACATCCTCCCTATAAATTCCAACACCTGTACATGTCTGCAACATTCTTCCTGGATATGTATGCAACCTCTCTGTATGTCCTCGACTCCCCTAAAAGTCTGCAACATCCTCCCTATAAATTCCAAACTCCCGTACCTATCTCCAACCTCCCAACACATCTCCGACTCTTGGGTGTAACCTTAAGGATGGGGTTCATGATAGCGAATTATCAAAATAGCAAATGACTGAAATAGCGAAATTCCAAAATAATGGCTATTCTAGACTCAGACGTTCATTATATTTAAATTTGCTATTTCAACCATTCGCTATTTTGGCCCCCATCCTATCAAAATGCAATCAAAATAGCGAATGGGTAAAATAGCGAATTTCATAATGATGGCCATTCTAGATTCAGACGTTCATTATATGTAAATCCGCTATTTCAGCCATTCGCTATTTTGACCCCCGTTCTATTAAAATGCATTCAAAGTAGCGAATGGGTAAAATATCGAATTTCATAAAAATGGCCATTGTAGACTCAGACATGTATTATTTTGAACTTCGCTATTTTTACGCCCCAGCCAATCGCAACTTTCCAACATATCCCCACCTTTTATATGCGCCTACATCCTCCCTATAAAACCCCAACGTTCATACATGACTACAATCTCCTTAAATGTCCCCAATTGCCAACCTCCCTACATATCCTAACCTATCGTGCACGTCCGAAGCCCCTAATAAGTCCCAGAAAATTGAACAGACAATTTCATTCAACAAGACCTATGTATAAAATGTTTAAACGACGAACTTGGCAAAAAATCAACTACGTTCTGAAAGCGAAATTCTTTGAAATACGCCCAATTGAATTTTCAAGCTACACCAAGCGCGTGAGCCAGTAATATTTAAAAAAAGGCCTATTATCGTCGCGATTTGTCAATTTACCGTGCGCCCGACTACAGCCTAGTTTTCGACGGTTATTATCACAAGTCGTAATTAATGCATGCCTTTAATAATTAAAAACCATCGTCTGAATAGCCATGCACTCTCATTGTGTTTCAGGGGACCATTTAGCGTGGTACGAAAATGCATTCACCGACAGACCGGCCAGAAGTTTGCCGTAAAAATCGTCGACGTAGCAAAGTTCACCTCGAGTCCAGGACTCAGCACAGCCGGTGAGTATTTTCACTGCGCCCCAACCCAACCATTAATTTTCATCCGGTGTGAGAACGCCTTTGGAATAAACCGCGAACACTATTGTACTACCATCGTAATATCTTCTGTCTGCGGACTACTACGTACATAAACGTACTACGTGTATATTCTCTCCAAGTTACCAGACTATGTCTACTAGTAGAGTCCTTTTGCCTCCTCTCACCCCTTTTCCCTTTTCCTCCCTGTGAATTGTGAACATTGAATGGGACACCGCGAGTCATTGTCGATTCGAAAATTTTTGGACGGCTGTTACGGTTCTGATTCACTATCGCTATACGAGTGTGACAGAGAACGCAACGTGCGACGTCGAGTTACGCCTACTTGCCCGGATAATTTGCTGTATTGAAGACAATAAGCTCACCCCATTCCCTTGAAAACGTAATTTATCGACAACGGTATAGATTCAGTATTTGTGATCGTGAGTACCTATCGGGTATTGTGCATTTCCCTGCGTTCGTGTAATGGTGCTAATTTGTGTATTTAAAAAGAAGAGTAGACACCCACATAATATTGCAGGAATATTTCAAATATTTCACAGCACAGAAATATTTACATAAGCTTCCAATCGAATATTCACATATATTTAATCGCAATATTGTCAACTTAACGTTCAGAAATATTGTTAGAGCCCGTGTAGAAAAAAAGAATCTAACCGAGATTTTTAACAAGAATCACGGTTGCGCGCCGTACCCAGATTCTTTTAAAATATATACGGAGAAAACGGGTTAGTTGAAAAAACTAACCTTTTGATGCTTGGAGCGTCTGATGTAGTTTGGTTGGAATTACCAATCGGTTGGTTGGCACTACCAATCAGTTGGTTGGCGCCACCAATCGGTTGGTTGGCACTACCAATCGGTTGGTTGGCGCCACCAATCGGTTGGTTGGCGCCGCCAATCGATTGGCTGAAATCAAACGGTTAGTTGACATTACCAATCTGTTGGTTCTGATACGCAATAACTTGCTAATGCCATATTTTACCATGCCTGTTGGTTGGCACCTATCAATTTCGTAGTTCCTACAACTACACCCTTTTCTCCGTGTATCTGAGAATCTCGCCCAGCTTCTTAGCGAGATTCTTTAGTGGATAGCTGAAAAGAAAAAGAATCTCTATCAGAATCTCGCCCAGCGAGATTCTTTTCCTTGTCAATGAAAATGAAAAGAATCTATATCAAAAAACATCTTTACTAATATTGAAGGATTGCTGGCACTAATTTGTTAGTACATCAACGAAGATTAGACCCCTTGTGTTTAGTCGAACTCAGAAAAACTTTGCAGTTTTACATATACGCTGTGGCTTCAAGCCACTTGCGAGAAACTCTTTGTTCCGGCGACATCTAGCGGAGCATTGTCCACCAGTGTTTCGTATGATGTCACTAGGTGGCGAACGGACGGAGCGTTTCTCGCAAGTGTTTTGAAGTCTCAGCATATATATATAAGACTGCAAAGCTATTCTGAGTTCGACTGCACATGAGGGGTCTAACCTTCGTTGATGTACTGACAAATTAGTGTTAGCAATCCTTCAATATTAGTAAAGATCTTTTTTGATATAGATTCTTTTCATTTTCATTGACAAGGAAATGAATCTCGCTGGGCGAGATTCTGATAGAGATTCTTTTTATTTTCAGCTATCCACTAAAGAATCTCGCTGAGAAGCTGACCGAGGTTCTCAGATAGATTTTAAAAGAATCTGAATTCGGCGAGAAATCCGGCGAGAATCTTGTTAAAAATCTCGGCCAGATTCTTTTTTTTCTACGCGGGAGGTAAAAAAAACACTACCAATAATTTCAAGAAGGTTTCTGAAAATTACCTGTGAAACAAAATATCTTATTCCTTCAACAATATTTTACAAAAAGTTTAGAATGAAAGATTCCAGATTATATTTTACAAAGTTTACGATGACATTTTTTGCAACATTCCAATATATTCCAAACGGAATTTTCAAACTACTTCAAAAGGTTGCACATAAAATAATAGAATAGTAAATAAAATAAATATATAATAATAAATAATTGAATAATAAAAAAGAACTTATCTCGTTCCCTTGTGTGTCATTCGGATTGAAAAAACCGAAATTCCATCGGGAAGCTCTCACGAATGTCAATCTCTGAAAAGAGAATGTGCATTATGGTGTAAAACACATTCATCATTTTACTTTTTGCTGTTTTTGAAATTGCAGTTTGTATTATTCTGAAAATCAGATTGGCCTAAAAACCTGAAAGCCTTGTGGAATAGATTTACCGGATGTGGTCGTTCTTCAGCTTGTCCAATTTGTAACTTCATTGCATTTTATACTAAACTATAACATACTATTACTAAAAATCTAAAACAGCCTTTTTTAACAATTTTTCTTTAATTTTTTTTTTTAATTTGCATTTCCCCCCGCATGGAGGCATGTCACCTATTGCGGGATCGGCCCGGGTCAGTAGCCAGTCCCCCCTGAGGGTCTGGTCCGGATCAGTAACCAGGCCCCCATGTGGCCGCATCCGACTTCTCCCTCTATATCGCATTCGCCATAGCATTTCTGCCATGGGCATAGGGAAACTGCGGAAAACCTATGCCGATATAGCCGGTCTCGAGTTCGCCTCACGGCACCGGAGCTACGTCACGTTTCGTCGAGAATGTAAACACGGACTACAGCTGTATACATGTGATCGCCACAGGTAGGAATACCTGTGTGGGTCTCATGTATACATCTGGAGCTTCATCGCGCCCGTATTTATATTTTCGACGAAAATCGACGGCACCGGGAATCAAACCCGCGACCTACCGATGCTCTGGACTAGAGGCCAGTACACTGACCACTAGACCATCGCACCGGTTTAAAAATTTTTTTTTTAACAATTTCATACTCAGTAAAATATTTAATATTCATTTAAGAATAATATTTAAGCATTCACCGAATTACCGATTAATTTATTACTAATTTGACATTATTATTATTTTTTAAACTCACAGGACAAATTTGTGACTGTAATATATTATGAAATTTAACCAAATATACGATTTACTAAAAAAAAATACACATTTTATTATTGTTTCCCGCTAAACTTTATTTATTCTCTCGTCACTTTGATATCTACACTTTCTGCATATTTCACGGACGGAATATTAGTGACAAATTATTTTTTAAATAATCTGTACGATTTTTAACTTATTTATTATATATGATAGTAAAATTCGTTCCTTTTGTTAACACTTTTTCTTTTTATAACATAAATCGCATTTTGTACAAAAGTAATGGAAAATGACGGACTAATATTTAAAAATGGATTTAATAACACTCTTCTTTCTAAAATTTGCAATAAATAAAGCAAAAGCGTTTTTTGTTTATGATAAGAGGTGCTAAAGTTTGGAATGAATATATTAAAGATTTTTTTCCCCCATGGCGAAGGTTTTCTTTTTATGGTAACGTGACCTAATCAGAGTCTTATTGCGAGTCAGAGCACAAACGGCAAGTGAGTCGACTTCTGTCATACACTGGGCAAGCCGCCACATTTTCTCTCTTCGTCACGCTCACAAACTCATCAACTTCGAACGTAGTTAGGTAAATGGCGGCAACTCTAGCTTCTACCGTGCAGAGTACAGAAGAAGGGGTCGGTCTTAACTTCGGAGAACAGACTTTCTTAACTTCAGAAAACGTGACAACTTCAAGCCACTCAACCCTCAACATGCGCTCTAGGGATTTGGAGGCATATTCAAGATTTTTGTCTAAGTATCTCCTTGTTAACTTAAATAATTTTATTTCTTTTATTTTTCAAGAATTTGTGGCTCCTATTCATATATTGCTATAAGGTGATCATAACGCTACATTTGAATTGGTTTAAATTCACGCAAACAATCAGAATAAAAGGAGACTAAGTTTAGAGAGGTGGTAAAACCAACAGAAATTGTTTTGATTTATTTAGGGCCGTAATATTCTGAAATCTAGTCGTTTAAAATGCGAATATTCAGTATGAAGTTAAAAACCTAAAGTTCAACGATTCAAAACCAAAGATTGAATCAGAAAAAAACGACGATTTAATAAATAAAACTCATAGAAGAAATTATACAGATTTGATATGACACCAGGATGGACTCTGCGATTGAACCGGCGAGATTAGCGGGTAGTCCAGGATAGAATCCGGGACTTCCCATCTTTTCTACGCGGAAGAAAAATGGATGATTTACGGAAGCAGTATTGTACGAGGAAAGAACGTTATGAGGATAGGGCTTTAAAAAATCTTATGCACTGAGGAAAGTTCATCGTCATCGCAAGAGATCACCAACCACAGGATAAAGAAGCGCCAAAACGAGGAAGATTTGCAAGAGATGATGATTCGAAAGGAAATGATGCTCCGGAAAGGTACAATTCAAAGAAGAAATATGGTTTAGAAGAGAATGCATCAAAAGGAAGGATTCCAAGTCGAAATATAAGATCTCTGTTGTACTACTTGAGCATCAGGTGGATAAAAAGTGCAATTTCCAAAGGTTTCTTGGATAGTATGTTTTCTTCAAGCCGGCTGAGATATCGGCTATTTGTTTGACGTTTTTTGGCAGTTGTTACTCGTTTGGGTAATAACTGTCAGATTGAAGGAATTCACAGAGGATGAAGTTACAGTATCAATGGAGGTAAAAATTGCGAATCAGTATGGACGAAGGGAAGAGAATTGGTTATCAAAACAGCGTCATGCGCAAAAAGAAGGTGTATGAAGATGATAGAGTATGTAAAAATCTGATGAAATTAGAATAGCTGACCGGTATCGTAACCACATGCCGAAACACCACTAAAAGTTCGTTAAAATAACAACGATCCAGGAGAAAGTATGTTGAAAAATAAGTTTGCAGTTCACACCTTCAAAATTACGTTCAGCTCTTTTGAAAGTGTACATTGTTCTATTTCTGATATGTTCTATTTCAATATGTTACGCTTGTAAGACTCAGGTAACAGAAATGAAAGCAAACGTTGAGAAGCATTAATGGAAGTACATTGATGGATTAAAAAAAGAAATGATACCGAAGAAGAGACGGATTCTAAAGAAAGGACTGATTCTGAAGAAGAGACTGATTCTAAAGAAGAGACTGATTCTATAGAAGAGACTGATTCTAAAGAAGAGACTGATTCTAAAGAAGAGACTGATTCTAAAGAAGAGACTTATTTTAAAGAAGAGACTGATTCTAAAAACGAGATTGATTTTACAGAAGAGACTAATTCTACAGACGAGACTGATTCGAAATAAGAGGCTGGATCAGAATAAGAGACTGATTCGGAATACGACACTGTCTCAGAATGAAAGACTGATTCGGAATAAGAGACTGATTCGGAATAAGAGACTGATTCGGAATACGACACTGTCTCAGAATGAAAGACTGATTCGGAATAAGAGACTGATTCGGAATACGACACTGTGTCAGAATGAAAGACGGATTCGGAATAACAGACTGATTCGGAATAAGAGACTGATTCGGGATAAGAGACTGATTCGGAATAAGCGACTGATTCGGGATAAGAGACTGATTCGGAATAAGTGACTGATTCGGAATAAGTGACTGATTTGGAATAAGAGACTGATTCGGAATTAGAGACTGATTTGAAATAAGACACTGATTCGGAATAAGAGACTGATTCAGAATAAGTGACTGATTCGGAATAAGTGACTGATTCGGAATAAGAGACTGACTCGGAATAAGAGACTGATTTGAAATAAAAGACTGATTTGGAATAAGAGACGGATTCGAAATAAGAGACGTATTCAGAATAAAAGACTGATTTTAAAAATGCAGATGATTTACGGAAGCAGCATTTTACAGAGGCTCATATGGGAGGTATGATACGACTTGACCAAATCTATTACAATGGAATAAGGCGATCGTGATCGTAACGGAGTGCCAACCACTGTTAACAAGCGTCAAAATGAGGATGATTCGAAAAGAAAGTTTTTCCCGGTAGAGAATACTCTCAAAAGGAAGAGAATAAAGACAATATTCATAGTGAAAAGAATTTTTCCAAGTAAGAGTGTCGTCTACTCAAATTGGATTATACCTCAAAAAGAGGCTATTCAGAAGAAAAAAATGGTAAAAATGAAGTGTGCAGATGAAAGCCTTTACTTTAGTGAAGTTGTTATGACTTCTCTAGTGTTACGCCTACCACTTTTAAATGATTTAGCTATGCTTCAGTTTATTCCGTCAAGATGACGTTTAGCCCTTTTCAAAGTGGCTCTTCTATTTTTTTTTATTTAATAACGCAGAATCGAGAATTCGTAGTATATAGTTGAGCTGGGGCATATTACACGATGGATCTTCCTCGTCAGTCACTCGGGCGACAGGAACGAAAACCAGCCTCGAGAAGCACACTGGAAAAATCTTCAGTCTTGCGCGTCTTGTAGTAGCACCTTCGGGCAACATTTCAAAGTACAGTACGTCAGGTGTCGGATGGGTAACGAGGTCAACGACGTTACTCCTCGTCGTTCTCGTCCCCGTCGTTGTTGGCTGCTGCCTGAAATTCAAGGAGCTGAACTCGCCTTCGTATACACAGTGGCTCCATTTCCCTCTCGTAATCTTACGCCAAGGGACAATATGTTCTATATAGTAGAGACATTGTGGAATATACTGTCTCCGCTATAGTTACATGCGTTTTCAGTCGCTGGCATATTTTCGGGTGGGTTTCAAGATAGCGAATGATCAAAATAGTATTCCATATTTCCATAATAATGGCCATTCTAGTTCATTAAATTTAAATTCACCATTTCAGCCATTCCTTTTTTTGACCCCCATCCTATTAAAATGCAATCAAAATAGCGAATGGCTAAAATGGCTTATTTCATAATGATGGCCATTCTAGATTTAGACGTTCATTATTTTGAAATTCGCTATTTTGATACCCACCCGTATTTACTGTGGTGGAAAAAAAACCATAGGAGCAAAAAAAGGCATCAGAAGTACATGTACATTAGTAATTTTTACCGATTGTGAAAAGCATATGGGAAATTAATTCCATATAAGTAAGGCATGTATCATCGAGTATATGATGTAAAGAAATTAAGGAGATCGAGTCAATTAGAGAATGACGATGTTCACCAAAGTACTTTTTTAATATTATTTTTATTAAACTAACACAAACATAATAAAATTCTGTAAAGTAAGGAACCCTATAAGGAATTTGTTTATCAGTGTCATAATTAATTATTTCAATTGCTTCCTTTCCAATCCAGTATTAGATGTTTCCAACTCTGCACAAAATCCAGAATAACGCAGCACTTATGTTGTATGCTATGACATCAAAGAGTCAGTTTCTGTCACTTTTCTCGCTTCCATCATTACGAAACGTTAAGAATTATTATGCACTATAAATTATTTCGCTAACAGCAGTAATAAAATATTTTTAATGCACAATTCGGTACATAATCTCAGTTATTCGACATATTACATCCAAACACTTTAAAAATGAACATTTCTTTTGTACTTTTTCTTTGAGCAAAAGCTTCTGAACTCATCTTGTACTGAATAATTGTATCCTTATGAATTAAATTTTTTTTAAAAGCGAGAGGTTATTTTATGTGGGCCTCGGATGCTCGCGAGATAGGATAACATTCGATATATGGGGTAGATATATGGACACATTTTCAGACTAAAAAATGTTGCGCTTCCGGCTGGTGTTATGGATATTGGAAAATCCCTGCGGCGTCGAAGAGCAGCGGGGTTCAGTATATGCATTCAAATATGTGTATTAGGGCTGCCAAACAAAAAACCGCTTAAGGGAAGATAGTCAGACCCAAATTGCTGATAATCATTGACAGATATCTCACTTATTTATCTGCTGTCATTCAAAAAAATGTATTCTTTTGAACCCTGAAATAAAGATTTTCTTTTGCCCTATTGCAAAATTATCTAACTATTGCAAATGAGCTATAGGAAAATTACGGGTTTTAAAACTTCTTCACACGTTCCTGAAAAGCTGGTAAGCCAAAAAAATTTCTAAAAATACTAATTGTACATAAGACGAATTCTTCCGGCATAAATGAATGAATTTGGGTTAGCAATTTGGGTCCGAATCGCTACCCTTAATTTTTTAATTGGCCTAAAAAACAAAATATCAACGAGAAACTTAACTCAAAATTAAAGTGTTTTTCATCAACCTTGAATCAATGAGACCGTTTGTTTAAATCAATGAAACCTTTTTTTTAACAATAAATAAAACCGTCTTTTTGAACCAATAAGCCGGTTTTTTTTTAAATCACCGAACCCGTTTTTTTAAAACAGTAAACCTGTTTCTTTAAATCAATGAAATCGTTTCTTTGAATCAATGAAACCGTTTCACTGAATCGATGAAACCGTTTCATTGAATCAATGAAATCGTTTCTTTGAATCAATGAAACCGTTTCATTGAATCAATGAAACCGTTTCATTGAATCGATGAAACCGTTTCATTGAATCAATGAAATCGTTTCTTTGAATCAATGAAACCGTTTCATTGAATCAATGAAACCGTTTCTTTGAATCAATGAAACTGTTTCATTGAATCAATGAAACCGTTTCTTTGAATCAATAAAACCGTTTCTTTAAATCAATGAAATCGATTCTTTGAATCAATAAAACGGTTTTTTCTAAATCAATGAAACCGTTTCTTTGAACCAAAGAAAGCGTTTCTTTCAATCAATGAAACGGTTGTTTTAAATCAATGAAACCGTTCCTTTGAAGCAATGAAACGGTTTCATTGAATCAATAAAACGGTTTTTTTGAATCAATAAAACGGTTTTTTTGAATCAATAAAACCGTTTCTTTGAATCAATGAAACCGTTTTTTTGAATCAATAAAACGGTTTTTTTGAATTAATAAAACCGTTTCTTTGAATCAATAAAACCGATTCTTTGAATCAATAAAACGGTTTTTTCTAAATCAATGAAACCGTTTCTTTAAATCACCGAAACCGTTTCCTTGAACCAATGAAAGCGTTTCTTTCAATCAATGAAACGGTTGTTTTAAATCAATAAAACGGTTTTTTTGAATCAACAAAACCGTTTCTTTGAATCAATGAAACCGTTTTTTTGAATCAATAAAATGGTTTTTTTTTAAATCAATAAAACCGTTACTTTGAATCAATGAAACCGATTCTTTGAATCGATCAAACCGTTTCTTTGAATCAATGCAATGTTCTCTTTAAAATTCAACGTTTTGCAGCATTTCATCGAAAGCAAAGAAAAAATTCCTTTAAATCAATGAAAAAATGCAATAGATTGATTTATTTGGAATGAATATAATCTTTTTTCTCGTGGTAGTGCAACAACAAATAAAAGTACCTAACGATCCTGTTAATTTGGCATAGAATTTCCCTTATGAATATCAATATATGGATGTGTATAAACATATCTACATCTCTATCCACAATACCTCTATAGTTTTTATCGCTGTCGTTACTCTTTTTATCGGGATGCTGGTAGGCGTAAACGATTCGTCGTCACACGAGAGCACGAACGTTTGTGTCACGGCAAAGCGGGCGATCAATTTTATCGCGTGTATAACGCTGTGTTTCGCTGACGCCAGTGATGGTCTCTCCTCTATATCATTCACGAAAACGAGTCGCCGGTGTTGCGCCATGCAACACCGGCAACCTGTACTCTATGTTGCAGATTTGAAACGCGAGGCAACGATATGTCACATGTTAAAGCATCCGCACATTGTCGAGCTTCTCGAGACCTACAGTTCCGAGGGCATGCTCTACATGGTCTTCGAGTAGTGAGTATATATGTCGATAACGGTGTCACGAAGACGACAAAGCTTTTCTCAACGAAGAAACTGATGGAATCTTCAAAATAATGACAGATCCAGTGTAGAAATAAATAATAAAACCGGAACAAATTAATATGACATTTTTTCTTACAGTATGAACGGATCAGATTTGTGCGTCGAAGTAGTAAGACGCGCGACTGCAGGATTTGTCTACAGCGAAGCAGTTGCCAGGTGAGAATTAAACGTCTAATCGAATTCAGATAAATATTTCATACAATCAATATTTAAAAAAACAAGGATGCAAAGTAGAAATTTGCACATTGCTTCCTCATTATTTTTCACTTTTTACAAAGTTACCTCTAAGTAGAAGTATGTTAATCAATTTTGGCTTCTTCGTAGAGGAAATTAAAAAAAAAAGTAAAAATAGTGAGCAAGCAATTTGCAAGGTTCTACTTTGCATCCTTGTTTTAAATAAATAAATAAACATGTTGTAATTTCGTTATTTCGTTATTAGAGTTTTTCTGAAAATAAATGCGATAACGTAAATCTTTTTTTAAATAGAAATTTCATAAAATCAAAAGTTTCATACCGTTTGTCACTAGATTATATATTTATTATGACTGAATATTGATCCATCTAAATTCAAAATTCCATAAAATCTGAACCACTTTACCGATTTCAGCCAAATTCAATACCAAACAACATTACATGCACCTACTATTATAAAGAACTATTTAGCTAAGTAGACGATATTTTATGAAAGTTGGAGCAACCACGACCTTTGTCGTGAAAAACCGAAATTTGTGTATACAATTTGCCAAAAGCTGCAAAAATCAAAAAGGAAATGGTGCTTCACTTGTGTACCAAATTTTACTCGATATTTAAAACCATTTATTTTTTCTCGACCACTTTTCTCGACGTTTTGGACCATTCTTAGTTACCGCAACAAAAAAAAAGTTGCATGAATAAAAAAATGAATAACTGCCACATTGTAATTGCCAGGAATCCACTTTTTTTTTAGTGGACGGACATTTTTCCTAAGCCACAGTTTTTGATCTTCTACACCATTTTAAGTATCGTGACATGAATTCAAAGCTCTCTCTACGAGGAATAAATAACAGCCTCCTGACTTACCTCAGAACACACTTCACAACGTTTATGGTGGCGAATTACTTTAAAAACGATGAAATAAAAATAATTTTATAAAAATTAAAAAACTCCTGACTGAATAAATGAGTGTAATTGATAAACAAATTGGGTAAATAAAAAATGGTTAAATAAGAATAATTCGTACCCTTGACGAACTAATCTCCCGACTACAATATGCGAATGATGCTTGTTTACCCAATATATTTACTAATTACACTAATTATTTAAGTCGGGAGTTTTTAAATTTTTGTAAAACTATTTTTCTAATAAAGATTATATACACTGCCTTCTACATGATTTTTCCACGTGGGTAGTTTCGCACAATAAAATATTGCATGATGAAGAAAAAACGACTCGTTAGCTTCCGCTTGTCTCCTAAAATGTGTTAAGATATTTTCTACATAAGTATAGCATCGAAAAATGTAAATCTCTTGGAAACTTGGCATGAACGTGAATGCCATGAAGAGGACATTTACGTGATTCTCGTATACTTTGGGGAAAAGTGCTTTTCCTGCTCGAACGTCTTGCACAGTGATAGAGTACACAGTGGAAGGTAATCGAAGTTTGTACACGTACTGCACGCGCGCTTGCACTAAGAATTGCAAACTCGACTGGGGGTTACCTATCTCAGCCAACCCCTTAACGGTCCAGTTGGATAAAAAGTGGAAAAAAAAAAATTGAACGTTGGACTGAGGCATTCTCAGTGGACGAAAGTAACGACGTTTACGGAGGTTTGTTACCGCACCAACGCCGAGAGGGTGGTTTTAACCCCTAAGGGGTGCACGAGGACCACGATATCCTGGCAAAGACAGATGCCCGGCATATGAGCACCACTCGCCCCTCCGGCTACAGGAACTAAGCTCGAACGGGGTCGCCCGGAACCCCAAGGATTACCCGATGATTTATCGAGTTATTTAAACGTGCTCGACCATATAATATACTGGTGCTGCACTTTCGCATATTCCTCTTTGATATCCCACGCGTGGTGTTGAATTTAAACCGAAAGTTCATTGTAAAAATTCCATTATTTCACTGCTAATCCGTTCTTTATATTTCATCCAGAAAAATATCTTGTCAACGGGACTAGAATCTACCCATCGAAAATAAAATTTCTTATTTGGATTTGGATTCTTATTTGGATGCCGACCTACTACAACGAGAGAAAAATATAGTTAAGGCATCTAAAATAGTTTGGTAAAAAAAACCCAGACAACATAATAAATGGGATCAATCTTGGAAGTTTGATAATGTTTACTTATACCGTAAATAGAAACGAGATGCACGCGGAGGGGCGCTCGCAAAACGTCTGGGCATTTTCGGGCAACTTTGAGGTTATGACGGCAAATGTTGAACGATCGACGCTACATGGGAGCTGTAGGGTAGAAGTGCCGGTTGTGGCCACTTTAAGAATTTTTCCATTTTCAAGTACTTGTGACTGAGACCAAACCTCATAAAACTGTTTTGGATCTATACTTTTCATATCCGAGAAGAATATAATTTCAGATTTCTAGCATTAAAATCTTCACATGTGTCGAGAAAATACTGGAAAATAGAAAAAAGTAGGAGCATAGCCATTTCACCAGTTCTGGCCACCTGTACCGGTTTTGGCCACAGTAATGTACCGGTTTTGGCCATGCTTAAAATTAGAATAGCTCAATATTCATTGCACTTGAAACATTTTTTAAGGTGTGTTTAATAAATCAAAATCGTATTTTTATGAAAGCATCCAATTCCTCTACACGAAAATGTCTTTAAAGCACAGATGCCATTTGTGAACCTAACTAACCTTTTTTGACATTCGTCTCCTTCGTTTTGCACTTTTTCGTAGCAACTTTCTTTGTCACAAATAGTAATACATTATATTAATGTTTTACTCTTTACACTTTTGTTTTTATTTTTACCAGAGTTCTTTCCGAAAGTAGATTTTCGCATTGCATAATGATGGGAATCTTCAACATGAAAGGTGTTCCACCGCTTTACCTTCTTTTTTACTATACATTTCTAAGGATATATTTTTCTTAGCTTTTTTTGGTTTTTTTTTGTTTCTTCTTTACGAATTTATGAACTGATTGTTTAATAATTAACGAAAAATTAATGATTATATTATCATGGCCATATCCGGGGCAACATGCTTATTCCATGTACCGGTTGTGGCCATCGTATTTTTTATAAATGTAAAGCTTTATTTCAAACTTTTAGTACATCAACATTTGCAGTGATGACTCTTAAGATTGATATATGCAAAGCTGCATGCAATTCGCCAACTATATAATCCGAATATGTATCTAGAGCTTTCGTCAAAATCTTGTTGAATTCCCTAAGGAGTTGAGAATTTGATGAATCAGCTGATGGTACTTTAATTACTGATACAGTACTTTTTGTAATGGAGACGAACGGACTTCAAAATGACGATAAATGTTTCCAAAATACACAACGTTATGAAAAATTATGATTAAATACTGGTACAGAATTAAAATAGCCACGAAAAACGTATTTAAGTGTGGGGGTGGCCACAACCGGTACAGTGGCCACAACCGGTACTTCTACCCTATATCTTTCGTAAATCTCATGTCGTATTAAACTTTGTACCAAATTTTGCAGAATGTCAGCACCGTAAATAGTAGAGCGGGCGACGCCTAGTAGATCTTCGTATGTGTCTGGAAAAAAATGCCATTTTTCCATTTTGGATCCCGATTACTGTACGAATCTGGGAATGAGTACTATATATTTCTCTCGGTGTAGACTTCTATTCATCTTAAATTATTTTTTTTATTTGTAATTAATATACTTATTGAATAGTAAATATATTCAAATCTAAGAAATATTTATTTGGGTCGGCAGTTACATAAATTTTGATTTAAAAAAAGAAAATTCTTTTTTTTTTGTATATTTCTCACTATGCCTTAGAAGCTCAGAAACTACCTCCCGCTCAGAAGTTGGCGTGCAAACCAGTGCGCGGCTGAGCGGGTCACCTATCCAAGTTATGATCGCAAATCATGCTGCTTAACACTGGGAACAGACGAAGCCACACACCGACCCCGCATCCACTGCTGTCGATTTGAAGAATATATGAGGCATTCCATACCAACTCGATCAACGGCTTACCCTCATATTTTTTTTTCGCGGCAATTTTTTATGCTATTCTTCCAAATAAAAAATGCATGCAGAAATTTCTTCAGATTTTTTTAAATCTAAATTTCTGAGTTATAAATAATTAAAGCTATCTAAAAACGCCCTAATTTAAAAAACTCAAAAAAAATTCTCAAAAATACTATGATGTGCAACAAAACGTTTGAATCACAGGCCAGAGTGGGCCGAGACCTCCTGCTATTTTTTTCCATTTTATAACATTATTCAAATGTTTCTTAAATGTTAAATAGACAACGCTTCGATTTAAAATTCTCAAAAAAATCTCAAAAATGCTGTCATTACACCCTAATACATGTATCTCTCTATATTATAAAAAAGATCTCGCCGCCGTGTCAAGAATCGAGGGACTTAGAATAATTCGGGCTTGGGGCTTGAGGCTTGGGGCTAGCCCGAGCCCATGTGAGATCCCAAACCCGTATTTTTCTAAGTCCTTTTCCAAAAACATAGGTCCTCCAAGGGTGGGCGACACCCTTGCAGGGGGGCACCCTTTGGTGGGGGGGGGGGGGGGGGGGGGGTGGGGGGGATTGCGAAGGCGCGCAGCGCGCGAGCCACAATAAAATCCTAGTATATATAGATACCCAAAAAAAAAATCAGGTTCTTTTATTAAACTTGCAAAAGTGTGTCTGGACCTCCATATGTACCTTTTCACATAGAAACCGCCGGCTGTTTTTTTTAGAATAATAGTAATAAATAAATAAATAAATAAAGGTTTTTTAGTTTATTTTTAAAGATTTATAATCGGGGCTTGTTTTTTAACGTTTGACATACCTTTAATTAATATCATAAAATGCAAAAAAAAAAAAAAAAAAATTGGAGGTCTTGTTCCTCTTTTTCCCTCTCAAAAATGTTGTTGTTCATCAAAGTATTTTTGAGATTTTTTTCAGATTTTAAAATCGAAGCGTTGTCTATTTAACGTTTAAAAATTCTTTCAATAATGTTATAAAATGGAAAAAATAAATAGTAGAAGGTCTCGGCTCACTCTGGCCTATGATTCAAACGTTTTGTTGCACATGATAGTATTTTCGAGTATTTTTAGAATTTTAAAAATTAAGGCATTTTTTAGATTGCTTTAATTATTAATAACTCAGAAATTTCGATTTAAAAAAATCTGAAAAAATTTCTACATGCATTTTTCAGTTGGAAGAATAACATTAAAAATTCCCGCAAAAATAAAAAAATATGAGGATCAGCCGTTGTCCGAGTTGGGATGGAATGCCCCATATGATTTTTATATACGACAATATACGACAAGAATAAAATCAAATGGATAAATGTTGTATTTTAAGACATTTGTTGTCTATCAAATAAAATGCATTACGCATACACATTTAGTCAATTATACTTTCCTTTGCACCCAGAGAAATGAGTTTGATGGGTTTATTTGAATCAAATACGAAATCTATTTCAAATTTATAAAATTTTATTTCAGTAAAATAAAACTTACTTGAAATCAATACGATTTATTTGAATGAAATAAGTTCTATTTGATCAAAATAAAGTCCTTTTACGCTAGCATTTGAAGAAGAAATTTATTTAATGGCTGGCCTAATAGGATTTTATTTCGATCAAATAGAATTTATTGCATACAAATAAATCAGTATACATTTTTAATAGAATCTATTTGATGCAACCAAAATTACATTTATTTTACATAAGTCCCATATTTGATTTAAGTAAATCCATGAAACCGATTTCTTTGGGTGCGGATGAACTAAAACCTGTATTAGAGCTAAGTTTAGTTTTTGATTATTAGATGTTATCAAAAAAACGTTGATGTGAATAACTGAATCTATTACAGAGAAATAATGTCCAATGATTAAAATAAAATATATTTTATTTTAAATATATATTGGAAATAAATATATGTTGGATTGAAAGAAAGTTCTAATTGATTTTAATAAAAAATATCCAATACATGTATTCAGTCGTTTTAACTAGATCTTTTTTTCGGATTAAAAAAGTTTTTAGTAGCAATAAATAAAATATTCTTTCACTATCCGCTGCACAATGAAAGTTGATTCAAATAAATAAATATGTTGGAAATTTAAAAAAACTGTAAAATTGAAGGCAATACGTCGTTTCTACAGAATCCGATTCTACACATCACCAACTCAACACCACCGACTCTACACAACGGCAATTCGACACATGCCTCGATTCAACACAACAGCAACTGTAAACATCACCAACTCGACACGTCACCAACTCGACACATGCCTCAATTCGACACAACCCCAATTGTACACAGCCCCGATTCTACACAGTCACAACTGTCACGAGCCAAATGCACAACGGCAACACTCTACACAGTCCCGATTCTACACAGGCGCAAATGTCACGAGCTAAATTCACAACGGCAATACTCGACACAGCCCCGATTCTACACAGGCACAACTGTCACGTGCTGAATTCACCAAAGTCCCGATTCAACACATCACCGATTCTACACCGTCACCAACTCACATCCAATCATAGTGCGCCGATGAGTTGGAATGCTTGAACGACATACGCTGATTGGATGTGAGTTGGTGACGGTGTAGAATCGGTGATGTGTTGAATCGGGACTTTGGTGAATTTAGCTCGTGACAGTTGTGCCTGTGTAGAATCGGGGCTGTGTAGAGTATTGCCGTTGTGAATTTAGCTCGTGAAATTTGTGCCTGTGTAGAATCGGGGCTGTGTAGAGTATTGTCGTTGTGCATTTGGCTCGTGACAGTTGTGACTGTGTAGAATCGGGGCTGTGTAGAATTGGGGTTGTGTCGAATTGAGGCATGTGTCGAGTTGGCGATGTGTCGAGTTGGTGATGTGTATAGTTGCTGTTGTGTTGAATCGAGGCATGTGTCGAATTGCCGTTGTGTAGAGTTGGTGGTGTTGAGACGGTGATGTGTAGAATCGGGTTCTTTAGAAACGACGTATTGCCAAATTGAACGAAATACATATTTGTTCCAGGGAAAGTAAATTTCCGTTGATTGAAATAATTAAATGTTGAATAGATAACTTTAGTTAGTATTATTAAATCTTTTTTCTGGGTGTCTCCATGTGTGTTTAGCTCTTTGCGATTAATGTCTTGTTTTTGCATGAAATTGATTGAACATTTCTTCCCTTTCGTACATCAAGCGCATTTTTTTCGTTCATTCGACACAGAGAGAAAAGTTTGTTAACAGTTAACAAATCAAGGGTTAAATATGGCGAAATGAATCATTCAGTGATTAGTACTAAATGTATGTTAAGCCAAATAAAATTTGTTAACTATTAACAAATGTCAACGTGCTTCATTTGGGACAATTCACGGTTATTTAGCTCAACTAAGATTCAATAAGAATAACTAAATGGTTAATTTCGCCATATTTAACACTTGATTTGTTCACTGTTAACAAACTCTTCTCTGATTCAAATAGTTTATATATGGGGCATTCTATACCAAGTGAGCGATATTACCTGAATTCTGCGGGGTTTCAAAAAAAAAAAATTATATTGTTTTAGAGTTGTTTAGAGTATCACGAACATTCTCAAATTATTTTAGAATTTTAACACACATGGTTTGCCCAAAATTTAATATTGATTTTTTTCTTTTTTTTCACTCCGCTGAATATTAAAAATCACTGTTTATACAAAAAATACGTTCAAATATGGAATTTGAGTTTTGGAATGTACTTTTCAATAAAAAACAATTATTACAGCCACCCAGTATCATTTTCAGCCGCTTTTCGACAGGGTAAAGTAATAATATTCTTTATTTCGCTGAAAAGACGAAAGGGCTGTTGTGATTTTTCTGGAAATTTCACCGAATTTTCGTTATTATATTTACACACCACAAAAAAAAAACATCGTTTTTGAGACTTGCATATCAGAACACTCCAAAACATCGAGAAAAGTGAATAATAACAAAAAGTGCGTGTGCGTATTGCACACGCACTTTTTAAGTTTCTAGCTGTAACAATTTGTCATACATTTGGCTCAAAGTTATCACACGTGGAGGTATCAATAAACACGTCTTGGGATTATATTTGGCGTGAATAAATTAATTAAGGTTCAGATATACAAATCAATTATAAAATATTTAGAAATAATTTTTTCGAGCTTTAACTTTTCCAAATGTCGTGATATCAGGCTGAAAAGGTCCTAAAACAAATTATTCTTTCAGTTAATTAGTTATTATCCATTTTTTCCAACATTAAGTTGGAATTCGTTAATTCATATTCACACTAATTTATCATTTGAATCGTGCACAACCGAATCTTGAAATGTTAACAATCGATTGATGAATATATTGTGCGATTGTTTTCTTTTCTAAGCCTGTCTATAATTCATTTTTGCAAAAGGTATCAGGAGCGTTTGTATATGATGCATTCCATGCCAACTCGACCAACGTCCGAATCTTACCTGGTCGAATTTGGTCCGCGATTTTTTATGTTGTTTTTCCTCATGAAAAATGCCGATTTTTTTTCAGATTTTTTAAAATTTACGTTCTTCAAATTATAAATATTTATGACTAAATAAAAAACGTCCCTATGTAAAAAACCACAAAAATATTGAGAAAAACAGTATGAAAAAAAAAAATTTTGATTCGCAAGCGAAAGTGAAAAAAATAATTTCTTCTACCTTTGTTTTGTATTTTTTTATAGGTGTATCCACAAAAAATGTCAAAAATAATTTAAAAACTTAAAAAACCTGTAAAATGTTATAAGAAAAAGTAATGGAAAAACAATTCAATCATTCAAGCAGTCAGATTGAATTACTAAAAAGAAAGTAATTTAAAAAAATTCATAACAGTCAAATATTTGTTATGATTTTATGTGGATATACCTATAAAAAAACATCACAAAATATTTTTTTTAAAGTAGAAGAAACTACACATTCACTTTCGCTTGCGAGTTAAAAATTTGATTGTCCCTCACACTGTTTGTCTGATTTTTTTCGAATTTTTCAATCGGGTGGCTTTTTATTTAGCTTTAAATATTTACAAATAAAACAACAGAAATAAAAAACAGCACTGAAAAAAAAATTCGGCATGCATTTTTTGCACAAATTTGACAACACTGTTAAAAAAGACTGGAAGTTTAATGCAAAATCTCGTAATCTAAAATTAATATACAATTGTGGTATAAAATTATTAATATAATTTTGCGGTAAAATTGAAGGAGATTATTAAAATTCAAATACTTTTACTGTGAAATTAAAGAAAATTATTAAATTTGCTATACCATACATTAATTTTCCATCACGTTTGTATATTAAATTTAATATACCAGTTACCATTAAATTTCAAGTAGATTTTTTTTACAGTGAAGGTAAGATTCGGGCGTTGACGGGTTGGTATGGAATCCCCCATATTTAAAGTAATAAAGTATTTTTGGCTTTCACCATTTCGGAAATGGCTATTCTGATTCTGATGTAATTCTGATGTAATCTGAAATAATTCTTGACTTTTCTTTTCCCAGCCACTACATGAGACAGATCTTGGAAGCTCTTCGCTACTGTCACGAGAACGACATAATACACCGGGATCTCAAGCCGCAGTGCGCACTACTCGCCGGAATAGAGAATTCCGCACCGGTGAAGCTTCGCGGCTTCGGTGTGGCTGTACAACTTCCTTCCTCTCAGGCAAATGGAGTTGGTACGTTACACATTTTCTTCGTACATATATAATATTACCTGTACATTATGTAGATTACATCTACGTGCATTAATAGTTTTATAGAGTTTCGAATTAAAGTCACAAGAAACACTCACAATTCTTCAAAACAACGTCATTGCGTTTTCTTTTCAGCTATCAAAGTCACTCCAGTAATTTTTTAGTTGAAAAATTGCTGTGCATTCGTCGTTGAAGCAAAACCGTCAAACATATCGTCGTTGTAACAATCTGATTACTTTCGAAAAATTAGTTATGTGCAAGTTAATTATGAAATTATTAACTTGAACATAATTATTTTTTTTTTATTCTACACGATGTTGGTAAAAAAAATTCATGAACATTTTATTTAAGACAAAAAAAAGGTTTTCAATAAAAGTGAATGTAGGAAATTCACAAAATACTATTAATAAAGAAGGGGGGGAATGAGGTATAAGTTCACTTATTTTCATTGATATTTTTATGGAATTTTCTTACCGAAACTTACTGTTAAGATCTATGGTTAATATTGAGATTTCACGAAGGATTCCAATGAATATCTCGGATTAATTTTATTAAACGATAATTCGCGTACAAGGGGAAAAACGGAAGACTAAGAAGACAGTTGAAGATCGTGAGATATAAACAAGATCGGTTAAGACAAAAAACAAATCACAAACATTCATAGCGCGGTATCTTTAAATTCAAGTCAATAATTCCAACACTTACAATAGTCTAAACAAATATATACAATTATTTATGGTACAAATAAAAAAAATGGAATAAATTCGGAAATAATGGGATAGATTTTTTTTAATTTGTAACATCTCTGTAAAAGTTATCCCATTGTGGAACTAATTACAAAATGTGACTTATCCAAATCTTAATAAATACCAACTGTAGGTGGTTTATCATTGAAATTAATTCATCAACCAGCAACAGCCAATGAATTTTCAAATAAAACATTGTGAAACAATTGTAAGTTTTTAAATCATAGTATTGTCCCGTGTAGAAAAGATGAGGAGTACAGTATGAAAACCAGGGTGGAGTTCAGGGGACAGTCCGGGCTGTCCAGGATGGAATTTGGGCAATCCAGGTTCGAGTCTGGGCAATCCAGGTGTGAGTCTGGGCAATCCAGGTTCGAGTCTGGGCAATCCAGGTTCGAATCTGGGCAATCCAGGTTTGAATCTGGGCAATCCAGGATTGAGACTGGGTAACCCAAGATTGAGTTTGGGCATCTCAGGATTGAGTGTGGGCAACCCGAGTCTGAGAAATCTCGACAGTCCAGGATGGAGTACAAGATTACAATGGGATCGGGTTAGATCCCATTCTCTATCTTGAACTACCTGCAGTTCAACCGGGACTGTCCAGACTTTATCCGGGCCTGTCCGGACTTCATCCGGGCCTCTCCGGACTTCATACGGACCTGGCCAGACTTCATCCAGGCCTGTCCGGACTTCATCCGGGCCTGTCCGGACTTCATCCGGAACTGCCCAAGCTCTATCCTGAACTCACTTTTTTTTGCGAGATAGGCAGTAATCATACAGATCAATTTTTGTCATAGACACCTATTTCGGTGAATTTCAACGATTGTAACTTTTCGCAATTCAACTGGAACTAGAATGTTCAAAGCATGTACCGTAATTTTTTTATTCCACATCAGGCGGATAATTTTCCCACAATCGACTAGTATTCCCAAGTGCAATATGGAGGGTTACAGCAAGTATGACAGACTGAGGTTAATAAAAACGGACGCAGTCTAATTGAGTTGAACTTTAAGTTTGAAAAATGTAATTTTTTCGCGACGAGATTTCCGATGGGAGAAATGAATTCGTAATTTACAGTTGCAGTGGTAGTCACGAAGTTGGGCGGGGCCGCAATTCAAGTGGGTCGAATCGGGGTAATAAACTATTAAACCTTTGGAATTTGATACCATTGTGGTTAGCCCCTGGAGTCTGTTCAAAGAAAGAAACAAAGGCGTAGCTAAGAGTACAATGCAACAATACTCTCAAAAGTCGCAACAAGACTAGCAGAACACTGCTGTAGCCATCAATTGCAAAAAGAGGTCTGCACAAAAGGTGCCCAGATGGTCGATACTGGTCAAACAGTCCAGGTCTGGTTAATTACTATCATCACCACTGTATTGATTAAAAAATACTGAAGTCAGCAGTTGCTAAATATAGGTCCGTGCAAAAATGATAGCATCAAAATATAATTGAATGTCCAATTAATAAAAATGTCGTACTGGACTATATTCAATACTTCCCGAGTAGAAAGAAAAATCTTCAGGTCCGATCAAAGACTGATCAAAGTTTATTAAAACATTAAGTCAACCCATTGTACGATACTATCCTTGACTTATGGTTGATGTGTCCGTGAAGTTACTTTCGACGCATGCGCTACTTGCGGTCGATTTTTCGTGCTAACGAGGATAAGACGACGATAAGTATCGCATGAATCGACCTTAAGTTCATAACAAATCGAGCATGAGTCTACGAACAAATTGTCGATTTTTGTTGATATAATTTTCTAATTGGCCTACGCTTCATTTTTGGTCATCTTTTTCCCGTTGACAAAAGAAAGTTGATGATAAATAGAGCATAATTCGACCGGATAGCACCTCGATTCTGCAAAGCTCATCTCTTCACGAGCATTTGTACACAGATTTTTATACGTACCAAATTTGTGTGACAAAAGTTGTCACTGTCAATCTTGCTACGTCAAGAGTTTATAGGTCGATACCGCAAAAGTTGTACATCTGCTTACACCGGCCGAGTTCGATACAGCCTCATATCTACATGCGCCATACTTTTTTAAAATGAGGATTGTAACAGTTGGACCGGGCGTTTGGGGAAGTGTGTAGGATTGTAGTACGGATGCATTGCCGAAGTATCGAAGAGAGAAAAGATATAGTGATCACCGGGAATCGAACCCGGAATAGTCTATTCCTAAACCAGAGCGGTAAGCACTGCGCTGATGTCACCTATGCTTTTCTCTCATTCGAATCGTCTTCTTATATGCAATGCAGGGCCGTCACAGGATGTTCTTCCGAACGCCTTATTCAAGCTTTTACGTTACCCATCTGCCCTTTCTCCGTTCCTTCATAGCAACCCCCTACAGTGTTGTCCGCAGCCACTCAACCTAATGCACTACTGTATCGTATTTGCACGAGGGCACAGGGAAACTGCGGAAAACCTGGCCGATACAGGCGTCTTTATTTTTACTGTGTTTCTATGGCATGAGAATACATTAGAAATTCAGAAAAAATGCCTCCCGCTCAGCAGTTGGCACGAAAACCAGTGCGCGGCTAAGCGATCACCCATCTAAGTTATGACCGCAAACAATGCTGCTTAACTCGGGGGAAGCCACACACCGACCGCGCGTCCACTGCTGTCGGTCATGCGCCATACTTGACCTCTCTTAAGGGGATGCTGGAGTAGATTTTTTCGCCGACTTCGGTCGGTAAGTTTTCCGATCAGGACACAGGTGGCGCCAACGTAGTCTGTTTACTTTTGGTAAAAGATACTGAATCTCCCGAAAAGCAATATGGCCGCACACGATATGTCAGCTGACCTTTGTCGTAAAATTTAATTGTTTCTGGAAATTAGATATGTAAAATCAGACCAGACGTCAATTCTGTGATGATTATGAATATTCAAAAACCATCAAAATGTCAAAGACACAAGCCAAATCCATGTATAGTGTATAGTAAGGTCGCGTTGCAAAGGCTCGGAGCTTTTGCCAAAAGAAAACCGACTACATCGGCGCCACTTGTGTTCTAATCGGGAAACTTCATTCGCGCTCTTCTTGACCCACTCTGATCGCGGACTGACTACGTGAACGTAGTCTGAGTTGTGCGTGGATTTCTTTTGTGTAATTGACTTTTCGACGCTCGTAGAATATTCAGAGAACGCTAAAGAATGGATGTACATTCCAGTTTAACGTATGTGAGTTCCAGAATCTTTTATATCTTACCAAACAGGTGATCCTGTTAAACCCTGGCGGCCATTTTGATTTCGGGTGGTTTAGTAATATACGATTTCTTTCATTCCTTGTAGGTTTTCACCCAATATTCGAATGTACGTCCACACGTTTACGTTGATATTGCAATCGTGTACAATTTGAAGCATGTGCGTAGCATATTAACGAAGAATAACGAAAACTACGAAAAAGCCTGTTTTTACCGATCAAAGTCGGTAATAAAATCTACTCCAGCATCCCCTTAAAAAAGACATGGAGTCCGTGGCCGTATGGTCAAAGTTACCTTCAAGTTACGACCAGAGCCAACACCCAATCAAATGAATCAATGAAAAAGACATGGCACATCGGAAGTCGAAATATCGAAAATTGAAGCCACTTCTCAAACATTCTGATTGGTCGTCAATGGCTTTGATGTAAAGCCAACTTCAGACTGTTATGATCGCTGCAGAGTTACGTATGGCGTGCGTTTCGAATGGGTGTATTTTTCGCAATTGTGGAATAGATAATTTTTTTTCGTATTTTAGAATATTTTTCTTACCGTAAAAAAAAGACATGGCACATCGAAAGTCGATTATATCGAAATACTGAAGCAGAAGTAGAGTCACGTAGAGTCACGAATCGTACAAACATGCAATTATAATGTTTAGCCACAAGAAAAGATAAATTAAAAGAAAGGAGTGCGACCGAAGCGAGCACGTTCTTGCTAGTAATATAATATATTAGGGTTAGCAGACCTTTATATCAATTTTGTCATTTATTTATGTATTTATTCTCCAGTGAACGGGACAAGTCCCTTGAAAACCATGCCAAAGATGGCACATTACATATTGTTACATATAATAACGCATAAAAAAACAATATTGCATAAAGGACGGATTCACAAACTTAAGAATTACTAAAAGGGGTCTCTAAGTGTAATATATTGATTCAAAGAATCCATAAAAACCGAAAGTGGGGAAATAAAAAAAATTAATGGAAGGTGAGCAAAGGAGCAGCATTGAGAAAGATGAGTAGCATTACCATTCCGAAATATTCGCGTTAACGGCTCGTTGTAACCATAATTGGTACGATGATAATTTGTATAAAGAATGGCATGGTTACGGACATTACACATCGGAACAGAGACGGTGACGGAACTGAGGAGCTCAGAGCAAATAACCGTCCCTTGGATTATCCTATATAACAACACTAACTCAGCCTTCAGTCTATGCACTGTTAGTGTACACATTTGCAAGTCCACTCTCATATAGTCACTGAGCGCTCTATCCGTTACCCGAAACTTATACAATAAGAAACGTACAAATTTTCGTTGAACACGCTCGATAGCATTGACGTGTACCATATAAGAGGGAGCCCATACGACAGACGCATACTCCAAAATAGGGCGAACTAATGCACAATACAATACTTTATGTGCCCTCATACTTCGGAAACCTATCGTATTACGCCTAATGAACCCTAAAGCACGCATCGCCCGTCCGCAGATGTATGGAACATGGTGACCAAACGAAAGCGAGGAGGTCAAGTTTACACCAAGATCCTTGATTAAATTATGACGAACAAGCACTGCCTCACCCAAACTGTAAGCATGTACATAAGGAGAAGTGATGCGAAAGAAGGAAATAACTAGGAATTTTGGGACGCTGAGAATTAAGCGATTAGCCGTGCACCAGCTAACCAGTCTATCGAGATCACTCCGTAATAAAAATGCATCGTCCGGACTGTGAATTGTCTTAAAAACCTTCAGTGCTTGAAGCAATGCCTGATGTCATTTATAAAAATAATGAAGAGCAACGGACCCAGATGGGACCCCTGCGGGACTCCGGAATGGATCAGAAATGGCTCAGACTGAGAACTTCTAACTTTAACAATATGCCTCCTACCAATGAGAAATGAAGCATGTGAAATAAACGAACATTTCAATGCTTGAACTTGGTCCCAATTCCAATGTGTCCAACGACACCGCCGCCCAATCGGAGCATGAATAGATTGCTAACAATGAATGTCGTATTTGTTACTCATGAACTTGGTAGGGGACGGTACATGTTATATGTTTACACCAGAAAACTTCCGCGCTCTATGCGCGCGACTAGAGATCGTGTGTCGTTGCAGCGATCTTATTTAATACATATAATATATATAATCAGAATTTCCAAAAATTAAGAGATCTAACAAATTTTTCCAATAATTCCAAATCCTATCGAATCGGAAACTCTTTATAGATTTGACTCAAATTCATTACCAATTATCCTTTAACATTCTTTCAATTATAAATTAGTATTTACCTTGATAACTTCAAATTTCCGAGGTCTGGAGCATTTCCAGACTTTGGAAAAAAATGTGAAGTCCCATAATTACATGGGGCTTTACATTTATAGTAAAGCAGTACAACCTCTTTGCTCAATTAAATAAATACAGGATTTCCACTTCTGGATACCTGGCATGGATTTTGCTAAAAGTAACAGTGAACAAAGAGGTCTGATTTACTTGACTGCAGAATTTCAATTCTCCCCGATCTCTTCGCTTATCATCTTATTCACGATTGTTCTGTTGATCCGCATGTAGTGACTCCGCGTACGTCTGGTTTTGTTGCTGCCATAGAGACTACGTCGCACTTTGTCGTTCAACATCTTAAGCCTAGTTTAATATTCGCAATTAACACATAATCCGAAAACCCCGAAATATTGTAAAGTCAACCAACTTGGGAATTCAAACCTCGCGCGCCCGATATGCTTGACAAAACTGTCAGAATTGCAACTGTCAAACGTATTAAACACGAACTCAGTCTCGGTCTCGATCTGATCTCGCGCCAATTTGGACCAATCACACCGCGAATAACGTGACAACAATGGACCAACTCGCAATTCGATAAAATCTCGCAACATACTTTTTAGAGAAGGATTCTCGATTAAATGTGGCGTAGTGCCGTTGAAATTTGGAAGCGACATCAGGCATGAATGACACAATTCGAACCATTGCCCATGTGATGGTTGGAATTCGGTTTTTTGCACAAACCAACCAGTTGGAATTGGGTTGATGTACAGTTGATCAAGTTCGTGAAGGGAATGCCTGAAGACGGGGGAAAAGGAACATTTAAAAAAAGACAAACTTTTAATATAATTGTTTTGGCAAATATACAATTGTCAATGTAAAAGAATGGCGCTTTTAGGCTTTGTCGAAATGAGGCTGTACATATAGAGATAAGATTGTAACGAACTCTGAGGGTGTACAGACGCGTCGGCTAAAACTTTGGCGTGTCGTACTATGGCATGTTGAACTTTTGCGGTGTCGAACTTCTGTCGTGACAAGACTGTCTGTGACAACTTTCGATGTATAGAGTTTGCGGCATGTACAACTTTCGTCGTGCAAATTTGGTGCGTTTACAAAAACAAAAAGCGGTATACAAATTATTATATAAGAGATTAGAATGTGTGGAAATAAGCTGTAGAATTGAACAGGGATGGGCAATATTCGAATAAAATTGTATTGAAAATAGATTTCGCTCTGAATAACTGAGTAATTGTAAAAAAATTGTATGATCATTATATTTTTCTTAAATGACAAAAAGTAAATTTAATTAACTAATGATTAAAAATCGTATTATTGGCCTTAGTTACGAATTATTGACAGTAATTTAAATGGAAAAATATTCTGAATACATTTTTATTTGAATATTGCCCATCCCTGGAATTGAGGTGTTATTATCCGTCGACTATACGTTTAGGGGAAAATGGGGCAATCACGGTCACATATGAGGAATATGTCTTTTTCTGGAGAAAAAAAATGTTTTGTCGCCCACAAAAAATTGGCATTCGTAGGACAGAATGATTTGGAATTCGTATGAAATGGTATACGAGCGATCAAAACTATAAGTGTAAGCTTATAATCTCAACTTTATGAGTGTTCATAACCTCAAATTTCTTTTATCTATGGAAACTTATAATAAAAAAAATTGATGTTAATATTTTCAGTATATTTCTACCGGTTAAGATGAATGTTGATAATTAATTTTAGTATACCTACAACACGATACATATTTTATGCAATATACTTTTTTTATAATTCATGATTTCAGAAATCTCATTTGAGTGACGGTAAATGATTTAAAAAAGTCTTTACTGTGCTGAATAATTTATTTTTCACTGATCATTTGCTGGTGGTTTTGACTGTATGTCTTAAACCAAAGTTTAGAAACTTTTTAATCAGTCTGCGGACCAGAAATTACTGTTTTACTTTTTTTTCATATTTCAGCTTAAATATTAAAATGAGAACTTGGACTGGATTTCAACACCAAAACTACATTTTATATATAGAAAACATAATATTTTTCAATCAGATGTGTTCTAAATAGTAACGTTTTAATTTTTTTTTAATATATTAGATGCATTTTAGATTTTTATAAATATGTATAAAATATATTTTAATCATATTAAATTACTATAAAGTATCACAAGGAGTGGAGATCTTGGATTGAATATCAATACCAAGATTACATTTTATACTTAGAAAACATACACTAAATTTTACTGCCAAGACAGTTTTTTCCAAAAGTTATCATTACGTTTTCGAGCCGCACATACAAACAAACGGACAGACGGACAGAAATGAGTTACTGCTTTTGTTGACGTCTAGGAATTTGAAACATCTATTTCCATTCAAATCAGAGTCGATTTTTTTTTTTTTTTTGGATTACAACACTTTCTCTTTTTACATATTTTGTATGTGATGAGAAAGTAAAAATAAGGTTGAAAACCACGGAGTTCCCATAGTAAGATAGGAATAGAGAAATAAGAACTAAAATAGGATAAAAAGACGTGAAATATTGGGTAGGCGAGGTATACTTCGATGCACTTTGCGCACCCCCATTTATTGTGCCACGGTTCGGATTTCAGCGGCTTTCTCATGTCTATGGCTTCGGGTTAAACAACTGCAAAATCGCGTATTCCCGATGCCGGGCATCTCCACGAAAATACTTTTTATTTTCGACTTATTTTGTGTCTACGGTGCAACTTTGGGTTTCGTGCGCTGATAGAATTTTTTTGTAAGACTTACAATGTGTCGACAAATCCCGACAAACTTTTTTAAAATATTGCATTGAGGTGCATCTGCATTTATTGAAAAAATGTGAGCAATGGAGCAAAACACGAAGCATTCATTCTCAAATCCTATAGAATCTTAAATCGTAAACAGAAAGATCATTCAATAATTTAAATAGTTTTAAATTAATGTATAATTAGTGTAATATAATATTACACTGAAATTATGATTTAGATTTTTTTATAAAAATATTTTATTCGATCTGTCTAAAACTGCGTAATTATTCTACAAAAAAAAAAAAAAAATGACCAAAGTTGCGCTTTTGAGAATATCGTTAATGAATCATTTTTGTGATCAAGGGCGAATAGAAACAATCTGAAAGAAAATTGCGGATGTTATTTGCATCAGGCAAAACGCCTGATGTTACAAAGGCGCAAATTGGAGGGTATGAGAGTCAGTTGCTACCCGAATTGACCTGGAATGACCCATATGTACACTCAGAGAAATTCTGATTGACAACTATTAATTTTTAGTCCATGCTTCTGCTTTTATAGTCACTCCAATTATTTTATAATTCTGACAACCATTTTATAGTTCTCATAAATATTTTAAAAAATTCCCCATATACTAAAAATTGTTACTTTATAGTTACCAAAAGCAAATTTTTTTCGGCGTGTACTTGAGATCTATTGTTAAGCTTTAAAATTTCATAATTCAAAAAAATATAATTTTATTATAATTTCGAAAATTTTAAACGATTTGTGATCAAAATGTAAAACGAATTTTTCAGAGAATCATAGCATTTATTGGTTGTCCACGTAAAAATAATTAAGTCAAATTGAGAACATAAATCGTCATGCCAAAAAGTGCCATTTTTGAGATCCGTTAAGGCGAAATATCTTAGAAGACTTCAATGTGATTTTGAGATAGATTGATATCCCGTTTACTGATATCAAATTACAATCTGATATCAGTAAACACTTTTTAAATTACAATTTTACATCAGTAAACGTTTTTTAAATTGATTTTGATCTTTCAAATATACAATTGAATTTCCGCGGTATAATTGCGCTCTAATTAGTAAAAAAAAACTTGATATCAAATGGATTTCAAAATCGCTTTAAACAAAAAGCACTTTTTGAGATATGTCAATTTATGATCACAATTTGACATAATTATTTTTACGTGGGTGACCAATAGAGATGATCCGTACAACCCATTAAGGAGGTTGGAGCGCTCCACACTAGTCAAATCAGTGTTAAATTTTTAAAAGCGTTTCTACAATTTCAGATGGTTTAATAATCTGTTCCAAGGTGTTAATCACATAGCAGCATTAGTTCTTGATATTCAAATACATTCACAGCTGTGATATCAACAGTAAATCGATCAATATCTGCAAATTTCCGATGTTATGTTTTTTCATTCATTTTTTTAAAAAGGTAAACCGTAATATCAGTTCGATTATGATGACCAATAGCTCATTTTGTTTACTAAAAGATATTCTATCGATTGGCCGTTTATTTTTTAAATCGTATTAGTAGTTCAAAAGATACAACCGTTTGTTTATCCAATCATAACCTAACATCAAGTATACAAATGGCTGTAACTTTTGAACACCTGATACTATAGAAAATCCGGACAGTCAATCGATTAAGGATCTTCCACTGATCAAAATGAGCTATGTTTCGTCATAATCGGACTGATATTACGGTTTACTCTTTTACAAAACTGGATGAAAAAACATGATATCGGAAATTTGGAGGTATTGGTCGATTTACTGTTCATATGACAGCTGTGAATGTATTTCAATATCAAGAACTAATGCTGCTATGTGATTAATACCTTGGAACACATTATTAAATCATCTTAAATTGTAGAATCGCTTTTAAAAATTTAGAGCGCTCCAACCTCCTTAATCCGCGTTAACCTACGTTCTTCCCTGTCTTTCGGTTCGACGTCAGAGTATTAGCGAATCGATCAGCCCACCATTGTTTGACGCAACCAGTTCTGAAGTGCACGTAGAACATAATTTGAGTTGGCCTACTTTTTTTCACCGTTCTTTTTTTTTACGATTTGATCGAACATATTCTCGCAGCCCAAGTTGTGGAGTATTTATTCAACCCACTTGCCAATAATTACGTCAAGGAGCGTCTGTATTTGTCGCCTAAATTTTGACATCAAAGTGTAAAGTTCAAGCAATAATTGTGAAAACGATTGGTACTTTGAAAAGCTGCTAGATTTCGTGCTCGGTCGACTGGATTCGGCTTCGATTTCCGACGTTGTAGTTTCGTTGATGAAAAATATCCGGCGACGACGAAGCTCTGGATACTGGACGTTCAACGAACAAGTATTGCTATGCTTACTCCGGCGGAATCACGAGGCCATGTAGTAGGTAATCGAGAAACCGATTGGATAGATAGATTTTCCACTATTTCCTTTATAAAGTTTTTTTTAGTGATCATAAACAGCAACAAATAAAATAACTGTGAAGGGCTATAGTTTTAGGATGATCAACAATGCCATAATAATCGGCAAGTGCGAAACCGATTGGATAGACACAGATTTTCCACTATTTCCTTTATAAAGTTTTTTTTTTTTGTAGTGGTCATAAACAGCAACAAATAAAATAACTGTGAAGGGCTATAGTTTTAGGATGATCAACAATGCCTTAATAATCGGCAAGTGCGAAACCGATTGGATAGACACAGATTTTCCACTATTTCCTTTATAAAGTTATTTTTTTTTGTAGTGGTCATAAACAGCAACAAATAAAATAACTGTGAAGGACTATAGTTTGAGGATGATCAACAATGCCATAATAATCGGCAATCGAGAAACCGATTGGATAGGTACACATTTTCCATTATTTCCTTTATAAAGTTATTTTTCTTTTGTAGTGGTCATAAACAGCATCAAATAAAATAACTGTGAAGGGCTATAATTTACCGATGATCAACAATGCCATAAGCAACAAATATCGTGGATGTGCTAGCGAATCGATCCAACCTTTTATTTTGCTGGAATTTAATGGGGTCGGGCAAAAAAAAATGTTTTACCGACATTTTTTAAAATTAATTTAGCGTTGGGTCATTCAGAATGTCAACTTAATTCTAACTCGTTGAGTTTTGCATCAAATCAATTTGTAACTAAACTAAATCTAACAATCATATGGGTCATAGTTGCTTTGACGATAGGTCTTATGAGAAACTTAATTTACATTTCTCTGTAATTTTTTCTTTTTCTCAGCAACAATGTCGAGTTCCACGATGCCAATTTTTTTATATGCTCTCTATACACTGCTAAATACCCTGTAAAATTTACAGCGAATTTAAACGGATTGCATTGGAAGAAACAAAAAAAAAATTCCATCTTTTTTTGCTAAAAATTGCGTTATTAATACAATAAAAAACATAACATAAATTGCATTAGTTAATGAAAAAACATGATTATTTTTCTTTTACCTTTTTTTGCCCGACATTAATATTTCATGATATATGGGTTTGAATTTGAAAAACCTATTTCCAAACTGCGTGAATAAAATAATGTGAAAAATTTCGTGGAGAGTAACTTTAAGTAGTACTACTATATGGTAAATTATGAAAGAGATCCGGGAGGATGAAAGAACAGTGGCCAAGTTAATGGAAAACGTTTAATTTTTTAACATATGCAATTTGTTTCCTTTCCTAAAAAAGGAGGGTATTTTCATTTCTTCAAATTCAACGAAAAATATTTGTATTTTAAGTGGTATACCAATATAAATATATATTTGAAAAATATAAGCATTATCCATATATTCGGTTAGATAAGAAATTTTCAATAATTTCAACTTCCCTTTGTTTTTTCAATTAAACGGTAGATTAAATAAGCGTTTCGATTGCTTTCCTTGATTTCATATACGATGATTCGTCTGGGACTCATTTTCCACTGGGAAATCGGGGCGATTGCAGAATTAATTTCAATCGTACACACTTCGATTTTCTGGCCAAACAAATTATGGATAGAGATTTGCTCATGACCTACTATAAAATGGGTTAAAATCATATCAATCTATTCGTTTCATAGTAGGAAAAAGTCCGAGTTAGAGGAAAATTGATAAAAACTATACGATTCTCGTGGAATATTAATTTTTTATCGATACACAAGTTCCATTGGCTTTGCCACTCGTCCAGTTAGGGTTCACTGCCGATAAATTTATTTTATGGAAATATGATGTGAAAACCTATAACCATTTTTTATAAATGAAAAAAATGTTTTATTGATTATTAAGTTAATTTTCAGAAATTAATGTTAGCAATATTTCTGATTCAATATTAATAAGGTTTTCAAATTAACTGATGTATACGTTAAGGAAAATATATATATTCAACATTTTTTTAAAAGTCATTTTGGTAAACATTTTTACTTTTTTTCCTGGCAAGTAAAAAAACTTTTTTTGTCTTGTCACACCAAAAAGCTATAGTCTGTACCCTAATATTGACCATCATTTCGTACTGATTTTGAAGGAAGATTCGGTACACATAATGTAAAAGAGATTTTAACACGTAAATTTCTATGTGTCTAAAGATTCGTAAAATTAATTATTTTCTTATGTAAATTTTTAACATCAATGTCAGAAGTTTTTCTTAGGTTACGATCATTTCTTCGATAAGCCCTTTCTATCGGTGTCGCAAATTCGACATCGTGACAGTTTTGTTGAGTAAAAAATCTGGGCCGTTGGTGATTAAAATGTAAGAGGGGGCGTTGAACTCCCAAGTCACGATTTGCTTGGTTATATACGCACAATGACAGGTAATTTCGTAGCATTATAGGTATGAAACATGAATAATAATCAATGATGTCAGCGGCTGACGATGAGTGAAATTGATAAGAATATTAGACTACAAACACACCGTAAAAAAAGAAAAAAATCTTCTTGAAATTAAATGTAGAACTAATGGAAGTTTTTATGCCTAAACTGGTACATTAAATTTAATATAAAAGTGCGATGTAAAATTAATGTACGGCACGGTAATTTGAATAATGTATTATTATTAGTTGTTATTATTATTATTAGTTGTACATTCAATGTCAGGAAGATTTTTTTTTTAAGTGTGGTTATTATTTAAATTACTATACCATACATTAATTTTATTAAATTGCATTAAATTTACTTAGTAATTTCACCTCACAATTTGACGTTGAATTTAATTAACCAGTTTATGCATAAAAACATTTGATTCTTTTCATTTTCAATTAATAGAGCAGACCAAAAAAAAAAAAAAAAAATATGTGGAATGGTAAAAGAAAAAAAATTCAGAAGTTATAGTGCCTCAACTGACACAGAATTTGGTATGTGAGAAGAATACTATAAAAGGAATACGTTTGATGTGGAATTCAGCCTGGGCTGGTGAATTATAATTGCAATTGTTTCCCTCTTCCTCAACGCTCTTTTTTCATTTTGTTTCGGCGATCGCGTGGGTCGTAGTGTTATATATTATGTTGGAACATGAAAGAGTTCTATATTCAGGATAGATTGAGGCATGGCCGGGAATTTATTTAACAAGACAGCGTTAATGAACTTTTGCAAACGACAAGAGAATTTTTTCTGCATTTGTGGAAGATGCATATACGGAGGAGTAATTAATTTACTTATCACTGCCGTGCAAACTCTTTTGAAGTTCTTTTGAGTTCGAACTTAAATTCAAACTTATCCCAACTCACATGGCTAAATACGCTTCAAGCGAATAAGTTGATTGGGTTAGCTAATTTTTTCGTTGGGCCGATAAACTCGTTGATTGCGACACCCAATTAAGTAATTTATTATTATAAATTTATTTATTTAAAAATACATTTAAAGAAACGGCAAAAATGAGCAGTTCGTTAACACCCTTAAAACCAGTAATGAATATTTAAAGTATTAATTGTGAATTTGCAGTGCAAAGGTACATTTTGGATTTATAAATGCGGATGAATTATGAGAAAAGAGATTCTACGTGAAAAATCAAGTATTCGTGCGTAATAAATAGTTTACCCCCTTAAAAAAGCTCTTTGTTAATCTGAAAGAGTAAGTCATCTTATCTTTCACTGCCGTCCTTCATGTCATGCAAGTTGCATTAAAGTTACTTCTGAAATTGTTAATAGATCTAAAAAGAGAACAAATCGAGACAGTTTACCCCCTTAATTACGGGTAATACGTCAATTTTCACTTACTGATTATTCACTTTCACTAACCAGAATATTTTGAATTAATATTCATTTGAAAATTGCGCGAGAAGAGGTTCTATATGGAAATTCATACATCGGTATGTAAAGGGTAGTTTACCCTCTTAAACGTCGGAAAAAAATATGTGAACTGTAATTTTACTTCCTCTTTCAAATGGTACGTGTTTCATGAAATTCCATTGGTAAGTATTTTAAATAGGGTGAAAAAAGGAAAAATCGGGTCTGGATTAACCGCACAAAAAAACAATCTCCTTTTTAATGTCGAGGTGGACTTTTCGTTACTCGTGATGACAAACATTTTAGTTTTTGTTTCATTGAAATCGATCGACCTCTTTTAGGTGAAACTGTATTATCACCTCTCGACATGCCGCATGGAGAGAAATTCCTGTGTCATGACAACATATAACGGTGACAACAAGAATCGTTACGTTAGGCTGACAAACCAGTTTTGCTACGCTGATGAATCTTTTGTTAAGTTGACAAATCTTTTTTGCGTGGGCTGACCAATTTTTTTTGTTTAGCATAACAAAACGATTTTTGCTGTCACCGTTTTATGTTGTCACAACACCGAAATTTCTTTTCGTGCTAATTTGGGGGTTGATTTAAAAAATACGGATGTCTTACTGTTTCAAGAGCTTCAATATAGTTGAGTGTCATCGACATCAGAGGGAGACACTAAAGTGGCGATCCTTGCAAGCCTTTTTTTTCAGTGCATGTACAATTCAATCTTAAGAATGTAAGTTCAAACTTGGGACTATCAATTCGACCCTTAGTCAAATTATGTTTATTACTGTAAATAAAACATTTTCGAAGCATCGCCGAGATTTACAGCGATACGAAACCCATAGAAAAATTGGCAGTCTAGGTAAAAATATTTTTAAAAGTTATAGTGGCTCAATATTTGGTGTGCGAGAAGAATAGTACAAAAGGAATACGTTTGATGTGGAATTCAGCTGCGGTCGGTTAATTACAATTGCAATTGTTCTTCTCTTTCTCAATGATTTTTTTTTCTTCATTTTGTTTTGGCCATCGCGTGAGTCGCAGTCTTATATGTTATGTTGGAACATGAAAGAGTTCTATAGGCAGGATAGATTGAGGCATGGCCGGAAATTGATTGTTTACAAGACAATAAAACATTTTCGAAGCATCGCCAGAGTTTCATGGCTATACTAAACCCGTAGAAAATTTGGCAGTCTAGGCAAAAATATTTTAAAAGTTGTAGTGGCTCAATATTTGGTATGCGAAAAGAATACTACAAAAAGAATCCGTTTGATGTGGAATTCAGCCTCGGTCGGTAAATTACAACTGCAATTGTTCCCCTCATCCTCAACGATATTTTCTTTCTTCTTTTTATTCATTTTCTTTTGGCGTGTTATATGTTATGTTGAAACATGAAAAAGTTCTATAGACAGGGTAGATTGAGGCATGGTCAGGAATTTATTATTTACAGGACAACGTTAACGAACGTTGTGAAACGGCAAGAGAATCTTTTGTGCATTGGTAGGTCGGTGGATGATGCACACACAGAGGAGTAAAAGCTCGGAGCTAAAGCGGGCTTGAAACTCGGCGCGTCTTAAATGATTCAGAGAACCTCGGCGAACAAGTTTCTTCTTAAGGGCACGAGGAATATTACCGCCGTAGGCTCGTCGCGAGACTACGTTGACAAAGCTCATTAACGCGAGGTTTACCCGGTACATACCGTTCTGCTTGTCCTCGTAGAACACGACTGGAAAAGTGAATCTCGTCGCCCGGCCGACGATATACGCGATCTCACGCATAATAAGAAAGCACGGAAAGAGGGTAAGCATCTCGTTCCTCGGTCTTTGTCGTAATTGACTCATGGTCAGAGCGCCGCGATAAAGATAACTCAATCTTATTCTAGCCTTCCTAAACAGTAGCAGCATTCATCGGGTATCACAGTCTTAACTTTCTTTTTTTACAGATTATGTATAAAAGATAGAATAACAAGACTGGGATTTTGAGAAATGTGCCTTGGTTATACAGATCCTAATAGCCCGCGCAAAAGGAAAGTATTAAATCAGTATTAAAATTATAATATCTCAAGTATGATCTGTTGGACTGAATTAATACTAAGAAGTATTAGACCGTATTATTAGTTTTCAGGGTCCGGGTCGATATCTCCATAGCTTCCGACGTTTCGGTCGATCGGCTCTTAGTTTTTGGTGTCTAGACTGATTGCACCACAGTTTTAGGTGTCCAGGTTGATATTTTCATAGTTTCCGGGATCTAGGTGGATCGATTCATAATTTCAGCTGTACAATTATATTCGTTTACAATTTCCAGTATCCAGTTCGGTCTAGACAGTTAAAAAACAAGTGGGCATATATCTAGACATCGAACGCTAGAAAAATTAACCTGGGTATTAAAACTGTAGGTAAATCTATCTAGACATCGAAAACTATGGAAATATCTATCTGATCACTGAAAACTATGAAAAATTGACCTGGACACCAAAAGCTATAGAAATATCGACCTGGACACCGAAAATTATGGAGATATCGACCTGGATACCGAAAACTGTAGAGATATCGACCTGCACCCTCAAAACTAATATTAGGGTCTAATATGTTTCAGTATTAATTTAGTCCCATAGATAAATACTTGAGATATTATACCTTTCATACTTTTTAAATACTTTCCTTTTCGCGCGGAAGAGCATAGACCCAACTAGACACATGCAACTAAACACAGCAAAAATCAAGATATCAAGACAATTCAACACGAAATCACTCAACCAAGAGTCGTCTACACGACTCTATTTCCCTCGCGGATTTTTCCTCACCGTTTTGTTGGTTGGTATACGGTTGGATCCTGGTAGGATTTCGGTAAGATTGGCAAAAAGATCGATATTAAGACGAATTTCGGTAGTATTCGGGTTGTATAACCCGCGCAGAAAAAAACCGTCCAGGATGGAGTCCGGGATGGAGTCCTGAATGGATTCCAGAATGGCGTCCGGGATGGAGTCCCGAACGGATTCCAGGGAGGAGTCCCGAATGGATTCCAGAATGGAGTCCCGAATGGATTCCAGGATGGAGTCTGGGTGGGAATACCAGATGGACTTTCAGATCACTTCCGCTTTTAATCCGATCCTGAAGTCGGCGTACTCAATCTCGGACTCCATCCTGGACGTTCCACAAATCTCGGATGTCCGATGGAAGAATCCATCCTGGTGTCCATTTTGGATTCTCGCCTGGACTGTCTCGTAATGCATACCGGATTCCATCTTGTACGGTCCGCGAATCTCGGCTGCCCGATGGCAGAATCCATCCTGATGTCGATTTTGGATTCTCGCCTGGACTGTCTCGCAGTCCATACCGGACTCCATCCTGGACGGTCCGCAAATCTCGGCTGACCGATTGCAGAATCCACCCCGGACTACTTTTTTCTGCGCGGGAACCGAGTATCAACCGAATTCCTAATGGTTGTTTTGTGCAAAAAATCAATCCGTAATCAATCAAGTTCCAACCGTTTAAAACTAAGTCTATAGTTGGTTTTACAAATTCCTACCGAATTCCAATCTTATACGGCACAGCAATTGGTAGGATAGTCGGTTGGTTTTACGAAATCCTACCAAATGCTAACGTTTACCCTATGTGCTGATTGCCATTGGTTACTGGTTGGTTTTGGGTTGGTGGATAGTTGTTAAAGTCCGCGGGCGTTCACCTCAAAGTGAATGCCAGGTCCGAACCAGTACCTACCCAAACGTACACTGACAGACAAAAGTAGTCGCAACAGCTGTCCTTCCTAAACAATAACAGTCGTGTATAGGTAACAGATGGATTGACATAATTGAGATTTCGAGAAATGTGCTTTAATTATACCGACCTCAACTAAGCACAGAATTAACTAGATACACGTAACTAAATACAGAAAAACTCAAGATATCAACACGGAAAGAAAAGATTAGTTGCCATAACAAAAAAATGCGTTGACACAACCAATCGATTATTCTATTTCCTATACAACTCAAATGGTATTGTCGATTCGAATGGTAGTTCCAACGATTTGAATGGTAGTTCCAACGATTGAATTGGTTATGCTTACTAATCTCGCCAGAACTAATCGTGTGAATAGTTTAGGCTACTATTCGATATGGTTGGGACAATTCATATTTGAGACCTTGTGTACAGCAAATTGGAAACGTAGGTGTCACAACCAAACATTTCTTTCCGTGAAGACAATCTAACACGGCGAAACTCAATACGACGACCCATATCGGAATACCGTCACTCTACCCCAAGTAAAAAAATACCAGATCTCTATTTTGCCTCAGAATAAATATAGTAATGAACCAGCACCTAGCCAGCCGTAAATTGACAGATAAAAGTTGTTGTAAAAACTGTGCAATCAGCCGAAATAATAAGCATAGCGACAATCTCAATCAAGATGTGATGAATGAAATTGAAAACACTTAAATAAATTTGGCGATGATGGTTTTAGGTTATGTCGGTTTTTGTAGACCAGAGACATATAACCACTTTTTTAACGACTATATTTACATTTTTATGAGTATTCAACCGGCTTCCCCGGTTATATGAAAAAAGGCTGTCAGTATTGGACCAATATTCAAATAAAGCCCGACAATGATTATCCATCCTGAATCATATCTAGTAGTCAGTATTCGTTACCAAGTAAGTGGACACCAAGATTTCGTTAGACGTGAATAAGACATTGTTGGCCCGGTACAGATTTAGATTTGACCGCATACTGACCACCAATTGTTTGCCAATACTGACAATTCTGGCAAAGGTATTGAGCCAAGCCTGAGCCTGTCTGCCACTCCTACATGGGGAAAACAAAAAAATGACTATTATTGATAGTAAGAGTTCCACGTAAAAATGTTGAATTCATTATAGAGTCTGGGCAGTCCAGGATGGAGAATGGGATTTAATCCGATCCCATTGTCCATCTCGAAGTCCATCCTGGATTCTGCCCTGGATTTCATCCTGCACCGAGGGAAAAATATAGTTAAGACATCTAAAATAGTTTGGTAAAAAAAACCCAGACAACATAATAAATGGGATCGAACTTAGAAGTTTGGAAATGCTTACTTATACACGGAAAAAAAGGCTTGGTTGGAACAGCCAAGTGCCTTGGTTATATATACGCCAGACAATTAATTGGTTAGACCAACCAAGTTATTTGTTAGGCTATCAAGTCACTTGGTAAGCTAACCAAGAAATTGGTAGCCTAACAAATAACTTGGTTGGTCTAACCAAATAATTGTCTGACGCATATATAACCAAGGCACTTGGTTGCTCCAACCAAGCCTTTTTTTCCGTGTACCGCACGGAAAGACAAAAGTAGTTCTTGCTTCCAATTCCAGCATATGCTGTGCCGCGTGTTAGTTACTGAAACTAAATCGAAATCGTAGTCTCATCTTTTTTCGATTGGTAGCAAAAATAGTACGTATAACCAACAACTTGATTCCTGCAATTATCACGGCTGCTATCCAATCCAAATGATTCGTTACGCCAACCAACCGGTGAGTTGAGGTTATGATCTCAGCTCATTGTTACTATCATTGTTACTATCGATACTCTACCAACGAGGTTATAGTTTCTTCAACCGACCGAGTAGTTGGCGCTATGCTAACTATTTCGATTGGTTGTCGGGACCGATAAATCAGTTTCCATAACTACTTTTTTCTTTCCGTGCGTGAATAGAAACGTTATGCACGGGGAGGGGCGCTCGCGAAACGTCTGGTCATTTTCGGACAACTTTGAGATCTTGACGGCGAACGATGAAATATCGACGCTACACGGGATCTGAATATTTCGTAAATCTCATGTCGTACGCAACTACAGACGTTTTGCAGGCTGTCAATAGACTTTGCGTTATTTTTCGTAACGTGAATTGCTTTACCCTATATATGTATGAAGATTATTCCGTACGTTTGTGGGCGCAAAATATAGAAAAGTATTAGATGCATTGTATAGCGTTGTACATCAGCGTAAATAGTACAGCGGGCGATGCCTAGTAAATCTTTGTATGTGTCTGGAAAAAAATGCCATTTTTCCACTTTGGATCCCGATTATTATACGAATCTGGGAATGAGTCCTATACATTTCTCTCGGTGTGGACTCCGGATTTCTTCTACACGGTCGGTTTTTAACAAGAAATATACTGAAAATATTCACACGGAATGTTAAATTTAAAAAATTACATAGGCACAACGGATTTAAGGTTATAAAAACTCATACACCTGCAGATTTTATCGATTATATAGCATTTCATACGAATTCCAAATCATTTTATCCTGCGAAGGTACATATACACGACAACTTTCGTACATTACAATTAATCGACGAAATTCCCAATTTTTTATCCATGTAATTTGCAACTATGCCTCAATTATGAAAAAGTCACGGGCTGCGAATATGCCAGTAGCAATAACTTTAAAAAAATTGAAGTTCTATTTGTCAAAAACGGAGTTCTTCCGACGCCAAAAAAATGATGTTGCTGGAAATCTACTAAAATTTAGTTTTCAACTAAGTAATTAGTATCATTCGATATGATGGTCGCGTTTTAAGGTGAAATTTCACTCCTTGGTCGGTATCCAAAAACTGTTTTCGTATTTTTTCTGATACAGCTGAGATTACGAACAACAGAAAAACGTCATTCCCTTTGACTACTCATTCTACAATACATGACACTTCTTCTTTATCCGTAATCTCAATTGGGTCGGAGAAAATACGGACTTAAGAAATTAGCTACACGGAAAAAAAGGCTTGGTTGGAACAACCAAATGCCTTGGTTATATATGCGCCAGACAATTAATTGGTTAGTCCAACGAAGAAATTGGTAGCCTAATAAATAACTTGGTTGGTCTAACCAATTAATTGTCTGGCGCATATATAACCAAGTCACTTGGTTGTTCCAACCAAGCCTTTTTTCCGTGTATCTTTCTCGGACTCATAGCATTTTGCGTGTTCACCATTAAGCTTCAAACCGACTATTATCTCTATACAATTGAGAGCTAAAAAATCTTACACATTTATCTTAACCTTTGTTGGGCAAACCTCCAAAAATTCGTTATTGTAACGTGAAAAAATAACTAGAATCTCTTTAAAGCTTCTTAATTAAGGCCTAATAGGTTTCGCAAACTTATTTGTATATAAGTGACTAAAAGTGACTTTTTCTACTTAAAAATTCTGGGATATGTCTTACCTCATGTGCACAACAAAGGTTACATTAAATATGCCTGTGTAACTGGCTTCATTCTGTTTACTCTACGAATTGATTTGAAACTGGCTCCTCTAAGAACCAGAATATTGGAAATTTAGTACCGAAAACTGCAAAGGTATCGGGAGATAAAAAAAAAAAGTTCACTTACGGACAGATTTCAATCGTTAAAGCCGCACAATTCGTTTTAAATGAAATTGCGATATCGACAGATCGGAGATCGTTGAAATGGAAACTGTCAAGGCGAGTTTTATGGGACAAGGCCTTGAACAAGGAATGCAGAAAACTATCGACCTTTTCACGTTGAAAAGGATAGTCACTTTTAAGGATATCTGAACGTTCATGTTACGTTAGAATTTGTTGCTAATTGGCTTTCAATTTCGTCTATTTGCTCATGGAAACTGAAATTTTTGTGGCTTCGACACAAAAGTCTAATTGGCTAAATTGTTATTATTTCTGTGTTCATAATTATTACTATTTCAAATTCTCGGTGTTGTATGTTTTCGCGAGAATGCAAAAGCTTTCTTCGATCTAATGTACACTATGAAATGACATATGGGTCATTCCATATCAAGTGGGCCGCCCAATTCAACATGATCGCAGAAAGTGTTCATAATTTTTTCAAAAGTTGTTTAGAGTATCACTAACATTCATAAATTATTTCAGAATTTTAGCATCTATGGTTTACCCGAACATTAATAATTATTTCTTTTATTTCATTTTTTTCTATTCGCTGTACATTCAAAATTACCGATTGTACAAAAAATGTGTACCTGTACAAAATTTAACTTCTTGTATGTAATTTTTAATACAAAATTTTCCATAGCCGATCAAAAAAAATTACCGCCATTTTTTGTCAAAATAATGTAATAATATATATTTTTTTTTTTTGAGACAGACCATTCCGATTTTTCTCAAAATTTCACAGAATTTTCATTATTACCCTTACAAATTATAGAAAAAGTTGGCGTGATGGCCAATGAATGGCCCACTTGGTATGGAATGACCCATATGTTTCTCGCCTTTTTTTTGCAAGCTTATATGACAATACTATATGTCAACACTAGGGAAAAAAAAATAATTTGCTCTAGAGTGTTGAACGAAAATTTCAGTTCAACGTCGAGAAATTGTAATTTCGGAAGCGACGGCTTTCGAAAGGTGACATTTTCTGCACGAAGGACTGGAAAATTGATTTACGTAATCAGAAAATAATATTTCAAAACGGTCTATTATCTATGAAATTTTTAAATCTAAATATTGAATAATATTTAGAATTTAACACAATATTGAACAATATTGACAATAATTATTTTCGCATCCAGAATTCTAAAAAATAGAGTCGAATTTATGACTTATTAAAAAAATCAGTGAAACCAACATTTTTAAATCGATCGACAATTAAATTATAGAAAATTCAAATTATTTCCTCGATCAAACTTTCATTTGAATATATTAACAAACGGTTAAATCTAAAGTTAAATTAAATCGAAAAATTCATTCATAATTTACAGACTTATTTTTTGCTTAATGTAGAACGTGTTAAAAATGTTTTTTCATGAATATCTTCGCAGATATAATCTTATTACTCGGGAAAGAGCTTCTCGCAGCTCGTTTCACATCGAACTGCTCTTTGGCACGGCGGCTGCCGAAAAGTATTAAGCCTAAAAAAAAGCCCGATGACAAAATCAATTATAACGAGGGTGCCAGCATCTACTCTGGTATCTGTTTTCAATATCGGGCCTACAGTTTTCAATTGGATTCGCATCACGCATATCCGAGAGGAAAATCATTTGCCGGTAAACGAATTTAATGCTCTTTTCGAAGTATTGGCAGCAAACCTGGTTGTTTTTGGCTCTACGCCGTCTGTTCATCCAATTTGCTGTACTGAACGGCCACTGCACACCATTTTTCAGTCCGAATATTTTAAAAGCTGAGAGTTATCGTATTAAAAAAAAATATCGTTAATAATCGTACTAGGTACTTTAAGGGCTCTCTCCAGTGTGACGGTCCGAAAAATAGCCTATTTTCACGATATTTTTTCGAACCGTTACTATACGCCGATCAATTTGAAATTTTTATGACATATTAAGGTAATCATGAATGACAGAAAATGATTTTTTATAAGACGATTTTTAATGTTTAAATATATTTTTTTAATTGTTGAAAATAATGTTGATAAAAAAGATAGCCTCATGGTGGACATCCTAGGGGTCGCAAATTTGATCTGAAAAAAAAATCCAAAGGATTATTAATTAGTATGCGATTGGCTATCGCGCTATGGAGGATTTTTAAAAATCAAAATTGACAAAATGACGGCTGTTTGAACAAAAAGTACCGAATTTAACCGTTTTTTTCGACAGTTTTTCTTTAAAAAAATGGGAAAATTAAAAAAAAAACTTCAAAAGCACGATAGAGAGTAGCGTGAAGAATGTTCTCCTAAAATTTGAAAACGATCGCTTGAAAACTGGTCCCTCGAGAATGTCCACCGTTTTGAAAAATGGCGTTTCGAAAAAAAAAACCCGTTTAAAGTTTCGAGTGTAGAAATTTCATACACCTAAATTGTATACTTACGACTAATCGGCAATGCCAGGTCCATAAAGTATGCCAGCGAAGTATTTCGAATTTCGGTTTGAAAATTTGAGAGGATGTTTTTGACCGAATATACGAATGGACAAGACGAAATAAAAACGATTTTTTTTTCACACTGGAAAGATTCCTTAAGAATGTATGATCGATATAGTCCCGTCAAACGTGAGTTTCAGAGGAAATTTCAAACACTTCCCGATGAAATAAAAATAGGAAAATAATCAAGCATGTAGAAGGTGCTGATAAGATCGTTTTGCATAATAATAATTCCAAAATATTATTAACAAATTGATGAACTAAAAAATTGTTCATAAAATCACCCGACAAACTAAGGTCTTTTTTCGAATGAAAATAATTTGCCAATTTTTTCGAATACATATGAATTTTTTCAGAAGTTTTCTTCTTTAAATTTTTCTCAGAATTTTTTTCATTGAATTTTGAAAAATGCGCGACAATCAACGAATTTTGGATATGCGTTTGGCATAGAATCATCCATTACACTCAAGATTTTTTGTGCCGAACGCATATCCAAAAATCGGTATTTTTCAAGCATTTTTGTGAATTAAAAAAAAAATTCAAAATAACGAAAAAATTCGTATGTATTCGGAAAAATTAAAAAATTATTTTCATTCGAAAAAAACGTTAGGTTTAAGTTCTTTTCCATCAACTTATTAATAACATTTTGGAATTATTATTATATTACGCAAAATCAATCTTTTGAGCACCTTTTAAATGCTTGATTTTTTTTCATATTTTTATCCCATGGGGAAGTGTTTGCAATTTTCTTTAAAACTCGCGGTTGGGAGGACTGTAAAACGTTGCGGATTTTATGGATTTTTCAATTTTTCGAAGAAATTACGATTTTGTATAAGCTTTCATAAAACTTGGGATAGCGAAGGCAAATAAAAAATATAAACGAAATAATATTCATTGATGCTAATTACATCACTTATTGAAGATTGGTAAAAGGGTTCGGAATTTAGGGATTTTTTTTACTATTATTTACTATAGCAATTACTATATATTTTTTATTATTCTTCATTATTTCTTGAAAACTCAACTTCCGCTAAACTTAAGTGTTGTAAATTTATTTGAAATAAGGTTGCAAACTAGAAAGCTTTTTACAAAGCTTTTTCTATGCATTGTAGCTTTGCAAAAAAAGCAAAAAAATAAATGGGGAAGTACTGTGCAAATTTCTAGACGTCATTCATTTTTTCATCTTGTCACAAAATACTCAAATTCTCATTGAATTAAATCTTCACTTAGGAATGTGCGCACTGAGAGTAAAATTTGGTACATCTAATTATAAAGTGACAACCATACATTTTTTGCAACGGCAATTATACAGTTACAGATAATTTACGTAATTATAAATATAGCCACATGGACTTAACATTGAAAATTATAATTTTATATTTACGAAATTAATTTCCGTAATTATAAAAATAGTCACATGGACTAAAAATTGAAATTTATAATTTTATAGTTACGAGATAAATTTCCATAATTATACAAATAGTCACATGAACTTGAAATTGACAATTATAATTTTATAGTTACGAAATTAATTTCCATAATTATAAAAATAGTCACATGGACTAAAAATTGAAATTTATAATTTTATAGTTACGAGATTAATTTTCATAATTATAAAAATAGTCAGATGAACTTGAAATTGAAAATTATAATTTTATAGTTACGAGATTAATTTCCGTAATTATAAAAAATAGTCACATGGACTAAAAACTTGAAAATTATAATTTTATAGCTACGAGATTAATTTCCGTAATTAGAAAAATAGTCATATTGACTAAAAATTGAATGTTATAATTTTATAGTTCTGAGATAAATTTCCATAATTATAGAAATAGTCACATGAACTTGAAATTGAAAATTATAATTTTATAGTTACGAAATTAATTTCCATAATTATAAAAATAGTCACATGGACTAAAAATTGAAATTTATAATTTTATAGTTACGAGATTAATTTTCATAATTATAAAAATAGTCAGATGAACTTGAAATTGAAAATTATAATTTTATAGTTACGAAATTAATTTCCGTAATTATAAAAATAGTCACGTGGACTAAAAACTTGAAAATTATAATTTTATAGCTACGAGATTAATTTCCGTAATTAGAAAAATAGTCATATTGACTAAAAATTGAATGTTATAATTTTATAGTTCCGAGAACGATCACGATTTCTCTCATTGCCAGTATCGACTCATCCTTAAAGAGTTTTAAAGAAAGTGTAGAATATATTAAAATACGATGTACTGTAGAATTCATTTCGAAGTATTTTAAAAATCGAACAAGTATATCGCAGAATAATGACCTGCAATTTGATTTCAATTAATGCAGAGTGTTACGCGACCGAGTATCGGCAGTGTCTGAGCCCAAAGGGTCAGCTCTACTTGAAGGCCGACAGCGAGGGTAAGCCTGACCTCCAAAGTTTATTCACCAATTCCGCAGGACCCATGTGTATCACCAAACCAACACATACTATATATATAAACATTGTCTCGAAAAAAAAAAAAAAAATCGAAACAATTATTTCACCTCACAATCACAGTCACATTAAAGCTCGATCCATGTGTCCTACTACATTCATTACACTGTTATTACTATTGTTCTAAAATAATTATTAATTTAGGAGCTGCCACCGCTTGCTTGCTTGCTTTACGCGTTTATCGCAATTTTTATTACATCACAGTCACTATAGATGGATATTTAATATAGTCACAATTAAATAAACATTGTCTTATCTACATATATATTAATTAATTCACCGATCTACACATAGGTACTCACTCCATTTCACGCGCATAAAAAAAATGTGAAAAGTAAAAATAATTATGATAATAATTAATGTAATTAAGAAAAATTAAATAATACGATTGTCGAATTTATAAAAATCACAAGATTGACGTTGAACTTGAGTGGTAGTAGTAATTAATAATTAGTTTAAAAATTTGTATACTTTTAGTAAAATGAGAAAAGAACAAATAATTTAAAAATAATAAAAAGTAAATAAAAATTCATACTGTTTTCAGTACAAAAATGTTTCAAAGGAATCTTGTGAACTGTTAGGTTATCTATTTAGGGTAATAACTACAGTTGAGAATTATTGTTCGTTGATGTCATGCAATTACTTCTATAGTTATATTTACTTTTTCCAACGATTAAAAAGTTGACGTGACTATATAGTATAGTTGAGGTTTTTCAAATCTACACTTTAAATATCTTTCAGATTCTTCAAATATTAATAACTATCAACAGTATTTTATTTTACGTTTATTTCACACTTGAGAACATAATCAACAATGTATAAATACAACGAAATCACAACAAGTAGAAAAAAATGAAGTATTATAGCGCTATTCGAATAGGGCTATTATTGATTTTTTTTTAACAGACCAACGATTTTGTTGCAGCAACTTTACTACTTCATAAATCAAATACATTTAATCGATTAAAATATGGAAATACTTTTCACCACATACATACCAGACTAAAATTTTGACACGATTAGTATTTGACTTCTTTGAACAACGAGTAACATAAAAAAAATTAACATCGTTGTAGATACTATGGAAACTAATTTTTAGTTATTATAATGCCACCAAACGATTATCGATTTTATTAGAAATAATCAAATTATTGATCTGATTTATAGATGATTAATTATTCTATTTTTTAAATTTTGAACCATCGTTTAGATTTTTTATTTTGTAACATAATTTTTTCTCATGAATGTTGTTGATCCTATCGATATTTTTTTAACGGAATTTCTATGCAACTATGCACAAAATAATCATGAAAATTTTTATGGTTGATTTCCAAAAAAACAAGATTTTTTAGTACTTTCTAAAAAAAATACATAAGAATCAATAAAAATTTTTCGCAAATTCATATGTACTAAAAAAATTGATCGTTTTTTCCGCGTCGTTATTATTTAAAACCAATTATCTTATCATTTCCAACATTGCAATTTTTAAATATTTGTCTTTCGTACGTTGTAATAAAATTCTAATCGACTCAAAATTGTTATCGGAATTGTACGTGCGACTTATATACTGTATTAAATAATCTGTATAAAATACCCTTTTACAATTTTTCAACCCCATTTTTCGATGTTTTTCACTCTCTTGAAATATTTGTCACCGTTATTAATGTTTCGATGTATGTACATCATTATTTTTCCCTAAATGTTCATTACTTCTTTGTCACAACATACTTGAGTGTTTTGATGGTACTTTCACGATGTGACGCACCAATTCGATTGATTCGATTACACTGCAGTTATATATAACCTTTGGCGAGCCATTTTTTTCTTTTTGTTACTTTACTTTTTGGGGTAGCCGCTCGTGGGTCAAAGCCATTTGCACGAATATAGGGCTCTCATTTCTTATTCAAGATCCACAACATTTCGTAGGTATAGGAGGTCAAACCCGTAGGTGGAACGACGAACGAGCGAGTGTATCTCAAAGTACCTTGTCTTGGGGTGGCTCGAGAACCAGAGGAACTTTATGGCTTTACACGAGGGGTCTCTAAATCCTGTGCATCATTTATGTATATATCGAAGGCGTAAATAGGATGTACGAAACTACGAAGCTTTTCGACTGGTATGGAAGACCATTCTATATACTGTGTCGAATTTCGAAAACTCCGAAAGATCTGCGCGTGTTCCAATTGCACCGAGAGAAAAAGTTTCATTGATTCACGGAAATATTTGCCAGTGAAATGAAATACTTGAATTTCAATACTATCCTTTCTTTGAATGATCTCAAACTCAATGAAAAGTAGTGACATTGATTCGAAGAAACATTTCTTTAAACCAATGAACGTTTTTCATTGATTTCAAAGATATCGTCTGTGATTCAATGAAACTTTCTTCTTACCAGCTCAAAATTTCAAAACCTATTTTTACCTGAAGTACGCGGCAGATAAAGGTCAAATTTTGTGAGTATGTAAGGAAGTACGGCAGAAATGGGCTAAGCTTCTGGCTCCTCGAAACTCAAAGCCGTTCGTTCGGGAGAACCGCAAAACAAAAAAGTGAGGTTAGGTGCGAGAGAGACAGATCAACGAAAACGTACCTTTGAACCAATGAAAACGTCTCTTTAAAACAATGATACTGTTTCTTTATTATATGCTCACTAAGTAAATCTTTATTTACAGGCAATGAAATGTTCTGTTTGAAATTCAAATGCACTATTTCATTGAAAACAATGAAAAAAAAAAATCAATCCACCCATTTCTTTGGCATCAATGAAATCTTTTGTCTCGGTGTGGCTAAAATGTGTAGTCTCGAGAGACTTCTATGAAGAATTTAAGCCGTTTTGTAACTATTACATACTTTCAAACTTTCTCAAAATAAGAGATATTTATTTTGGAATATCCGACCATATTAGTAAGAAAATTAGTATATTATAGGCAGCGATCATATATTGTTAACATTAATTTTTCATCGTATGCGTAAAAAAAGCATACAATAAAAAATAAAAGTAAGAAAATTTATTTTCAAAAGCTGTACTTTATTTATACAAATTCATTACAAAATGCTACGAAATTTTGAGAGCAATGGGTCATGTATTATTCTTATTTTTATTTTAAAAATTTCACGTTTTTATGTGGGCAAATTTTTTTTTTCGTTTTTTTTTTTTACTTACTTATATGGGAAATATTATGATAAATGAAAATGGCAATGATAATGTCACGAAACAAAAATTAAGTAAAATAAGTATCATATTAAATTATTTATGGATAAAATAAATCAGACCTGTACTTTTCATATGGATTCGCAGAGAAAAAAATAGAGCTGCGTTAATTAAATATGCATTCACCGACGTTTGGCCAAATTATTGGTCCATACAATAAAAATAGTATTTTTTGATACTACCCGCGTAAAAATGGAAGTACGAAAACAGTATTTCCCAAATATTAAAAGTGTCTTGAATAATAGTATACCAACGCTGGCGTAGTGGAATAAGACATACGGAATAATATTTCGCCCAAATAAAGAAGGTATTAAAACAGTATTGAAAATCTTTCCAAAAGTAAAAAGTCTTAAGTGTGATCTATTGGACTGAATAATAGTAAAGAATATTGCACCGTTTTATTAGTTTTTATGGTCCAGGTCGATATCTACATGGCTTCCGGTATCCACATCGATATTTCCATGGCTTTCGGTGTCCAGGTCGATATCTCCATGGCTTGCGGTGTCCAGATAGGTATTTCCATGGCTTTCGGTGTCCAGGTCGATATCTCCATGGCTTTCGGTGTCCAGGTCGATATCTCCATAGCTTGCTGTGTCCAGCTGTCAAAACTGTTGAAAAATATGCCCAGACATCGGAAACTATGGAGATATCGAACTGGGCACTGAAAACCATAGAAATACCTACCTGGACACCGAAAGCCATGGAGATATCGACCTGGACACCGAATGCCATGGAAATATCGATCTGGACACCGGAAGCCATGTAGATATCGACCTCGACCATAAAAACTAATAAAACGGTATAATATTCTTTACTATTATTCAGTCCAATAGATCACACTTAAGACTTTTTACTTTTGGAAACATTTTCAATACTGTTTTAATACCTTCTTTATTTGGGCGAAATATTATTCCGTATGTCTTATTCCACTACGCCAGCGTTGGCATACTATTATTTAAGACACTTTTAATATTTGGGAAATACTTTTTTCATACTTCCATTTTTGCGCGGGTAGTGTGAAAAAGCGGCCTTTTCGACGAAGCTTTTGAGATTGGTCATATACTGAAAATTGTAATTTTCAACACTACGGAGAAAAATACATACGGGCTGAAAAAAGTTTTTCTCTCGGATGTCGAACGAAATTTTTATTACTTTCGAATTTTTCCAGACAGAAAATCATCCTCTTAACTGAAAATTCAGTCTCTTGTCGGAGTGAAAAAGTTGTTGGTTGTTACAAGTTCTCGAATACTCCCTCTTTTTTACCTGCAGTGTGGAAAATTAAGTATAACCAAAAATATATCTGATATAACCGAATTTTCGGCGGATAATACATTTTTTTTAATATTTTGGATATACCTCAGATATTTTTTTCGTTTGCATATATGGTAATATATATCCGACCTATACAATATTTCGGCGCAAAGATATTTAGTATAAAAATTATATTTTTCGTAAAAGTTGTTTGTGCGAAAAGTAGCTTTTCCGCACAAATGCATCTGATTTTCTGATACTGAACCCAAAAAACGCGACTTTCGTCACACGCTACAGGGATGAAAAGAGGGATTTTTGGACCTGGTATACAAAATAGTACTTTACATCACGCGGTGCAATAATGAGAGTTTTATGCCTTAATGAAGTAAAATTTAGTACGTTCTTCAGAAAAACTTTCTTTTTTATTTCGCGTGATTGCAACTACGAATTCGGTCGAACATCGGCAAACGTCAATTTACTTGAGCCAACTACTTTTTTCTCAGTGTACAGATATATTTTACCACATAAGTAATTTCCATGTAAGAGTCTACAATCGGTTCAGCATCAACAAAATTCAAAAACTGTCAAAACGATTTTTTTTCTCATTACATTCCGAACATTAAATCATCGCTTCGTGTCATTGAGCCGAGGTCTTGAAAAAATGATTTGTCAAAAATCCATTCAGCCGGAAGATAAAATAATTTGAATTAAAGAAAATCAAATGTCATCGCGACACTTAGGCAAAGAAATGTCTCGTTTATTCAAATTGGCAAAGAATAAAATGAGCATTTGATAAAAAATTCTTCACTAAAAAAAAAAAAAAATTATTCTCCATCGTTTTACATTTCGGAAAGAAATGTCTCGACTATTGAAATTTACAAAGAATAAAATGAGTGATTGAAAAAAAATTCTTCATTAAAAAAAAAAAAAAGTCATTCTCCATTGTTTCACATTTCGGAAAGAAATGTCTCGTTTATTCAAATTAGCAAAGAATAAAATGAGCGTTCGAAAAAAAATTCTTCATTAAAAAAGAAAAGTTATTCTCCATCGTTTCGCTTTTTTTTATCCGATAGGAACGTCGTCCCCGAGCTGCAATTTCCCTTTCGAGGATCTCACCGACGCCGAGGATTCGCTAGCGAGCGACATGGAGGACAACGTGCTCGGTATATCCATATGCCTGTTCATCTTCTCCGTATACGTATTATACGATTGCGAAACAAAGAGCAAATTTCCTGGTGGGGTAGAACGGGCTCTGAATAATTTTGCCTAAAAGGAAACGACAGATTATAATAAAGCGCGATAGTATTCAAAGCGAAGGATAGTAACGCGTTTTTTAAGAGGTCATTTCGATGCTTTCAGCATCAGCCATCTGCTCGTGAGATATATATACATTTTCAATTTTGTGATAGCAACGTTTATGAAGTACTTTACGATTGCGTCATTCCGGGGTAATCGTTTATTTATAGACGTACTGGATATTCGGAAAAAAAGTGTTTCTGTTGGAATATTTTATATTTTAACCCTTTAGGGAGATTCGTTCGGCGTAAAAGTGGGTTACATAAAAGAAATAAAAATAAAATAAAAAGAAGAAAGGGACTTTAGAGTTATATCCCACTTTTATTTTTTTATAAATAAATAAGATAATTTCGAGGGGACATTTGGAGGGTTAATAATATGTTCGATGCTAATGATTGGTGAAAAATAGCTTTTACACTATTTATTTTAATTTTTTAACTCGTTTCAAAGTCGAAGTTTTTTTAAATGGGAAATTTGGACGCATTACATCAAGATAAAATTTCTAATTTATTGTCAAAAATAATAAGAAAATTATGATAAAAAATGAATTTTTAAAGAAAATATTTTCCAAATACCAAATACATTTTCTGCACAAGAACTTGAAACAGAAATTCCTATACTCTAGCGAGACATATAATTTATGCAAAAAAAAATGGATTTTACAATGGTCGTTCGAACTTTTAACTCTAAAATAATAAAAAATAATGAACTAATCTAGGGAAAAAAATTTACTTACAAAAAAAATTTTTGTTTTGTTCTATTAATATAAAAGCGTATTTGATAAATTTGCCAAATTTGTATTTTGTAATTGCACAACGCTTTTATTTTTATGATTTTTGTGTGACGACATCTCCTTAATGAAATTGAATACTCTTTACAAAACTGCATTAATGGAGACCGCAGCGATAAGAAAAAAAACGGATATTCTGCGGTAATAGTTAAAGGGTTAAAATAAATCAATAACGTAATATCGTACTTATTTACAAGAAATAAAAAAATGTCATCATATTTAGCTGATATAGTATTCAAGGGTCTGTATTTTTTTATCGTTAAATCTAAGAGCCCTTCTGCCCCCCATAGTAGAGAGTCACTTATTGACAACCCCATTGAGAGGGTCTCGTGAGCATCGCTACATGGTATATTTAGTAGTGTTGTCCGTCCCAATTCGGCGTGCAGTCATTAGTTGATGATTCGCATATAGAGATTGAAACATTTTACGTGCGATTACGACGATTATAAAGGCTCACCACCCAACGCATCCAAAATGACTTTCGATTTAATGTATTTACTAGTAAAACTCAATAAGACAATTTTAAGTTTTCTTTCTTCTCGTTGAACACTGTTAGAAAAAACTGGAATTTTTTTATGCATACATTGTTAAATAAAAATTAATGTGTAATTGTGATATAAAAATTAAGTTTTGTAAAGGTGAAAATAAAGTGAAGTATTGAAATTAGAGTAATTCTAACGCATTTTATAAATTTTCAATTATAATTATATATTAAATTTAGTATATCATTTTATGCATAAAAACTTAGAGTACTTTTACATTAAATTTTAATTATATTTTTTTTTCGACCATTTTAATTTCAGTAAAGTACCTAACATTTTTTTTTTCCATACTTCATTTTCAGAGTGAGCTATTTTCTAACTGTTCTTTTTTCTGTGACAACTCTTTTGATGATATTTGGTAATTTAGAAAACAATTACAAATATGTCAGTGTTATCTATTGAATTTTATATGGTGAATGCTGAATCGAACTCATATCAGTGAAATTCCTTTTAAATTATTGAGTCATATCAACATGATTTCCTAAAATACAATATCGTAAAATTGCACCATCTTCATCTGGTTAGAAAGTTTTAGTAATGAGAAAAAGTTTATTATTATTTACCGAAATTATTGATCATGATTTTTTTAAAAAGAAGTAACAGCTTCTTTCTTCGTTATATTTGACAAAATACTGTAGTTTTTTTTCGTGGGAGATTTTAAGAATGCTTCACACATAGATTCTACCGAGAAAAAGTTTGATTCCATGAGAATTTTAGTACTTTGCAACAAGAGGAAAATGAAAGAACTGAAGATACTAATAACATTAATTTTGAACAATAATAATGTTCCAAAGTTATTAGTCAATTAATGACCACTTTTTTAATATAGCTTTAAACAATTTTTTTCTTCTGTTGAAATCACTTCGCTGGTTTCTTTTATGAATACATGTATGATATTTAAAAAAAACTTTACGATTGTGAAACTTGCATTATTCATTTTTTTTAGAAAACTATGCATTTAATGATCATAAAACTTTTTACGTATAACACAGAAAGAAAATTTGAGAATCGGAAAAAATCACCGAATCACTTTCATAAATATAAACTAAGTTTTTCTAAATTTAGTTTTTTAAACAAGCAAATTTTTCTCTGTCTTCTTAATAATTTTTTGGCATTATGAATATTTAGAATTAATGTTCTTAATTCCTTCAATGACTTTTTGTCAAGTTTTTTCTCTTGTCACGAAATACTTAAATTTAATAAAACTTTTGGTTGGGTATTTACGTATTACATTGGAGAATAGAAAAATGTGTTGTGCACATGTAAAGTAGTATTGGATTTTCTGCAATAAAAAAAAATAAAAACAAAAATTATATTATTGGAAAAGCTATGCAGTGGTGCAATTCATTTATATGTAAATATTTGAATCTGCAGAACATGGTCTGTTTTCTGGTTCGTGTTAAACTAATTTTTCGTCCATGATATACGACTTCATATCTATGTAAATGTGAATCTTCACTAAAAGGAAAAAAAAATTAAACTCTGACTCGACTCCTCTTCCTCCATCCCAACTTCTCGTATATATTAACCCAATCCCGTAAACAAGTATTTAATTCATCGTGTCGTCGTCGTTCGATTGGAGCAGAATTTACTTCGGGCGTATCTCTTGATCCCATCAATGTAGTTTCGAGACGCTGACTATTCGGGCCAGCGAATCGCCCGATGAATTTGAGATATCGTCACTTAATACACTAGTATGAATATATAAGCCTGTGGTTAACCTTTGTCACGTCAGTGTTCGTAGTTAGTAGACTAGTCGTCTGTTTTTGTACGTCCATCTGATGCTGCTCTTCTATTTCAGTGTTTGATTGCACATCAATGTGATTTTGTCTTAAAAAAAAACTTCTGAATCAATTAATTCCATTAAATGCCCAGGTGTCCGATTCTGAACGATTTTTTTAAACGAACAAATAGTTATTATGTCGATAATATATATTTTTTTCAAAAATGCATAGTTGTACTGTAAGATTTATAGAAAAGATTGGAATATCCATTTTTTTTAGTTCCTATATGAGCGAAAGAAATGCCCTTGTCTGTCGAGTTCCATTCGAATTAAATCACGTTTCGTATTTTGGCCAGTCACGTTGTATGCGCCATTTTGATTTCATGAATGCCAACTTCATTTTTTAAATCAGCGAACTGAAGAACCGTCGAGAATTGAGTTTTATTCAAATCAAATAACGTTTTAATGTAGAAGGTGCCGCGGCAGGAGGCGATGTTGTTTATTGTATTAACAATGTTTAAGACGTTTCGGTTCTTGGCTGAGTGCACTTTATTAGCGGTCTTACTTGTGTTATTTATATCCATGGTTGCGTTTTATTTATTGCTGTCTGTTATTAAGTGTTGACTTTATGTTAACCAGGTGTACCTTCCATTTGGTCATTATGTTGAGGTTATGTCTTATGACGTAACCTCAACTTAATAACGAAATAACCGTCGAGCCTTGTTAACTCAAAAGTCGCCACTTTACAACACAAAAAGAAACGCAGCCATGGATATAAACAAGGTCCATTGATAAAATGAGTAGGACGACTTCTTCATTTTATGAAGAGGGTTCAGACAAAGAGCCGAAACATCTTAAATATTTTTAAGTCAATAAACGATGCCGTCCACATGGAGAGAAATAATTGGTTGCTCAAACCAACTCATATGGCTTAATAATGGCTATTTAATAAACTCCCAGCAATTGAGTTAGCTAATGTGAAACAAATTTCATGGTTAGGCCGATAAAACAGTTTGGTCTGATATTGAATTCGTTGGTCGGTAACCAATTAATCTGTTGGCCCAACCAACTAAATTGGCTAGGTTAACCAATTGTTTGGTTGGTCCGACAAACCGGTGCGTTCTGACACTTAATTCATTGTTTGCGAACTAAATAATCTGTTAGCCCAACCAACTAAGTTGGCGGGGTTAACCAATTGTTTGGTTGGTCCAACAAAGCAGTTGGTTCTGTCACCTAATTCATTGTCTGCCAATAAATTAATCTGTTCGCCCAAACAACTAAGTTGGCGAGATTAACCAATTGTTTGGTTGGTCCGACAAAGCAGTTGGTTCTGACACCTAATTCATTGCCTGCCAATAAATTAATCTCTTCGCCCAACCAACTAAGTTGGCGAGTTTAACCAATTGTTTGGTTGGTTCGACAAAGGAGTTGGTTCTGATATCCGATTCATTGTTTGCCAATCAATTAATATATTCGCCCAACCAACTAAGTTGGCTAGGTTAACCAATTGTTTGGTTTAGCCGACAACCCAGTTGGTTCTGGCACCGAATTCGTTGTTTGCCAATCAATTACTCCGTTGATCCAACCAACTAAGTTGACTAGGCTAACCAATTGTTTGGTTGGCTCGACAATCGAGATGGCTCTGACACCTAATTCTTTGATTGCGAACCAATTAGCTTCTTGGCCAAACTAACTAAGTTGGCTAGATTAATCGATTTTTTGGTTGGGCCGACAAACCAGTTTGTTCTGACACCTAATTCGTTGGTCGCCAACCAATTAATCTGTTGACCAAACCAACGGATTTCGCGCCCCAACCAACTGAAAAGTTTCTTTAACCAATTAGTTTACTGACCTAACCAGTTTTGTCGTTTGTGGCCTATTCAACCAATTATTTTTTTCACTACACTCCCAAAGTTTCTTCTACATTGGATTCATCCGACGATCGCTCTTATATTTGGGGTTCCATGTTAAATTCCCTATTTCCAAATTTCGGCTTTACATTCGTAAAAAGAGACGCCATTGTGACATTGAGCTTCGCAATACCTTCAGTATGTTATGCTTGGGCATCAATGGATTAATAACAATGATATGCAAATTATTTTTGAAAATCAGAGACGTAGGAAGGACACAATCGTATGTTCCTACTCGCAGAATTTGTTCAATGCATCAATACAGTGATGAGCCTGCTAAATACGAATCTATATATATATATATATAGACATATATATTTATATATCATGAATACTATGCGTATGTATTATCAAATAGAAACGTGCGAGGTCGATTGATTGATTTTAGCGCTTAGAGCGTGCGTTTTGCTTGATTATTATGCCTCTGATGCTGTTATTGCCACCGCTGTCCGCATTGCCATTGCTCTTCATTAAGCTATGGCGCGAGCACTCGCGCCTCTGAATGCACCCACCATTACACCGCGACGGAAGCTATGCTACATTGCCACATTATGTATCACTATGTTTTGGTTGTAACGTGCGTGTTCAAGAGCTGCGGTAAACAAGCGAACGAAAATCACGCATGTATACGAGAGATCGAGTGCCATCGTCCGCAGTCCATTGTCGAAAATTACACGTTGGTGATTTCAACAATAACGTAGTTCATATTAACCACGTTACGTCGAGGTTGCACTCTAATAAGGTTTTAGTTATTCGTGTTTGTAATTTCCCTTCTCGTTAATATGAAGATAGGAAATATCGTTGCGACACTTGGTGGTTGTATATGGGGCATTCCATGCCAACTCGACCAACGGCCGAACCTGGAACGCCATTTTTTAAAATTCTTCCACATAAAAAATGCATGAAGAATTTTTTTTAGGTGTTATTTACTTTTTTAATTATAAATATTTGGTTAAATGAAGAACACTCCGATTTGGAAATCCAAAAAAAATCTGTAAAATACTATGACTAACAACAACATTTTTTATTTTCGATTATCTGTAAAAAAAATATCATAAAATGTTTAAAGGTGAAGAAGTAGAAGAAACTATTTCTCCATTTTCGCTTGGGGATTAACAATTTTGTTGCTTGTCATAGTATCTTTCTGATTTAAAATTTTTTTTTGTATTTTCAAATGTGAGCGTTTTTTCATTAGCTTCAAATATTTATATTTAAAAAACATGAATAAATAAAAAACTGAAAAAAATTCTGCATGCATTTTTCATGTGGAAGAATGACATAATAAATCGCACATCAGATTTGACAAGGTAAGGTTCGGTCGTTGGTCAAGTTGGCATGGAATGCCCCATATGCAAATTATGGAAATGGCATTTGTATGAAGATTGTACGAATCTCGTGGCTTTGGAAAGAAGAATTTATACTAAAACAATAGATTACATAAGTGTAAACGATAATGGCATACACATTGATTAAATTTGAGAAAATGTTAATGAAGATGTTGTTGACAAGTTTTGTTTTTCAATTTCTTGTGGGTAATTATAATTTACAGCATTTTTTAGGTATTATTTTAAGGTAGTTGAGTATGAATCCCTATTAACTCGATCTTATTGTTATTTGTTTTTTGTCTCAGAAATACATTTATCCGCATCGATTGATGTTAATCAAAAATAAACTAGGAATTACGAATTCGTGGTCAAATTCCCAAAATTCAAGATGACAGACTCAAATTTGAAATACGATTAAATCTCATGAAATTTCATATCTAGCTGTTCTCGAGGTCGCTGAGTACAAATTCGTGGTCATAGAAATAGGAATTACGAATACGTGGTCAGATTCCCAAAATTCAAGATGACGAACTCAAATTTTAAAAACAATGGTAATCTCATGAAAATGTATATCTGAGGGTTTTCGTGGTCGCTGATTACGAATCCATGGTCAGATTCTCGAAAATCAATCTGCATTCTGGTCCGTCATATTGGATCCGCCATTTTGAATTTTGAATTTCCGAGTTCAGATTAGTAATCAGCGAAACTAAAAACAGCTGATTCTCTAATTTCAAGTCAATTACATGTAAGAAATAATGTATGCTTCGAAGGATTAAATGAGTAGTTGTATCCTTTTTTTTCTGTGTCCAACATGTCACCTTGGACACCTGGGAATTAAGATCACATTTCAACCACCTGTAGATCACAGTCTCTAAAGATTGCCCTTAGTTACATTGAATCACGAAAATAATTTTTTTTTTAAATGTCAACGACGTTGTCCTCAATATATTGCAACAAATTTAATAATTTCAGATGTATATGCCTATTAAAGGTTATTGTTAAAGATGATTCTTCCCAGAGTTCAAAGAATTGCTGGGGCCAAATTCACATTTTTTAAATGGCCCCGAACACGATGGCATTTAAATACAACTTTATATACAGTATAAACTCCAACAACTGCCACTTTTGATATTCCTATCAGTCATCAAAAGTTGTCGTAAGGATAATTCGTTCTCCTAATTGGTGTATTATCACAAAATAGTTCACAGATGTTAACAACTCAGCATCGATTTATTTCCACCGAGAACCGAAGCTTGTTGGTAAGAAACAAAAGCTATGATCACGCGAGCACGCAGTGCTACTTGGTCTATCTCTATCTCTCTGTCGTTATTGCATTTGTGTGTAGATCCGCCAGCATAAGCCAATTAGCACATTGATTGTCCGCCGTGATTCCATCCAGTGGAAGGTATACTATATTGTATGGCGGTTAAGTCGTCTCGGTATTCTGCGCAAAAGCCGAGATACACGACAGGCTAATATACTGATATATAGCGCATCGGTAATAATCTGTGGAATATCGGGACGATACTGTCCGCACGTATACCTTACGCTTATTATACTATAGCACGAACACTCTCATTCACCGCATATGAATCTGCTCCCCCCATTTGGTCGTTCCAGTCGATGTAGACGTCGATTTCAGGAAAATAGTAGGAAATTCCCGAATCCCTGAATGTAATATGACGCGCACAGTCCAAACCATCAATCCGTTTGATTATAAATAAATGAAAATCCTACCCCATAAAGTTGAGGGCCGTACTAGTCGCTGGTTTCTCATTTAGCGGGTTCCTTTTCATAGTGGTGTTGAAAAAAATGGTGTATTACGCTAGAAGGGAGGGAAGTGCGTGATTTTTTTCCGAGTGTGAAGTTTGTTGCCCGAGCCCAGCGAGGGAGAAAATCACCCGACGCAAAAATCACGCGCTTTCTTCCCTTGTAGCAAACGATACTTTTTTCCCGATTTCGCTAAAAAATTACCACATTCACGTGCTTGTAGTAAGGCCGCAAGATTTGTTCATTTTTTACCAATGCCGAGTACACATGTGCAGTACGATTTTAATTACTCCCTAGGGCAAAAATGAAACATTTTCTTCCCTAGGAAAAAAATAAATTGTGTTCTTTCCCAGGGAGTAATGAAAACGGATTACGCATGCGCAAGAGGTTGGAAATGAGCGATTTTGCGCTCATTTCTAACCACTGATTCTTACTCTTAAAAAAATAGTATTATATGCTACAAGGGAGGAAAGTGCGTGATTTTTGCCGAGCAAAGCGAAGGCAGAAATCACCCGAGGTGAAACTCACGCTCCCTCCTGTCTAGCATACGATACTTTTTCCCATTTTTAACCAAAGATGAGTAAGTGTGTGCAGTACAGTTTTCATTACTCCCAGCGGACAGAGAAGAACCGCTTTTCGTCCTAGGGAGTAATGAATCTGGATTGCGCATGCGTACGAGTCAGAGGTTAAAAGTGAGAGATTTTGCACACGCGAAATGCGCACGTAGTGCATTTTTTTTTCAACAGAGTCGAGAAAAACATATTTTACTGAATAAATAGTAAAAATTTCAAGTTCTTATGAATCAGGAATGATAGTAAAGTTGAAGGAGGATCTTCGAAAATGTAGAGCTTATAAGTTAACATTTGGAAACGTTTAAACGGTTTATGTAGCAAAAAAATTGAAACCTCCAAAAAAAGCAGGTGCAGATTTTATATATGCATAAATTAATCTCTAAAACGATTATCAACAAATTTATTGAAGAATTTCTTTACGATCTTGAAGTTTTTGAAATTGGTTGAACACTTATAGCAAATAATATGTTAAATTTACAACATCAAAATTATTTAAGAAAAATGTAAATAGTAAATGAATTTCTTTAAAAAATTTCACTTCAAAAGAAACGCTTATATTATTATTAAAAGTCAGTAATATTTGTATTTTCAAGGACGTTGATTTTTTTCCAGATTTCTATCTTATCCCGTTCACATACACATTGCAACCAAATAAATTTTCTAAAATTTGCCAATATATGTGTGATCAAAATATCATCAACAAAATATACATTGAGTTCAGTTGAACCAACGCACTTTGAAAACCAGCAACTAGTACAACCTCTGCACCAAAATATATGGGTGAATTTCCTTATAGAATATTTATCGGTTCAACCGTATTTAACTTGAACGATAAAAGACAAAATAAAAAGAAAAAAAGCTCATTATGCAAAAATCGACTGCATGGCGACCAAATTGGCATTGAACATTTACAAAACCCATTGGCAATGTTGTATCTAACGAATTTATGAATTTCTGTCTCGGTTCGACATCGCACAAGCAGGAAGGGTCGGATGTCCACACTTTATGGCACCGGAAGTGATCCAGCGTCGACAATATGGAAAACCAGGTGACGTTTGGTCAGCGGGAGTTCTGCTTCATGCTCTGTTAACCGGAACACTACCCTTCGTTGGATCCGGTGAACGCCTTCGTGAAGCGATATGCCGAGGCCGTGTTCAGGTAACGAAATGAGAACCTCTGTTAACCTCCTCACCCAGGAGCCGCAGAGGGTTATCATCCCTCCGCGACAAGACTTTCTACTGGGTGAAGCAAAAAAGAAACGTTCTATCTTCCACTTCTCTCCTTGAATGAATGAAACTTCGTTACACATTTTCTCTTATCCCTCTTCTCGCTTCTACAGATGGAGTCAACCCATTGGGACAACATAAGCGAGCCGGCGAAAGATCTCATTCAGAGGATGCTCACTACGGAGCCGAATCACAGAATCACTATCCAGGAGGTTCTCAACCACAAATGGCTCAGAGTAAGTGCAATATAACGAAGACGTTAGAGAATTCTTCCTTCGTTGATATATATTATCGAGAGGAATTCAAGCTGGATTCGTGACGTGACGGAAATTATTTTCCGTCGATTTTACTCGAGGTCGACGGGTTGAAATGAGTGAGATTAAATATATAACCTTTGAGTATCTGATAAGCCTATGGTTATGTTAGTGTCAACGAGTTGAATTATTCCCGACTAGAAATTCAGTTATGGGGAATATCAGGGCCGGACCTGGTAACCGGATTCTAAATCCAAGGCCCCTGTCTGGCTACCTTACACGGCCCTGATTGGAAATGTAACGCTTTGGCACATCAGGGCCAGTTCAAGTTTACCACATAAGGACCTGATAAAAATAACCATTTAAGGGCCTGATAAATATAATCATAGATATATAAATACATATACTTATCTTTATATTAAATTAAAAAATTAATTATTAATTTCCGCGCATTATGCCGCAATATGAACAATAATATTCTATTAATATTACAAAAAAAAAAAAAAAAAAACAAGTCGTCTTCAGATACGGTTTTTCGTAACATCATTCGGGAAGTGATGCACGCGGGATTTGAACCTAAGACCTACGGGACACTACCTATTTACCTAACTACCTAACCGAGCACGCTAACCACTAGACCAAACCGACTATGTGGATATCTCGTACAGTATTTCCATAATAGTTCAATTTACTATTTATTTAAATAATAGTTCAGTTTTTAATGTAACTAATTAGGAATTTGAACTTAAAATTTGTAAATTCAAAATGACGGGTTTAAAATTAAAAACATATTGAATGCGACATTTTGATTTTATAAATGATATTCTTAATTCCGCCAATATTTCGATCAGGTCTACCTTATCTATGCCAGGTCTGAACCTGAATATGGAATACCTTGTCAGGTCTACCTTAATTTTTCCCGATCTGGCCCTGAATAAGATACACCTTATTAGGTCTATCTTAATATTTCCCGATCTGGCCCTGAATAAGATGCACCTTATCAGGTCAACCTTCCCTTTGCCAGATCCGGTCCTATTAAGGTACATCTTATCAGGTCTACCTTATCTATGCCAGATCTGGACTTGAATAGGGAATACCTTATCAGGTCAAGCTTCCCTATGCCAGGTCCGGTCCTAATAAGGTGCACCTTATCAGGGTAACCTTTCCAATGCCAGATCCATTTCTAATAAGGTACACCTTATCAGGTCAAACTTATCCATGCCAGATCAGGCCCAAATGTGACGGCAGGGCTGCCCTCCCAGATTTCTAGTCGGGTTAGGTTTTATAGTTTGTATTTTTTTTTTTTCACATTCATGTTACGTGCGCATAAATCGTAATGGTATAAAACGTTGGATTGGATTTCAGTTTTGGTTAACGCGACAAGAAGATAATTCGAAATGAAATTAAAATTCGTTGAAAATATTAACAACATTCATTTTAGATAATAGTAATGTAAAAGTCGCTAATGGCCAAATCGTGACATGTGGTTTTCTCATTATATTTGTTATTGTTGCCAAGTTCCTAGTGTAAAGTTTCGAATAGAGAATATTTTTTTTTATAATTATAATCTAGATTTCCCTTTTAAAAAAAGTTCAACCCGACGTCATACAATTAGAGATGACTCTGACAGCATAATACCATCCGAACTGCTCGCGAGGTGGCGGCTCTGAATATAGCCACTTTATATCACCGTTTAAATAGTTTGACATATCGGAATTACGTCTCATTATTTTTTATATCAAAGTTATTGAAATTTATGGCACATTGAGTCAAAGATTATATAAAATAATAAAAAATTTGTAAACTATAACTCTTTGTGTTTATATAACCTCAACATCAAATCAAGATATCGGAAAATTTTTCTCGAGCTACCAAATAAGGTAACAAAGACTTCATATTGAATCACTAATTGCTAAACGAAATTTACTTTGAGGCAACCAAATTTTTTTTTTATGTCACGAAATTTACTTTGAGGCAACGACATTCACGTTGGGGCAACGAAATTTACTTTGCGGCAACGAAATTTACTTTGAGGCAACGAAATTCACGTTGGGGCAACGAAATTTATTTTGAGGCAACGAAATTTACTTTGAGGCACACGGAGAGAAATTTCCGTGTTGTGACACGGACATTTCAACATAAAACGAGGATAACAAAAATCATTACGTTAGGCTTACAAAAAAAATTGCTCAGCCCAGCAAAAAGATTTGTCAGCCGAACAAAAGATTTGTCAGCATAGCAAAACTGATTTGTCAGCCAAACAAAAGATTTGCCAGCCTAACGTAACGATTTCTGTTGTCCTCGTTTTATGTTGTCACAACACAGAGATTTCTCTCCGTACAACCAAATTTATTTTGAGTTAACCAAGTTTATACTTTAAGGCAATCAAATTTACTTTGAGTCAAACAAATTTACTTTGAGGAAACCACATTTTCTTTGAGACAATCAAATTTACTTTAAGGCAACCAAATTTACTTTGGCTCAAAGAAAATTTCATTGAGCTACCGTGATGAAGGTTATCTCTACCTCACGGCGAGGTTAGATACGGAGAAACTCACGCTGTATGTGATTTAACCTAGAATTTTTGCAGTTTAAACAATTTCGAGTCTTCTTCTTATCTCTATAAAAGTTGACAACGTATATGAAATATCGAATTACCACTATTAAATAAAAACTAGTGAAAACATATAACTTTGGTAAAAACTTTTTTTTTCTACTTCGCGCACCGTCGACGCTATTCGATCGGATATAAAAGCTGTATTGCACATGCTTCCTACTCTCAAGCCAACTATTGGCCCGTGAAGTTTTATGAAAGTCGGAAAGTTACTTCATAAATAGGTATTTTCCTAGCGACAACTTAGTTCCATTGACTTAAGACGTTCGTACATTGCATTGAAAAGTCGGGCAGAAGTATCGAGTTAACCGCAGGTTTATGATACTCTCAATGGTGTTGCAGTTTAACCACTTGTATCTACATTGTAATGGGTGTGAAGAATGGAAATTTAACTAAATTTATTTATTCTAGTTAAAATAAATTAAAAGTATCAAAAATATTTATGACAAATAATTTTACTACCTTTGCTCAGTGTCAATAAGGTTCCACCGAGCCGCGATTATTTCTAGTTGGAAACTACTTAAACCTATTAACTAGTAACTTAAACTTAACAAAAAAAACTAATATTGGCTAATATCATTTTCACTTGGATTTAATGTAAGTTCTATTCCACAAATTCCATATTCCACGAAGAAAAACTTATTAAAAAGTTGCGCCCTTCAAACATTTATTGTGGTTTTTTCGAATTCTTCACAGATCATGGGTATTTGAAAAATATATTTGTCTCAATCCATAAAGAACAAAAAATCTCTAGAAGTTTGGGTAGCTAATTTGCTGCTCTGATTTAATTATAGATTACTAGGAATTGACGGGCAATTGTTAACATTAATGCTTTTTTAAGTTTTTAAGCGTCTCTACGGTTAGGAATGATGTTATTATTGATTGAACTAACCTCAATTAAAGTTAATCAATCAATGGGAATCAACAAAATTTTTAACCGGTCGTGGCGAATTTTTTTTTTTTTACAGTTTCTTTGGTTAAAAATTTCGTACGACGATCGCCAGACTCAAGCAGCTCGCGGTTAGTACTTGGATGGGTGACTGCTTAGCCGTGCACTAACTTACACACCGATGATTTATACATGTTGTTTGCTTCCTCATAGAGGAAGTTTTGTTTTCAAGAAAAAAATTTTTTTTTCGAGATTTTCATGACAGGACACTCAGAATGGTCTAAAACGTCGAGAAAAGTGGTTTAGAAAAAAATTCTGTATGTGTGTGTGTGTGTGCACATTCTTTGTAATCACGATAACTGTTGCAATTTTAGATGTAACTTCATCAAATTTGGCACGCAAGTGGGCTGTCATACAAAGACGCTTGGGATTGTAGTTGACGCAAATCGGTTGAATAATTCAAAATCTACAGCATTTTGAAAATTTTGAAAATATCGTTTTCACGCTGTAACTTTCGCAATTTAAGAGATATCGGGCTGAAATTTTATACACAAAAGGACTACTATCAAAACATGACGTGTACCAAATTTGGCCAGAATCGATAACGTGGTTATAATTTTATTGCAATTTCAATTTTTTTAAAATGTCTTCAAAGAATTCATCTCTGTAAATTCTGAAATATCCGGCTGCAATTTCCGACATGATTTCACGATTATTAATTGTTAATAATTAATTTAGTCAAAGGAACTATCGATATATCGGTAAATTTCGATTTTGGTGAATATGAAGATAAAAAATGCCGGCACGGAAAATTTCTTGTTTTTTGAATTTCACAGATTCATCTTAAATTTTGTTCACATATGGACAATCATCGAAAAACATTTGAGTACAAATTTGACGCAGATCTGTCCAGCCGTTCAAATTTTATGGCATTTTCAAATTTTCGAAAAATCTCATTCTTGCGCTGGGGCGTGCAAATTACGAGATACCGGGTTCTTATTTGGTCTACAGATGGACTACTACGGTACAATGTTTTAGTATAAATTTGAAAAAAATCGGTTACACGGTTAAAAGTCTTCGACACTTTGAATTTTTAGAAAAATGTCTAGAGCATAAACAAGCCTGCAAAGTAGAACTTTGCAAATTGCTTCCTCATTATTTTTCGCGTTTTACATAGCTTCGTCTATGAGGAAGCCAAAATCAATTAACATTCTTCCTCATAGAGGTGGCTTTGTATTTTTTTTATATCGCTAAAAAAAACTTCAGCAAAATTCTAAAATAGTCTTGCGTTATGTACAAAATTCTTACGCAACAACCGACCATGAACTCCCATTTTGATTCGTTTATTTCCATTTTTATCGGATTTTTTTTTCTCGAAAAAAAGGCTTAAAAAGTCGACGCAACGATTACCCACTCGGATTTATGAGAGTAATTTCAAATGTTTTAATTAGGGCGCATAATTTTTATGTAAAAAATTCATGAAGAAAGAAGTATCAGTAAAAAAAAATCTAAAAAAAATGAAATGTGCTTTTTCGAGCATTTGGAGTAGTTAACAAAATTATGGAGCGAATTGGAAGGGGTCAGGGTTGAACGCTTACTGAGCAGAACCATATATAGGAGCATTCCATCCCGATTCGACCTGAGTTCAACCCTCGACCTCCCCGATTTAGCTTGTAATTTTTTGAAGAATTAGTTAGACCCTCAAATGCACCAGATTTTATTTTATTTATTTTTTCTAGACGAATTTTTTTTTCAATATTTTTTTAAAGTGACATATCAAATGTCATAATTTGAAAATGTGAAAAAATTCTGTAAAATACATCGTTGAATTTTTCTTCTTATAGTTTTTAAGCCTTTTTGATTTACGAAAATTAAAAAAAAATAGAAAAAAAATTAATCTAGTGCTACGGCAACTGGACTAATCGTTATTTATGTAAACGCGGATTTTTTTAGAATTTTTTCATATTCTAGCACCAGCATGCGATAATTACAAAATCTGGAAAATTTCTGAAACCAGTCCCTGTGGTAGATTAATATTTCTTTTCTATTTTTTTTACAGTTTTCTAAATAAAAAAAGCTTAAAAACTATATGAAGAAAAATCTTGCCCACGTTGGCTATAAGCTAGAAAATTTAGATATTCAGCAATGTATTTTTCAGAATTTTTTCATATTTTTAACTTACGGTATTCGATATGTGACTTGAAAAAAATATTAAAAAAAAAATGCATAGAAAAAATAAAAAATAAAAATCTGGTACATTTGAGGGTTTAACCAATCCTACAAAAAAATACCAGCCGCCAAATCGGGTGGTCGAGGGTTCAGGTCGAATCGGGATGGAATGCCCCATATATATTATTTATGTTTTAGTTAGAAGAGAAAAAAAACATTGGTACGTTTGGTAAAGATCGGTCGTTCGTTAACTGACTCAACCCCCTTAAATGTTAAAGTCACCGAAAACATGATGTATTGAATAATGGGAACTCGAACTGTATCGGACGTTGTATCCTCCGATAATAAAACGTTGTACTATACGCGTGTGATTATTAGATCGTGCCCGTTAGAGAAAGAAAGAAAGTGATATGGATCGAGTGAGGGGATTGAGGGCGGTAGTGACGAGCAGAAGCAGTAAGCGTGTATCAAACGATCATACGAGAGAAAAGGCAGCTGCCCGTGTAGGAGCAACAAACGCGTGGATGTGCGTTTGCGCGTTAACGTTGTTGCATCGCGATCGGATGTTGGTATTATCGTTGTATTTGTGGGGGTGGCGTGGGTTAGTACGAGAGGGAAAATGCGGGAGGGGTTTGATTGGATAGTTAGCTAGTGAAGTAAGGAACACGAGGAGGGCACACGAGATGGCCGAGGGGTGCGAGAAGGATAGATGACAGTGCTGTTAGCATTCTCGTACCTCGGGGGATGTGTCGATGTGATGTACACGTGCAAGTGGGTTATCGATTCCCCCGAGGGGGCAAAACCTCTCCTCGCTTTCTCTCGCTCGCTTAATGAAAATAAGGGTAGAAGAGTTCGGACCTTGCATCGCCGTTATCGCGCTCGAGACTCGCCCCCGTTATAATCTCGACGACCTTTTCAGCTCGATGCGATCGGAAAGGCCAACGCGGATCGGCCTCGCATAGAACGCGCCGCCGATTCCCGCCAATAGCCGACGACTTTTGCTTTGAAAAGTCGAAAACGCGCTTCCAAACACCGTCGGTATTGTAGAGCAACCACCGACAATCTTTTGTAGAGCGATATATCATTCGGATATCGGAATTGGTCTGACACTTCGCTGTAGAAAAAGGTTGAAGTGTGTTAATAGAAATCGACCATGATAAAATCCTATCTCGATTTATGCAGTTTTTGTTCATTTCTATCGGTTTTTATTGGTACTTTTCAATCTTTTTTAACAGAGTTATGAATGAATTAAGGTTCTTCTAGGATGTAAAATGACCTGGAAAATTTTAACTTATGTAACTTGCAAAGGAGTTGAGTTACAATGTTGACATTTTTGCAGCCAACTAAAGTAATGCGGTCGTTTTGTTTACCTACACGGAGAAAAATAATTGGTTACCTCAACGATTGGCATGGCCAATTATGAGTCCAGGATAGATCTGGGCAGTCCCGGATTGAATCTGGGTAGTCCAGAATGGAGAATGGAATTTGATCCGATCCTATTGTCCATCTTGGAGTCCTGGGTTATCCAGAATCTATCCTGGGTGGCCCAGACTCCATCCTAGATTCTACTCTGGACTCTATCCTGAACGTCGGATCTATTCTACACGGGATATCCCTCAATAGGTAGAATTTTCAACAGGGAAGTGTCAGACCAATTCCGATATCTCAATGATACAACGATGCACAAGATTATCGGTGCACGGAATGAAAAAAGTAGTTCTGGCTACCAATTCTAGCATATGCTGTGCCGCGTGTTAGTTACTGAAACTAAATCGGAATCGTAGTCTCAACTTTTTTCGATTGGTAGCAAAAATAGTACGTATGACCAACAACTCGGTTCCTGTAACTATTATGGCTGCTATCCAATCCAAATGATTCGTTACGCCAACCAACCGATGAGTTGAGGTTATGATCTCATCTGGTAATTGTTTTTATCGATCATGGAGACTAGAGTCTCCATGATCGAGGCCGAACAAGAAAGCGCCGAAATTTTGAGTCGGGAATCGTGGTTATGTGAAGCTTAAGGAGGGCGACCAGCTGCACCTCTTGTTAGATAAAATCTCAAATTTTTTATATGAGATAAATTGAACATAGAACTTTGCTACTGTTAAATCTCAGCACGGCTTACCGGACTTTTTTTCAAGAAATCTGAACTCAAACATTGTGCATTTAACATGGGGTCTTATGGAAACAGTGCTGTCTCGACACTTCAATCAGATAATTAAAACCTTTGGCAGTTAGATGACGCAGATAACCAAGTCGCTATCTGTTCATCAAATTCTACCGATTCTAACGCGATCATGAAAAAAGGGGCCTGCCGGACATTGCAGACAGATATTTTGAGTTAAAGTGCAAGCAGCAGCCGAAATCGACCATTGTCCCAAGCGGATCTGTCACACTCGGCAACATCACATTTTCACGCATAGACGGAAGTCGAAATAAACGAATAATCCCATATAAAAATTAGGAATCACTAAGTTAGTGTAATCAGTAAGCCGGTAAACCATAAAAGAGGTTACGTGTACAAAAATATACACGTAATGTTGTCTCAGCAAGACAATGATTGATAATTAAAGGTTTTTTAAAGTTATATTACATTAACTTTGATTCGGGTACAGGGTGAAAATATGCTCGTATTTTTCACGCACTTGCTCAGCTGGGTCGTCTGGTTTTTTTCTTTTTGCGGCAAGGACATTTTCACACCACATTTTTCTCATCCTCGAAACGAATCTTCCAGCGGTTCGGCCGTGTTTGTTACTGTGCCGGTTCATCTCGGAGACGGCTTTGAAAGAGATTATATCTCCTCCGGCAAACGAATGTCAACAAAATTTGCGATGTTGCCAAACGTCACACTAACACACACGATGGTGCGAAAGCTCACACCGACAGGACTCGACAACCGAATCAAATCAACAACTTGAAATCATTTATCTTTCATAAATAGTCCAAATAGGAAATATTTACATATCTGCTATTTCATTTTTATTGGTAGCAAGATTTTAGCAATGAATAAAATATTTGTAGCAATCGATTTTATCGCGTAAGTGAACGAACCGTCATTTGATTCAAATGCAGCTGGTCGCCCTCCTTAAAAAAATTCGCCACAAGCGTTGCTCAAGGCACACGCGTACCCAAGTGAAGTTGGCAATTTGTGGCAGAGTGAAGAGCGCGACGAACGGTTTGAAAAACAAAAATACCCATTAAGGTAGCTATGTCAGTACGCCGGAGTCATAGATACTAGCAACTATCGTCATCGAAGAATAAAATGATTCATTCTTTCTGCATATTCCACAATTAAATTGTAAAATAAAAAAGTTTCATTCAATCGTATTACAAAATTGTTTTCACGCGCGTAATTAATTTAATTATGTTATTAAAACTAATTTGACTTGTGTCTTGACTCGCCCGCCATTGGCTCTGTAAGCACACGGCACATCGTGGCAACACCGCAATATTGACCGACTGTTCGACCGGCATCGTATGTTACCGACATGAAACGAGGTTAGGTTTGCGAAGTTTGTTTGGTGAAACTGCTCTGTCATGTCGAATTCTCCAAAAGAAAGACACGACGTTAGAGCGGATCGCAGAAAAAGAAACGGCCAATTCATTACGCGTAAAAGAAAAGCGTGGTTCGACAACATTCAAGCAACAAAAAAAGCCAGATACAGTGAAGAATCGACGCAAGTGAAATTTGATCAACCGGCGAAAAATCGCATCGTCGACCTGAATAAATTAGCTGAACGATTGTTCTCCTTTTTCTTGTAGGTAGAACCAACTCCCATAAAAATGAAAAATTCAAGAGTATCGATAGGTTAAAAAATCCGATTTCAGTTAATTACGTCGAATTTAGGATGCGAGCGATCATTTTCATTCATTTTCATAGCAGAACACTACCAGTATATACCGACCGATGGTAACTGTCGCGTATATAGCTGATGTGCAACGTTGCCAAACTTCGGCGCCATGATGAACAGCTGGTAGAGATTATTTTTGTACGACGCAATTTCTTGCAATTAACTTACAATAGCTCGCTGAAATGTCCGGTGACTACTACTTTTTATGATCGTATCGGTTACTTTAAGATCTAACGAATACATAGAGCTGTTTAGATGTTTTGGATTTCATTGCTAAGATGCTTTTTTCTTTGTTCAAAAGTCAATTTGTTATATTTCTCCATATAACGCCATGTATAAAACTCTGTTTTAAAAAGATATTTACTTAATTAGATATCCGGTAACGTATCTCGTAATTCCTCACAAATAAAAGATGAATACTCAGACTACAAGATATAAAAAATTCGGACGTATCTAACGTGTTTGCCTTCGCGTTATAACTACCTTAAGGCATGAAAATATATTATTATGGTTGGTTTTTTGCCGACAGTACATATATGACAAATTAAAAAATAGTTTGTAAGCACAAAAAATTTGCATTTCAAAATTCCCGCTAAAAAGTTATCTCTGTCTCTGTCTCTCCTGAGTCCACGTGTGACTACAACACCTTCATGAGTTGCATATCCGAAGCTAATCTTAGTCACCGTTTCGTGACCACATCCAAAGTACTACGTTCGGCCTCCTTTGCTCTGGTCTCCATGTTATCGTACTCGTGTTATTGTACTCTACGAACGAGGTTATAGTTTCTTCAACCGACCGAGTAGTTGGCGTTATTCTAACTACTTCGATTGGTTGTCGGGACCGATAAATCAGTTTTTACAACTACTTTTTTCTTTCCGTGTGGTTGTTCTACGATACCGCCGTCCCGAGTAGAAATTTGGAGCGCTACATCAGATGTCAATCTGGTGCTTCTAAGGCCCTATCGCGGGCTTCTCATAGTCCGATCAGGCCCTCATTTGTGCCTGATATAATGCTAAAATTTTCTGCTTCGGGTGTTTGCAAACGCGTTTTCGACTTTTCAAAGTAAAAGTCGCCGGTTATTGGTCCCAATGTGGGAATCGGCGCATTCTATGTGAAGTCGATCCAAGGAGGTCTTTCCGATGGCCTTTTCGAAAAATAGTGCTATAATGACAATTTTAAGATAAAATTACTTTATCTGTAAAGAACTATTTGCCACCATACCTCAAACTTTGCGATGTTTAGATTGTAAGATCGCAAAAATTCTGATTGTAAACCTCTCACTCGTAGGCATGCGCAATCCAGTATCATTACTCCCATGGGAGAAAAACGGTACATTTCTGCCCGGCGGGAGTAATGAAAACTCTACTGCGTATGCGTACTCCTCATTGGTTAAAAATTAGCAATTTTTCAGTTCTACTGGCAAGCACAGTATGTGGTTATATTTTTACCAAAAATATCTTATTCTTACGCGGGAGGGAAGTGCGTGATTTTCATCTCAGATGATTTTTGTCTTGGCTTCACTTGGGCAACAAATTTCAGATTTAAACTGTAAACCTTATTGATTTGAAAATTTTCCCTAGTATTGTTCTGTGTTTTGTTTTATATATACACTTTTTTCTTTTCTATATAGTCGCTTATAACCTTTGATGTAGATGCGACTCAAAATAAATTTTCTTACAAAAAAACAATTCAGTTTTAACATAGACCAAATATGGTCTATCAGGCTGAAACTTGGTTATATTGATAGAGACCAAATATTGCTACACGAACCACAAAGATAAATTTATTTATTTATTTATTAGACAATGAACGGGGCAAAGCCTTTAGGAAAGAGAATAACAGCAATGGCAATCAAACAGAAAGGAAAATAAAAAAGAAAATAATAATAATAATAATTGAAAAAATAACTATTATAAATATGTTCATTGCTGCGTTTTTGAATCGACAAAAGGGTTCATATCACTATCTTTGACAAAATTTCATTCAGACAGAATTTCCTCTAACGAGGAAGACAACATTGATGAATCTTTTTTTCTCGTAGACGTGGCTTTGTGGAATTTCTAAAATGAGGATTAAATATGTACGGCCCAGCTTTACACCCTTGTTTCGTGACGTTGACGTTAATGTATATTAAAGATTATGAATGTAAAAGTGTGAAATTGGAATGATGATGGACTGATAATTTTAATCAGCCTAGGGTAATGAGAAGCAGTAATATTCACGGTTTAAGAGATCATGGGATCGCTTATTATATTGTCAGCCAAAATAAATAGATATCTATTTTTATAAAATTTACTAGACAGCATTTTATTCTGTACTGGTAATAAAGTGGATAAATACTGTATAAAGACATAAAAATAAAATTAAAGAGCCCCACAAATTAATTTTATAGCGGCATAAAAATAAAAATACTTGGATGGAAATAAGAAAAATAATGACCCATTACTTTGATTTTCGACGTGTCTTTTCAGTATAAAATTTTGTATGGGAATAATATAAATGTTTAAACACTTTCTTACAAATATGTCAAGATATATTGAAAAAAATAATAAATAATTTAATAGTAGTAGTAGTAATCGTGATTTATTATAATTATAATTACTATTGCCTTACATTACACTTCAGTAAACACGGTTATGTTACAGCAATGTTGCAGCAATGTAACCCAATGTTACAAGTAACATCACTTGTAATTTATATGTAACTTACATGTAAGTTATTATTTCACACTCAACAATGTTGCCATGTTGTGTAACATGCGTTACGTAACCGTTACATTTCAATTATGTTGCCCGCACGTTGCGTAATGTAACTGCTATGTTGCACATTGTAACCGCAATTAAACAGCAACATCACCTGTAACTTACATGTAAGTTATTATTTCCCACTTAAAAATGTTACCATGTTATGTAATATGCGTTACATAACCGTTACAATTCAGTTATGTTGCCTGTACGGTGCGTAATGTTACTAATGTGAAACAAGTAACGTAAAAGTTACGAAACTGCAACTTCGAAAGGTAACTTCACGAAAGGTTCTTTTGTCGACTGAAAGTCCGCAAAAGTCCATGGTCAAAAAAATAGCTGTTACAATTAAAAGTAGAACAAGCTATTGGCGAATAATGCCAACCAGTATGCACCTCCGAAGGGTATCCCACTGTTTCTTTTGAACTGCGAAGTCGCTCGGTCTTATACACGCTAGGGTCACGAATCGCTTGCGAGAAACTTTTGAGTCGTTCGCCACCTAGCGGACATAACATTCTGTATGAATATGTAACGTTCTTACAACGTTGCCACGTCATATACCTGTAACATAACCGAACTATCCCACAGTTACATTACAATCGTTACATACATGTTTCATTACAGTGACACACTTTCGTTATATAACTGTAATGGAAATATGGCATATAACAGTTACATAACATGCATGTTTACGATGTTACATATCCACTGTAATATGCATGTTACGTAAATGTTACATTCCCGTGCAACGTTTTTGTAATTTTACCACGTTACATAACGGTAACACTGCCTTCCTGTCACAAAAGTGACGTCCAAACTGTTACTTGGACGTTGCGTTGCGGTTTCATAGTTTTTGTTATACAACTGCAACGAGAATATGTCACATAACAGTAACATTACCTGCATATAACAAATGAAACATCACATGTTACTCCTACGTTACATAGCCGCAACATAACGCAAGCGTTACATTGTTACAATCACATGTAACTTCCAGGTTACGTTGCTGTTCAATTATGTGTTTACTGGGACTTTGCCAATTGCCCATCGACCGCGGTCCTTCAGCCTATAATTTATTATTTACTGAACAATTGAACCAATAAAAGCTAGTTCCACTAAAAATAATAAATAATCTAATAGTTGTAGTAGTAGTAATCGTGATTTATTATAATTCTAATTTCTATTGCCTTACATTATACTTTGCCAATTGGTCATCGACCGCGGTCCTTCAGTCTATAATTTATTATTTACTGAACAATTGAACCAAAAAAACGAGTTCCACTAAAATGATAAAATTCTGATTGATTCGAAAATTTCTGTTCAAGTTCACGATTTTTGTTCGAATGCACGTCATCCGGTACAATGAACTGGTGATGACAGATCGATTCGTAGCTTCAGTGTTATAATACTACTATATTGACTTAATTAACTAAGTTGACTTAATAACTTTCCATTGGTCGTAGGTATATTAATTATATAGCTCGTTCACTAATACGTGTTTTTTTTCACTTGTTTGCAGGATCGCGATAAGGGCGCGGCTCGACTTCATCTAGGCGAAACTATAGAGGAACTTAAGAAATTTAACGCCCGAAGGAAACTGAAGGAAGCGGTGAAAGCCGCCGTCTCCTCATCCAAGTGGCACGTACATTATTCGGAGGCTAATGGCGACAGTTTTTCCGATGTCGGTGACGACGAGGTCACGACCACAGGTGTGTGAGCTCTCTCAACGGGAAGAACCCCACCCCGTACCGACAATGCTTATTATTCCATAAAGAACCGTCTCAATAGACTTAAGACAGGAGGGGGTGCGATTGTGTTGTTTTTTTTTTTTTCATATAAAATAAGGGTGGTTGTTATTGAGGGGTCAGTGTGACGGCGATCTTTCTAGGAACACGATATTTATCGTCTACATTATTACTATTCTTGACGCTATTTTGTCTTGGTGTGTGACCTACTTATTCGTGTAAAAGGTCGATCTCATTTTAGAACAGTGGAAAAATACAAAGATAAGGAAGAAAAGAATGTACAAAGGTACTCGTGCTTTCACAGATAATCAGTGCTGGAAAATAAACGGGTTTTTGTAGTTCTTTTGTAACAAGCATTTTTGCTTCCTAGTGGAGAAGAATTCGTGACATTGATTTTTTTTTTTTTTTCTTTTTTTTTTTTTTTTGCTTCCGCATATAAGAAGCTTTTTGTGGGAAGATTTTTTTTCGAGTTTTTTTTTTATGAGTACACTCAAAATGGTCTAAAACGTCGAGACAAGAACTGTTTTAACAATTGGGCTGAAATTTAGCAAACATGGGAAGCAGGTCGATGCCTTTGGTTGTGGTAATTTCTTTTAAAAATTAAAAATATGTTCAATTTCATTTGACTTTGCAATTTTTGAAAAATGTCTGTACGCTCTCGAGCATCCTCAAATTTTTGGCGATTGAGCTAAATAATTTGTTATGAACAGAGCTATGTTAAAAGGGGATCGGTATTAAATTTGGAATGAATCTGCAAAGAAATTCGGTTTTTATGGGATTTAGAATTTTTTAAAAAATATTTGTTTTGCTGTTACTCACGTCGAATCTCATCAAATCAACTAAAATTTTCTGCAAATGAAAAATAACATGCAAATTTGGTAGGTAGCAGACCTACCAAATTTGATCGTGATCGGTAAAGTCGTTTGGATCTTACGTGATTTTGTATTTTTTTAAGAACGATATAAGTAACTTGGCGAAACTTGAAATTATTGTTTACGGTCAGATTTTAAGCAAAAAGGCTTTTTACAAGGAAAAACATGTTTTTCTACGTAAAAATGACCCAGGTTTAAATTTAAAAAAACGGGGCGTCAAAAAAAGTAATGAAAAATTCATTAAAAATTGGTTTTTTGTATTCCTTTGAATGTAAAATGTCAAAAATACCTTCACTCGACATTTTTGCGTCGACTATGATATTTTCAGACTGAGATCGCCTTCGGTCGTTGATTCGTCGATCAGTTTCAGCAAACTAAAAGTGATCAAATAGTAAAAAAAATGTGTCTTTCACTTTACGATCCGAAGAAATTCCAGTCTGAAAATACGATAGACAATTTTTTTTAAATTTTCATTCATCGCAACATAATATCGCTTTACAGTAATTTTTATCACTTCTTATTGATTTTCATTGTTTTACTGAAATTAAATTATTTCGTCAGTACGTTTTTTGAAATCCAGAGGCATTTTGATGTAGAAAAAAATGTTTTTTCCTAATAAAGAGAATTTATTTCTCATTATGACATGTAAATAACAATTTCTCATTTGACAAAATCATAAATTGAAAAAAAAAAGAAAAGATTAGTTTAAAAAAATCTGCAAAAAATAAAGCGGTCTCAGAATACTATACACCACCATACTATACTACACTGTAAAAAAAATTGACTTGAAATTGAATGTAAAGTATTGGAAGTTTTTATGCATAAACTGGTATATTAAATTTAGTATTCAAGTGTAATGTAAAATTAATGTATGGTGCAACAAATTCAATAATTTACTTGAATTTTATCGCAAAATTACATTAAATTTAGATGACAAGTTTATGCATAAAAACTTCCAGTCTTTTCTAACAGTGTATACACCCATATATATTATAAGGTGATTAAAGAAAAAAATACGTTTTGTTGGTAGTGACTTGCTCATAGACATGAAAATTGTAAAGGGACAGAAAATGATTATCGCGATAGCTACGACAAGCCCATTATTACCGACGGTTGTTATCCTTCAATAAGATTGTCTGCGACAGATAGGAATGCTCGAGTTTTATTCTTGTAATCGATGAAACGTTGGATTACGGTGAATAGCTATAATAATGTTTAATGTCTGAAAGCTATTTTTATCAATACGCTTGAAAGTTATCGGCTTATCACATTTTTCCAACATACCTGTCTCTTCAAGTTGGAAGATTCCTGCATGACCAACACTACAAATTAGGGTGTTTAAAAAAAAAGAACTGTTGATTTTCTTCTAATTTGAATGGGTTTTAATCGTATATTATAATTTCTATCTATTTGAACTTTGATCAATTTATACAAAGTCAATCGTTATGATTAGTCTCCTATAGTTTTCATTTTCTATGGATTATAAACAGGATAAATACGTTATACGATTTATAATATTGTATAGTGAATTTACGTTTTGGCACTTGTACATTTTAATCCGTTTATGGTGTATTGTTTTATATCGTAAATTTTCTATCGTCCCACAATTATAGAAAGTATACCGGAATAAATCGTATGTGTTTAGACTGAAAGAATTATTATAATCTATCGTAAAACGCTGATATAAAGGTAACAGTTATCTATCATCTATACAATAATTTCATGCTGATTGACTCGGTTCACTTCTCATCGTTTCACAGGTATAGAATGTCTATCATAATGAATCTTGAATATGATAAATATTTGAATCCAACGATTAGAGGATGAAACGTTTTTTTTTAAATTGAAAACGTAATATTATTAATATTATCCCTACGAGCGTATATTTTTATTATTAAATTTAATAAAAAAATTATATTATTTGTAATAATATTATAGGATATGGAAGAAACATTTAGGATTTCAATCGTAAATTTATGACAGAACTTTGGTTCGTAAATTCGCGAAACAAAGTTCGTATTCGGAACATTTTAGGATAGGATTTTTTAAAATCGTTTTCATTTATTTATTTTTACCAAGCATGGGTTTTATGCTGTATTTGCTAAGACAATGGGAGGTCGTAGAACTGAATCCTTACACAATATCAAAACGAGATAAATAACGGTTAATAACTATTTTCAGGTGCAGTTGCCGAAATATTGGACTCTCTCGATGACATCGAGATACTTCAAGAAAGTGGCAGACTCACTCGTGGTGAAATACTCTCTGCGGTGGACGATTACCGACTACGAGCGGTTCTGGAGGTGAGAACCGTGACCTGAACACGTTCTATTAAGTTAATTCGTAAGGTGCCGTTAAGTGAATCAATTACTAACATTTAAAAAATTGCATATACACGTTTCCACTTTTAAAAAACTAGTTCGGACTTAGATGAATCCGTATTAATGAGTTCCTGTTTTATGTGAATAAACAAAAGTAGTACAATACATTTTTAGAAAAAATGTCTGAGTTTACATCAATAAATCCAAGGACATATTTTTATACAGTGTCGTCGATGTAAAAACCGTAATGATAGTCCCATCTTGATGATTGATCTCTCATTTTGTTCGTTGACATAAGTTTTACGAAGTCTTTATCTGATTTGATTCTTTTAGATTCTCAATCAGCAGAAAAATTTTATTAACGCCATATTCTTTTTCTTTTTTTGGAAAAGATCTTCTAATGTGAAAAAAAAAAAATGAAAATTATTAATATTGTTTTCAGATAGACACTATACTATGATGGTAAATTTAAAGTATATCTATCGAAAAGTAAAATGAGCTTGTCCTTGTCAAGATTCAACTAATATTACAAATTTGACTTTAACAAAACTGCGTAAAAACATGTTCGCAGATTTCTTGACCTGAACTAAGTCATATTTCTGTAAATTCATTGTTATGAATTTTTTCTACATTAAGTGGAACCTCTTTAATTACTAGTCAAATCAGTTCTAAATTTTTTAAGACGTTTTTACCATTTCTGGTGGTTTAATTAACAGTTTCAAGGGGTTATTCACGCAGCATAATTAGTTGTTAATATATAAATACATTCATAGAGGTGATTTGGAGAGAAAATCGACAGACATATGTAAATGCCCGATGTCATGTTTTTCGTGCATTTTTTAAAAAGGATGAACCTTAATAATAGACGAATTATGACGAGCAATCACTTACGTTAATTATCGGAAGATCCTTGATCGATTGACCGTCCAGATTATTTAATGTTATTAGTTGATCAAAAGCTACAGCCATTTGTATGTCCGATAGTAGTTTAGGACAGGGTAATCAAACCGTTCTATCTTTCGAACTACAAATGTTATTAAAAATCTAGATGGTCAATCGATAAAGAATGTTTCAATATACAAAATGAGTTATCGCTCGTCATAATCGGACTAACATTACGGTTTACGCTTTTAAAAAACTGGATGAAAAAACATGACATCGGACATTTGCAGATATCAAGCGATTTACTTTTCAAATTACAGCGGTGGATGTATTTGTATATTAAGAATTAATGCTGTTATGTGATTAAAGCCACAAAATGTTTGATTTAACCGACAGAAATCGTAGAAATACTTTTAAAAATTTAGCACTCATTTGACTAGTGTGAAGCGCGGTATTCCTCCTTAAACGTGTAGAAACTATATTTTAAATATTAGCACCGGTTTGATTAGACTTTACCGAAATGAGTACCTTAAGGAGGTTCGTCAGTACGTGCGTGAGGTGACGAGTGCGTAGCGGTAATCCTATGCTTATACACGGGCCTATTTCACGATAGCCAACGGCTTAAATGATGTATCTTGATTCGGAAAATTGTCAAATTGGGAAGGATAATGTAATTTCAAACGGATATATAATAGTACTTTGCGATACTAGTGCGTAAAAGCGGACTTTCGGCGAAGGTTGGAAAGTGGCTGCACGAGTCGAACCGAGTGCTACAACGGCACGAGGCGAACCCGAGTGTTGTTTGTAGCGCGAGGGAAGACGAGTGCGGACACTTTACAACCGCCGTCGGGAGTCCGCTTTTACGTACAAGTATCGCATACTACTTTTTGTAACAAATGCACGAAGTGCCAGGTTATGTATGGCCGGCCGTGACACGAAGGAAAAGAACCGATGTGCGCATGCGCGCACAGTATTTTCGATACGGTTATCATATTTTCGACACGGTTATCGTATTTTTCGATACGGTTATCGTATTTTCGATACGGTTAGCGTATTTTCGATACGCCTTCTCGAAAAGCGCCATCTTCTGTCACAGCCGGCCCATACACAACCTGGTACTTTTCGTGCATGCGTTACAAAAATGTTTTTTAGCAGTATAAAGTTAATCGACATAAGTATATAATGCTCAAAGAGATAGAAATTAGAATTTGTAGTATCGCGAATTTGTGGAGAAGTACGGCAACAAGGCACGTATTTTGAGCGGTTGCCTACCATGAGTGTCATGGCGGCGACTACCAGCTGACAGTTCAGCAGTTATGCTTTTGCTATCATGGCAGGTCGGCGTTACAGGTGGAAAGGGAAGCTTATTAGTGAAAAGTGCTATAAGCATATGTTAAAACGAATACAAAACGGAAAGGTTAGGAAAAAAACGAATCGCATATTCGATTTTCAATGAAAACGCTCAACCACGTCTCGTTTATCTACACAAGATCGTTTGAATCGCGCGCCTGTCGCGCTGAGCCTAGCCTAACTCTCAACTCTCCAACGTTGCCGTACTTCCGGCCTGTTATATCGGCAAGCTGTAACAACTGTGAAAGTCGTGCTTTCATTCAATAATTCTCATAAACAAAGTAGACAATAGGTCTGATTTTTTAGTGGTATTTAACACAACTACAACTGTTGTGAAATAACAAGACTTTCATTTTTTCTCTGCATTTTTCTCCGGGTTATAAAGCGATGAAGCTGCCATGTCATAAGAGCCCATGTTAAACAGTATGCAAATAATACTTTAATTTTGCGTGAATGGTGCAGGTAAACATTCCCGAATAATTCAGGTACATTCGTCACAAAGTATCGAATATGCGATAATATTTTTAGATATTTCGCTACATTTTTATATTTGTGTTGAACCTCCTTAAAGAGTAGAAGGTGTCTGGAAAGAGACGCATATCCTATGAATTTCTTAACTGAACCCAAAAGATCTCAGGATCTTTATATCCGCGCTTATAACTGTATGCAAAATAGCTGATAGGGCTGTCAGCATCGAGTGTTAATTTTCAAAAGTTTCACGTGAAATTAGGTCGAGTTACGAGCCGGAAGATGGGCCCTTCCATTAGGCATCTTATATAGCTCCAAGCGCGAAATGGGCGCAACTTACCTTCTCGAAACTTTGGTAGACTAGTTTCGGTTGGAAGTTTGTTACCTGTGAAGCAGACAAGTAGTATCGGTGAACTCGTGACGGGAATGAAGACGGACGGATAAATTTTCGCGAGAATCATTATAGTGATGAAAATTTCAATCCTATATCAACTTTGGGGTAGCAAATATTCTCTTGTTTATGCAGGAAGCTCCAAATTTAAGATAGGATAGGATATGAAGTCATACTAATCAAATTGGTGTTAATTTTTAAGAAATGTTCGTAACCGTATTGCATGAAATATTCGGGGAATATTGCAAAACTGGTTCTAATGTTTAGTTATAATTTGAATATTGTTGCATTATTGTGGTAGAAAATATGGTGAATTTCGTTCTGCATTTGAAATTTCTGACAAAATTGGATAAAACTTCAAATCATTTCTTGATAACGTTCAAGGATATTTAGTACCAAATTTGGGGAAATTTGATATAAGCGGAAAATTTCGAATTTTATAGAATGTATTAAGGGGCTGCTGGAGTAGATTTTCTTACCGACATTGTTCGGTAAAACTAGACTATTTTGTAGTATATACTGTTCATCGTTATTATGCTACGTATATACTTCATATTTGACAGGAAATTAGCATGAACATAAATCCTTTGGCGTCCAGTCGAATTCCGTTTAAAAACTTTCAAAAAATTGGAAAAATTGTGTAGGGTAGAAGTACCGATTGCGGCCACATTAAGAATTGTCCCATTTTCCAGTGCTTGTGATTAGGACCAAATATGATAAAACTCTTTTGAACCTATTCTTTTCGTATCTGAGAAGAATATAATTTTAGATTTCTAGCATAAAAATCTTCATATGTGTCGAGGAAATACTGGAAAATAGAAAAAAAAGTAGGAGCATTACCATTTCACCAGTTCTGGCCTTTTTGCACCCGTTTTTGGCCACAGTAATGTACCGATTTTGGCCATGCTGAAAAATTGAATACCTCAATATTCATTGCGCTTGAAACATTTTTTAACGCGTGTTTAACCATTCAAAATCGTATTCATACGAAAATAACTCTTAAAAATAATTCATATTGTGCTACTTCCGCACCATTTAGGTTTCATAATAGTTAGATGCCTTGATATCCTTAAATCTGCTATTTAAAAAATGGAATTGCTCCAAGATCTCATGTGTAGTCAACTAATTGTGGTAAAACTCTATTAATCCGTATGTTATTAATTATTATTCTTGATTTATTTCCAACTTATGCTCCAAGAAAAATTCTATGGAGTTAAAATAAATGCGCAATACCAAAGATATTGATTTCAAATGTTCTTTTAAAAGACTTTCTACATTTTTTCTATTTGGGCGTTCGCAAATACGTCCATTCATTTTGTACCACTTCGTTTTTCAAAGTTTCAAAACATTTGAAGTCTTCCGACGTTACAACCTTAAAAAAATTACATATCAAATGTTTCGCGACAAAAAAGCTTCACGAGAAAGCAAAAAATATCTTCTCTTCAATCTCTTAAAGATCACCTACATCCGGTAATGTAGAAATCCCCCAAATTCAGAGCTTACCATACGAAAACTGCAAAACTGCGACCGATAAAGTAGAGAACATATTTTTTGTACACAAACCGATGGTCGATAAACAGAAAATCCTTTGGACCGATTGTAATCGACCAGCGGCAGAGCTTGCGCACCGGCTCAAAGAATCTATGGGAAAGCTCGTCGATGCAATAACTGTGAATATCGAAGTCAGTCGTGGATAAGTTGTGTCCGCAAGTCTCAGGACGTTACGGCCCGTTCAATTTTTTATTTTTTTTTTCTCAATCTACAAGAGCTGCGATCGGGTCATCAACCTGCTTATTCTGCGGCCTCGCAATTCCCTTTGGATTGCGAGGACTCGCCGGGTGTAGCGCCACGTGCTTTTCCCTTGTTGAGGTGGACAAGTGGTGTGGGGGTGAAGTGGTTGCCCCACGCAGGCGTTCTCCCGCCGTTTCTCCAAGATGGCGTCAGCCTGGCTGATTGTGCGGCCCCCGATAAACAACAATGCCGCGAAAAATACTGTAAACACCGGGAGAAAACGTTGCATGTGGCGTGCGATGTAAGGATTAAAGCGACGCGTCATTGACGGTGCGTGTAGAAATGTCATTTGATCGTCATAGATTCGGTCAATACGTCTGACAGTTATGTTTTGGATTTTCAAAAGTATACTCTTGATTCGTTGACCACGACTATCCCTTTCCTTAAGCTCTGGCGGCTTCTCGAGTGCTTTGTACTTCGGGGGCCCGCGAAAAATGCAGATTTCTCAGCTCATGTTCTTCGGCGAGTCCGAGCTAGCGTGTGATCTTCTCGAGATCGCGGGGCTTTTGGTGAGTGCAATCGCGTCTAATTTGAGCAATGAAACTCAGATAAACATAGACAGATGGGTAGTTTATTTTGTTTCTTTATGGAGGAAGCTCTGTTTTTGTTTCGTTGTTTTCACTATTCTCAAAATGGTCTAAAATGTCCAGAAAAGTGGTTACGAAAAAGTGTCCGGATGAATATATGTGTGCGAATGTATGTATGCAAAGAAGAATGCACAACAAAATATATTAAACACGGAAAACCGACAACAGTGGATGCACGGTCGATGTGTCACTTCGGCGTTCTCCAGAGTTGAGCAGCAATTCTTGTGGCCACAACTTGGAGCGGTGACTGATTAGCCGCTTAAATTGAAATTTCATATTACTGGCTTGCGCGCCACCTGCTTAGCGGGAGATAGTTTTCTGAGTTTCTAATGTATTCTCATACAGTAGAACCTATATAAAAATAAAGCCTGCAAATGCGATACAAGGGCGGGGGGATAAAAACCTGAATAAGGAATACGGAGGAATAACCCAATTAATAAATACTTCAAACACGGACGAAAAAGTTGCATTGGCCGTGCTATTTAAGTATAAACACGACGCGTCATTGACGGTACGTATAGAAATGTCAATAGGTCGTCAAGGATTTTGTCAATACGTCTAATAGTTAGGCTTTAATTTTCAAAATTAATATACTCCTCATTCGTTAACCAAGACTATTTCTTTCCTTCCGCTCTGGCGGCTTCTCGAATTAAATCAAATAAAACATCGGTGGTAACTGACCAAAGCTAAAAAAGTCGATCTAGTGGCACGACGGACGTAGTGAATACGGCAAACATTGTAACTATCAGGTCGCACACCCGCAAGAGCAAAAAGCAATGTATATCTCATTCTCTATATGTCGTAAAGTTGTGAAAAAATTAAAAATTAGTATTGGTAATGTTTGTTATTAAGTGATCCATTCATGGCACCTGGGTGGTCCATTGACGACATTGATAGGTTTCATCAATGGAACTTGTATTAAAAAATTTCAAGAATTTTTCTTTAACTGGAACTGGACTTTTCGTCTTCATTCCAATGATGACGGATCTCCCTTAGTTCTATAAACCAGAAAACTAACATATTATCATTCCGACTTGCGAAGAGCGAGTCACTCTGTCAACCAGAAAAAGTTGTGGGATAAGTTATTCATGTTGTCCAGTGTCCAGTGGTCCTTGAAGTCCTTGAAATGTCCTTAAATTTGGTCTGTTTTTAAAAAGTCCTTGAATTTTCATATTCTCTCAAATTTAATCTTATTTCAAAACATATTCGTTACCAAAAAATTACCAGATAATTAGATATAAAGAATTTGTGATTCTGTAATATATCGCCTTATGTTCTGAAAGATAAATGTGTAATATTTATTCATGGCTTAATCTTTTGCTTCCTCATAGAGGAAGCTTTGTTTTCATGACAAAAAAAATTTTTGAGATTTTTATGTCATTTAGAATTGTCCAAAACGTTCAGAAAAGGGATCTAGAAAAAATGTCCGTATGTACGTATGTGTGTGTGTGCGTGTGTATACAATTCCGAAAATTCGAAAGTCGATAACTCAACACGGAAAGAAATGTTTGGTTGTGGCAACTACGTTTTCGATTTGCTGTACACAATGTCTAAAAAATTAGTTGCCTCAACCATATCGAATGGTAACCTCAACTATTCACGATTAGTTCTCGCGAGATTAGTTATGTTAACTAATCCAATCGTTGGGACTACCATTCGAATCGTTGGTATTACCATTTGAGTTGTAAGATAAATAGAATAACCCAGATAGACAAACGTGCCGTGGAAGTATCCTATTGTGTCACTGTGGCAGCATAAATGTGTCACACAACGGCATGCTATGGCGGAATTAACGTAGCGATGTACGTCCGAATTGAGCTATTATGTGACGGCATACCGTGCCGTGCAGGCTTAGTGGCATTCCACTGTCGCCATGCTGTAAACTCAGATCATGTCTCCATGGTGCCATAATTGGTCCATGTCGTGGTGTGACCGTCATTCTGTTACTATGGTGTCATTTTTATACAATTTTTAAAATGATAAATGCAGCACGGTGGCAGCATAATGGTGGCACGCTATGCTGTGCTGAAAGTCTTTATGGATATTTTTTTATTGTCAGCTAGACATTTTTAGTTTTAGTTTTTTTCTTGTCTAACATTTCAAATTCCGAGTCAAAAGAATAGGACACAGGAAAACTTTGCATTCTTATATATACGCTCAGGCTTCAAAACACTTGCGAGAAACGCTCCGTCCGTTCGCCATCTAGCGGAGAATTAGGCACCAGTGTTTCGTATGATACCACTAGATGGCGAACGGACGACGCGTTTCTCGCAAGTGTTTTGAAGCCTCAACGTATATAAGAATGCAAAGCTGCCTGAGTTCGACTACACACGAAGGGTCTACTCTTCGAATGTGTCAAACATCTCGGGCGTACCAACCCTTTAATATCGGAGAAGATGAAAGATTCTGTTCTGTCTTACACTTTTGACTCGCGATTTGAAATGTTAGACAAGAAAAAAAACTAAAACATAATGCAAGTAACAGATACAAAGAAATAAAACGCTTACGATTCCTAACTGACAGTCAAGATCGACAATGACTTTTAGCACAGCATGGTGTGCCACCATTATGCTGTCACCGTGCTGCAATTACCATCCCAAATATTCTGCAAAAATGGCACCATAGTAACAAAATGACGTTCACATCTCAGACACTCAGTGATACGACATGGAGCAATTATGGCACCATAGAGATATGATCTGAACTTGAAGCATGGCGACATTGTGGTGCCACTAGTGCACCACGCCATAATATTCAAGTACCACAAATATGGCTTTGCCTTGGCGTCATGAAAAGTTGGCACGGTATGCTGTCACGTAATAGCTTAATTCAGACGTACATCGCTACGTTAATTCCGACATAGGATCCGTTCTGTGGCGCGTTTATGCTGTTCCTGTGCCACCAAATGTCTATCTGGGTAATCGATTGGTTCTGTCAACTCATTTCTTAGCTATGGCAACTAATCTTTATTTTCCGTGAAGAACCGTTTTGTATATCGAGCTCAAATTTGACACACAAGTGTAGCAGCAGACCCTCTTCAACTGTAGCAATTTTCAACAACATGTCTGCGTAAATTTCGATTTTATGCCGTTTTGAATTTTTTAAAAAAGGAGGTGGTCGCTCTAACTTTCGTAAAATTTAGTTTATATTGCTAAATAGTTGGTTATAAGAGCAGGTACACTCAATGTTTTTTGGCATTGAATTTGGCTCGAATCGGTAAAGTGATTCAGATTTTATGGAATTTTGAATTTTTCAAAAATTTGACATCGCTGTATTGTAACTTTTGCAAAACTTGAGATAGCGAGCTCAAATTTTGTATATAAATGAAACAGTATTCAGCCATTATATATGTATAATTTAGTGACGAACGGTATGAAATTTTTGATTTTATGGAATGCTGAATTATTTTAAAAAATATATGTTATCACATTTACTTTATATAATAACGAATAACGAAAAAGAAAAAGCGAATTCATAACATGTTTATTTATTTAATTAAAACAAAGATGCAAAGTAGAATTTTACACATTGTTTCGTCATTATTTTTCGCTTTTTACAAAGCGACCTCTATGAGGAAGCCAACAATGAATTACATACTTCCTCATAGAGGAAGTAATGTACTAGGTTCTACTTTTTTCGGTTTTTATTACTGTCCCAAAAAACAACCTGGTCTTTGAAATTTTCTGAAAATGTCCTTAAATGTCCTTGAATTTTGTGCGGACACCATGGTACTCTAAATATGAATGAGTATGACCTCTTAATATTTACGGTCTCTCTTATTGACACAGTGAAAATAACTACAGTTTGTTGTTGATACGGAGAGCTTATTTGGAGAGCAATCGCTTAAAGGTATTTAGCTCGAGGGAGGCACAGAAATTGTGATGCTTTATAATGTCGTCGACCAGGCAATCCTTCCACGGTCTTTTGTGAATGTTCATATAAAGTTAACATACAAAAAACAAAGGTCATCCCTTGTGATCGAGGAGATAGCTATGGAGGAATGAATATCGAATTCTGATATGGGTATTAGAAATGTGAGGTGGTATTTAGTTATGTTCAGACATTTTATGATCACTGAATGGACAGTCTCGGATTCATCCTGAATAGCCCAGACTCCATCCTGAATAGCCCAGACTCCATTCTGAATAGCCCAGACTCCATCCTGAATAGCCCAGACTCCATCCTGAATAGCCCAGACTCCATCTTGAATAGCCCAGACTCCATCCTGAATAGCCCAGACTCCATCCTGAATAGCCCAGACTCCATCCTGAATAGCCCAGACTCCATCCTGAATAGCTCAGACTCCATCCTGAATAGCCCAGACTCCATCCTGAATAGCCCAGACTCCATCATGAATAGCCCAGACTCCATCCTGAATAGCCCAGACTCCATCATGAATAGCCCAGACTCCATCCTGAATAGCCCAGACTCCATCATGAATAGCCCAGACTCCATCCTGAATAGCCCAGACTCCATCCTGAATAGCCCAGGCTCCATCCTGAATAGCCCAGACTCCATCCTGAATAGCTCAGACTCCATCCTGAATAGCCCAGGCTCCATCATGAATAGCCCAGACTCCATCTTGAATAGCCCAGAATCCATCCTGAATAGCTCAGACTCCATCCTGAATAGCTCAGACTCCATTCTGAATAGCTCAAACTCCATCCTGAATAGCCCAGGCTCCATCATGAATAGCCCAGACTCCATCGTGAATAGCCCAGAATCCATCCTGAATAGTCCAGACTCCATCCTGAATAGCCCAGACTCTATCCTGGATTGCCCAGACTTCAGCCTGGATTGCCCAGACTTCAGCCTGGATTGCCCAGACTCCATCATGGATTGCCCAAACTTCATCCCGGATTGCCCAACTCCATCATGGATTGCCCAAACTTCATCCTGGATTGCCCAGACGTTTCCGTATTATGTGGGAAGTCTTTAGTGCGCACTAAAAAAAATTCTTGGTTGAATAGGCTCTAATAAGTGATAAAATTAGTGGGACCAAGAAACTAGTTGGTTACGGAAACAGATTAGTTAGTCGAGGTAATAAATCAGTTGGTCATGAGTTGCTTAGGGCAACCAATTATTTCGCTCCTTGTGCATTGGGATACCCGGCAATGTACATATTAGCTCATATTCGCTCAGACTTAACATTATATGTTTTTGAATATATAAAAATATGTATGATGTATACAACCTGGATTTGCGCGCCGGAATTTTTGATATTCGATATATATATTTATGCATAAATTTAATGTACATCAATTGGTGGAGTGTCTGGCTTTCATGGGAGTATTCTGTTGCCAGTGGTTGTAATGGAAATTGAAAAGCCTATGTCCAATATTTTGTGGGAAACGTTGATGGAGCGTAAATCGTCAAAACCACTACAACCGCTAGTAACAATAAAAAAAAGTATGCAATGTAGAACCGTCCACATTGCTTTCTCTGTATTTTTCGCTTTTTTACAAAGCTACCTCTATGTAAAAGTATGTTAATCGATTTTGGCTTCATCATAGAGAAAGCTTTGCAAAAAGTGAAAAATAATACTTGGCATCTTCGTTATAAATTTTGTAAAAATAATAATAATAATTTGGCGCACTTTGAGTCGCCAAGAAGTGATAAAGAATAATTTAAACGCCTATAAAATTCACACAAGAACTGTTAACAGCACGAACCGTCACACACACACGCACACGCACAGAGTGGTTCAAAACCCGTAAAAGATAATAAAAAATAATTGTTCTGCTTATCTTGGTACGTGCACGATATAAGCATGAAATTGATTTATATCGCGTAATAAATTATTTTTGGCAAAAAATCAACGTTCAATCATCTAGATCGACTTAGAGATGTACCAGCTATGACCAATATTTAAACTCAAGCACGAAGAATAATAACAAGAACTAATCATTGGAAAATCGTTAACACCTTTTGCAATATTTCTTCAGTTTATCCGAAATTCCTAATAGTCCAGACGCCAGAGGGGGTTCTGTGTGCCATTCGAGGTCCGCGAAATATTCTTGATGCAGATGATAGGTTTTGACCTCCTGAACATGAATATATAAGGTGTTCTGCGGAAAACCCGGTCGTTTAGTTATTAATCGCAATTGTTTATTAACAATAGAAATTGTTGTTTTTTTGAACTCGGATATTTTTTTTGTATAGTCCTGTCAATTCTGAGACGAAAAGCTCCCATACAATTTTGCTCTACAATCCATAGATTTGGAGCAATAAATTGTTGAAAGTTGCAATTAGACCAAATTTGCTCTTCTTAACAAATTAGTAGCTTCGAAAATATAAGTCGTAAAAAAAAATGTAAAGGAACTAATTTTGCCCAATGAACCGAGGAATATGAAAAAAGAAATGCGAACACGAGCAGAACAAAAAATAATTATTTATGAAGAGTCGCGAAACGGTATTTTTTCTCTCATAACGACGCTCGATGCGTATGTTATGAGAGAAAAAATACCGTTTCGCGACTCTTCATAAATAATTATTTTTTGTTCTGCTCGTGTTCGCATTTATTTTTTCATATTCCTCGGTTCATTGGGCAAAATTAGTTCCTTTACATTTTTTTTTACGACTTATATTTTCGAAGTTACTAATTTGTTAAGAAGAGCAATTTTGGTCTAATTGCAACTTTCAACAATTTATTGCTCCGAATCTATGGATTGTAGAGCAAAATTGTATGGGACCTTTTCGACTCAGAATTGACAGGACTATACAAAAAAAAATATCCGAGTTCAAAAAAACAACAATTTCTATTGTTAATAAACAATTGCGATTAATAACTAAACGACCGGGTTTTCCGCAAAACCCCTTATATATTCGTGTTCAGGAGGTCAAAACCTATCATCTGCATCAAGAATATTTCGCGGACCTCGAATGGCACACAGAACCCCCTCTGGCGTCTGGACTATAATATAATAACTAAATAAGCCGTAAAATGACAAATTAAGAAGCCAGAATATAAATGAGAAAGTACATCGAATAAAATACTTTTTCGATAATATTCGTAGAAAAGCAACTGTAATTTCGTGCGGTACACAGAATAGCAAAAAAATGTGTTAAACGTTTATTTTTTGCGTATTTTATACCTAGGCCTTTTGTTTATTTTAAACGAAAAACATCGTGAAAGTTCTCATGTAACATATAAGCGGTTACATGATAACTTGGTGGTTACCATGTAACCCACATTATCGTGTAATTCACCACTACCAAGTTATCATTTAACCGCTTTTCTCGCTGAAGTTTTCCCTCTAAAATGCGCCAAAAACGTATAAAATATGCGAATATTGTTTATTATCCCATGTAAAAAAATTATATATGTAGTATATAAAAAATATATCATTTTAAACATAGAATATATATGATAATTACCTTTTTGTTGTTGTCCAATATCAATAAAATAATATTATTACTTGTAATATCACAAGAGCTTTGAAATCATCGGATATTTCCTGACAGGTTCGTTGCAAACAAATGAACGAGTCAAGTATTCCAGGTTAAAAAATCACCAGCGCGTAGCGCGAGTGATTTTTCTGGAAAACTTGACGAGTTTATTTGTTTGCAGGGAACCTTGAGGAAAATATCAGATTAATTTCGAAGCTCGAGTGGTTTTCGGGGGATTATTTTTTCTATTCAAATTGCGACAAATGGAATTGCATCATGAGACAAAAATTATCGTTCTCACAAGGAAATTTCATAATCAGAATAAAAACCTTTTAATTCATGTTTAAAGTATTGCAGTTAAATACACAATTGTTATAGACATTTGTGTATTGATTCCAGACTGAGGCTTTCGATTTAATCGTATTAACAGGGACATTTCCCTTTACTTTTTCATCAATAGTTTGCAAGGCTTCAACTCCAAACGTACTCATATCAAATAAAAATCCTTTGAGTGCCACAATAAAATTCAGTCTGTCAGTTTGACACATGGTTGACGCGGCTAAATGATTTTTTGTTTTATATATATAACCAACACGCAAAATTATCAAAAAATTATCACTTGTAATACCACAAGAGCTTTGAAATTATCGGATATTTCCTGACAGGTTCGTTGCAAACAAATGAACGAGTCAAGTTTTCCAGGTTAAAAAATCACGAGCGCGTAGCGCGAGTGATTTTTCTGGAAAACTTGACGAGTTTATTTGTTTGCAGGGAACCTGGAGGGAAATATCAGATTAATTTCGAAGCTCGAGTGGTATTCGGGGGATTATTTTTTCTATTCAAATTGCGACAAATGGAATTGCACCATGAGACAAAAATTATCATTCTGACAAGGAAATTTCATAATCAGAACAAAAACCTATGTTGCATCCAACACATATTTTCTCTCTGCACAAAATGCAGTGAATTGCGCCCAAATCGATTTTTTACTCTTTTCTGTATTTGCCGGGACATTTTGTTTTATTTTTTTAGCGATGTTCTGAAGCGATTCATCACCAAATCGCTTTTTTGACTCACTCATATTGACGACCGTTAATAGTACCTTGACGTTTTAAAGATTCGCAGAGGTTACAAGTGTCAAAAAAATTATTGTTTATCGCTTAGCAACCGAGCCGGGAAATTTTCGAAAAATTATCGATATAATTTTACCCTAGCTGTACCACGTGATGTTGAATACCGCGCTCTGATTGGTCGAAATTGGAGTTGAAAAAATAATCAGTATAATACCGTGTAGCTTGCCCCACGTGACGTCGAATGGTGCAATTCCATTGGTCGAAATTTGGATGGGAAAAATAATCAATATAATATAATATTATCAATAATGTCTTGTTGTATAAGACAGTCCTGTAATTAATTGTTACTTTCCACATTGTTTATACTGAGAATAATGAAAAAAATTTATTGGCTTCGAGAACATATTTAATGAATCGATTATTTAAAAACTGATTTTTTTTTCAACATCGCTCATACCTACACGTTTACATCAATTAGTGTCTTGCTTTCTGGTACCAATGACAGCGATGGAAATTAAAAAGCTTATAGCAAATCGTTTGGGAGAAACATTGGGCAGGGGGCGTGAATCGTCCGAACCCCTACAAACGCTAGTAACAATAAAAATGATAATAATATCAATAATAATGGAACGGTGAAACTAACGGTAGTACGAATTTTTGATTATTGAATAAACTACGGAGGGTGGGATAGAGATTATTGATAATTCATGCAAAATAACAATAATCGTTATCATCATATGAAATAGCGGCAAAAGTAATGGGTTCATGGCTATTAGCATAATTCCAAAGTAAATGTTTATAGCCGAACATCGTTATATTCGCATTACGTGTTTAATTATATTATGTAATTTATATTTACAGCTTTACGACCGAATTTCCAGTCGAGTGCCAACACCGACACGTGCTCCCCAGACTGACGCGGTTCAACGAGCGCGAGAAGTCGAGGATATTCTTCGAGAGACCGAGCTATCAACTTATAGAAATGTTGACCGGGCGGATCTTCGGGAACTTCAAGAACTTCTCAGCCAACCTCATTTCAAGGTAAGTTTATTCGTAATTAAACTCCCTGCGGATCGATTTCGAAATTGGCAAGACAAAATATGTGCTATACACCAAGAGAAATCGGTTTCATGGGTTTATTTAAATCAAATACGGAATATATTTCTAATTAATAACATTTTATTTCGAACAAATAAAATAAAACTTACTTGAAATCAATACGATTTATTTAAATGAAATAAATTCTATTTTAACAAAATAAGATCGTATTACTTGAAGAAGGAGTTTATTTAATGGCTGGCCTAATAGGATCTTATTTCAATGAAATAGAATTTATTGTATACTAATAAATCGTATTCATTTTTTATTTAATTTATTTCATTCAAATAAAATTTCATTTAATTCACATTGATAATATATTTGATTCAAATAAACCCATCAAACCGATTTCTCTGGGTGTATATTTGATTATTTAAATCAAAAATCAATAATTTAACGAAATGTTGATCGCAAATGAATTAGAATATTTTTTTTCTTTGGTCGTTTCCTCATAGAACTTCTGTGGAGTGTAACAAACGATACAAAGTGTATTGTAATTCCGTTATTCTTTGAAGGGTGCGTAGAATATGTTACGTCGAATTGCAGGAATATTTATATCCTGGTTATACAGCAAAATTTTCGTGTTAATATATATGCGAGAGAAATTATTTAGACCCGAAAGTCTAAAAATTAGTTCCTGCTAAGAATGTTTAATAACTTCCCGATTTTGTCACAAAAACACTTCTTCATATACACGAAAAATAATAAAAATCTCAAGCTGAAGGATTACGGTTAATGACCCAGTAAACACGGTTATGTTACAGCAATGTAACCCAATGTTATAAGTAACATCACTTGTAACTAACATATAACTTACATGTTAGTTATTATTTCCCACTCAACAATGTTACCATGTTATGTAACATGCGTTACATAACTGTTACAATTCAGTTATGTTGCCTGTACGGTGCATAATGTTACTAATGTGAAACAAGTAACGTAACAGTTAAGAAACCGCAACTTCGAAAGGTAACTTCACGTAAGGTTCTTTTGTCGACTGAAAGTCCACAAAAGTCCACGGGTTGCGAAAACGCTAACCTTAGAAGGTAAAAAAAAATTGCTGCTACAATTAAAAGTAGAATAAGCCATTAACGAATAATGTCAACCAGTTCCCACCTAACACAGAATGTAACAGTTACATAACTTTCGAATTGTAAAAAAACATAACGTTGATGTGTAACATTGACATAAGTATGATGTTTTGTTTTAATAACAATTGTATCTAGTTGTGACACAGAATTCTGTATAAATCATTTATCAATGTTATATATTATTTCTGTAACAAAAATAAGTAACATTTGTTATCGAGATTTTATTAAAATGTGACGTAGTGAACTCACTTGTTACATAAATGTTATGTAATGTGATATAAATGTTACGAAAATTCTTCCATATCCTGAAACCTTCTTGAATGAGAAATAATGTATCACTGGTGAGTGACTAGTGATGTTATTTTGACAGAACACGTTACTTCGTTAACGTAAATATTATATCAAAGTTACGAATCTGTGTTAGGTGGGTTAGGACACCTCCGAAGGGTACCCCACTGTTTCTTTTGAACTGCGAAGTCGCTCAGTCTTATACACGCTAGGGTCACGAATCACCTGCGAGAAACTTTTGAGTCGTTCGCCACCTAGCAGACATAATATTCTGTATGAATATGTGACATCCTTACAACGTTGCCACGTTACATAACTTTAACATAACCGAACTATCGCCACAGTTACATTACAATCGTTACATACATGTTGCATTATAGTTACACACTTTGATGTTACATATCCACTGTAATATGCATGTTATATAAATGTTAGAATCCCGTGCAACGTTTTTGTAATGTTGCCACGTTACATAACAGTAACATTGCCTTCCTGTCACAAAAGTGACGTCCAAATTGTTACTTGCACTTTGCGTTGCGGTTTCATAGTTTTTGTTATGCAACTGCAACGGGAATATGTCACATAACAGTAACATTACCTGTATATAACAAATGAAACATCACATGTTACTCCTATGTTACATAGCCGCAACATAACGCAAGCGCTACATTGTTACAATTACATGTAACTTCCAGGCTACATTGCTGTTCAATTATGTGTTTACTGGAGACTTATTGGCAATATTGATTGCAGTTTATGCTTATTTATATCCACGTCAAATATTGACTGTAAAAAAGTGGTCCTAATAAACACGATTGTAACGTGTTTAAAAAAAGATCATTTACTACCACTACTAAAAAAATTCTCGACTGAAAAAGCAGTTACATTAATAAACGAATTGAGTAAATAAAAGATTGTGAAACAATAATCAATCGAATATTATAATCGGTAGATTTCTACACCATTGATGAATTAATCCCCCACTGAAAAATGCGAATGATTATTATTTCACAATTTTTTCATTCACCGAATTTGTTTATTAATTAAAATCCTTTCTCTTCAATTAGGAGTTTTGTAGTTTCTGTATAATTGTTTTTATTTATTACGGTGACGTGTTACAATTACTTTAAGAACGATATAAAAAATAATTTTACAAGAGTAAAAAAAAACTCCCGTCTGAAAAAAAGGAGTTTCATTAATAAACAAATTATGAAATAATGATCGTTCGCATATTACAGTCGGGAGATTTCAACACCCTTAACGAATTAATCTTATGCTTTGATATTTAGGTCAAACCTCAAGATCAACTTGAATGAATAAAACATTATTCTGGTCTTCTTAGAAATTTAATAATTAATTGCCCGTTGCCCTGAGGATATACGAACCAAATTAGTATTGTTTGTTCGTGACGTCCCCTTCAGTTATCTTAATTCGTTGGCACCTTCCGGGCTTTTGGTAACTCATTGTCGAGGATGTATAATTGCTTTGTCCGACCAGGGAATATACGCTGTTACGAGGTCCTTCCAGAGTACGTACAGCGATGACTGTGACCCACTTCCCCTAATAACGAAACGTTGCACCAAAGCGTCTCCGGAGTATAATCGTTCAAACTTTAAAGAGGAATTGATATATATGCTATATGGAATCATATAGCCGGTCATCCGTATTACCCCTGAGGATCTAATTAATCAATGACCGCTAATTGATTATGATCGCGTTGCGCAACGATCCATAATTGTGTTTACAGATGAATTCATCACTGCATCAGAACACTCTACACACAAAGTGGAAGTACTATAGCAAATTGAGATTTTTGAGAAATTACAAATATTAAATCAATGGCACAAATTTAGAGAATTTTTATCTTGAAATATAAATTTGTGGCGGAATATCATGTTTTAGACCGGAAAGGAGATTACTTGAGTGGGAAAATAAACCGCAGATATTCATTTATGCAACAAGGCAGGGTATTTAATTCGGAGAAATTTAGCAAAAAGCGTTTTTTGTATCGCGTGCATGGAAAGTGCTACTTTTTGTGCCGACCGGGAATGACAAGAGGTGGCGCTTTTCGAGAAGGCGTATCGAAAATACGGGAAGCGTATCGAAAATACTGGAAGCGTGTCGAAAATACAGAAAGCGTGTCGAAAATACGGGAAGCGTGTCGAAAATACGCGAAGCGGGTCGAAGATACGCGAATCGTACCGAAAATACTATGCGCGCATGCGCACATTCATCGCGCTCGCGTCGATTACATATTAAAAAACTGATTTGTTTGCAGTCTGGGGGCTTCGCCCCCCGAAACCCCCACCGGGCCTTCGGCCCTGGACCCCCTTTGGCGCCCCCCCAATGCACTTTATACAAAAAATAGTATGCGATACTCGTGATTGAAAGCGAATATTCTGGAAGACTGTGAAGTGAGTCACACTCGCACCACTCGTACCACCGGACTACTCGCCGACTCGCACTCGTGCAAACTCGGCTCGTGCTCCGGTGGTACTCGTGGAGCTCCTGTGACTCACTTCACAGCCTTCCAGAATATTCGCTTTCACGCACTCGTATCGCAAAGTACTATTATTTTTTTATTCCGTAAATGTCGTCAATATTCTGAATAGTCTGAAATTATGTAAGAATCACGTCGAGAGTTAGGTACCGAGTAAAGAACACATAAATGTATACGCTGAGATAGTATGGTGCTCGGAAATTGTAAGCTCAAAAATTTAACTCCATTTTCCTTTCCTATGCAGCTGAGTTTGAGTTTGAGTTTGAGTGTGAGTTTGAGTGTGAGTTTGAGTGTGAGTTTGAGTGTGAGTTTGAGTGTGAGTTTGAGTGTGAGTTTGAGTGTGAGTTTGAGTGTGAGTTTGAGTGTGAGTTTGAGTGTGAGTTTGAGTGTGAGTTTGAGTGTGAGTTTGAGTGTGAGTTTGAGTGTGAGTTTGAGTGTGAGTTTGAGTGTGAGTTTGAGTGTGAGTTTGAGTGTGAGTTTGAGTGTGAGTTTGAGTGTGAGTTTGAGTGTGAGTTTGAGTGTGAGTTTGAGTGTGAGTTTGAGTGTGAGTTTGAGTGTGAGTTTGAGTGTGAGTTTGAGTGTGAGTTTGAGTGTGAGTTTGAGTGTGAGTTTGAGTTTGAGTGTGAGTTTGAGTGTGAGTTTGAGTGTGAGTTTGAGTGTGAGTTTGAGTGTGAGTTTGAGTGTGAGTTTGAGTGTGAGTTTGAGTGTGAGTTTGAGTGTGAGTTTGAGTGTGAGTTTGAGTGTGAGTTTGAGTGTGAGTTTGAGTGTGAGTTTGAGTGTGAGTTTGAGTGTGAGTTTGAGTGTGAGTTTGAGTGTGAGTTTGAGTGTGAGTTTGAGTGTCAGTTTGAGTGTGAGTTTGAGTGTCAGTTTGAGTGTGAGTTTGAGTGTGAGTTTGAGTGTGAGTTTGAGTGTGAGTTTGAGTGTGAGTGTGAGTTTGAGTGTGAGTTTGAGTGTGAGTTTGAGTGTGAGTTTGAGTGTGAGTTTGCGTGTGAGTTTGAGTGTGAGTGTGAGTTTGAGTTTGAGTGTGAGTTTGAGTTTGAGTGTGAGTTTGAGTGTGAGTTTGAGTGTGAGTTTGAGTGTGAGTTTGAGTGTGAGTTTGAGTGTGAGTTTGAGTGTGAGTTTGAGTGTGAGTTTGAGTGTGAGTTTGAGTGTGAGTTTGAGTGTGAGTTTGAGTGTGAGTTTGAGTTTGAGTTTGAGTGTGAGTTTGAGTGTGAGTTTGAGTGTGAGTTTGAGTGTGAGTTTGAGTGTGAGTTTGAGTGTGAGTTTGAGTGTGAGTTTGAGTGTGAGTTTGAGTGTGAGTGTGAGTTTGAGTGTGAGTTTGAGTGTGAGTTTGAGTGTGAGTTTGAGTGTGAGTTTGAGTGTGAGTTTGAGTGTGAGTTTGAGTGTGAGTTTGAGGGTGAGTTTGAGGGTGAGTTTGAGGGTGAGTTTGAGGGTAAGTTTGAGTGTGAGTTTGAGTGTGAGTTTGAGTATGAGTGTGAGTGTGAGTTTGAGTTTGAGTGTGAGTTTGAGTGTGAGTTTGAGTGTGAGTTTGAGTGTGAGTTTGAGTGTGAATTTGAGTGTGAGTTTGAGTGTGAGTTTGAGTGTGAGTTTGAGTGTCAGTTTGAGTGTGAGTTTGAGTGTCAGTTTGAGTGTCAGTTTGAGTGTGAGTTTGAGTGTGAGTTTGAGTGTGAGTTTGAGTGTGAGTTTGAGTGTGAGTTTGAGTGTGAGTTTGAGTGTGAGTTTGAGTGTGAGTTTGAGTGTGAGTTTGAGTGTGAGTTTGAGTGTGAGTTTGAGTGTGAGTTTGAGTGTGAGTGTGAGTGTGAGTTTGAGTGTGAGTGTGAGTTTGAGTGTGAGTGTGAGTTTGCGGCATCTGTACTTGTGGAGGTATTTATTTTACTACTGTTAGCGGACTCGGGCGCTTGGGCGCCCGAGTCTCTTTGTATACATTTTGACATTTGACATAAACAAAAGATTTCAATACATTATCTTGGTCTTGGTGTATCTGACGACACCGCCGACCAATTACAGCACGAATAAAACGATAACAATGACTGCGAGATTTTTAATATTTTCGAGATATCTCGAGCCACAAACTTTTTAGAAGAGCATTCCTGCCATCATAACTTATTCCAATGAATTGAAACTTCCTCCAGAAGTATGGCTACGAACGGGATGCGCATTGAATTTGTGCAAAAATCAAGCGTGATGTTACAAAACTTGACGACATTTGATTTATTTACATCGAATCCATTGCAAAGAGAATACAACAGATTTCGAGCCGTCGCACTTGTTGCACTTTGTATACACTCGCTTCACTGGGTTTCAAGAAGTTTTTGTCCTATAGTCGTTTCTGAAGCGTCGCAGCATTATCCACCGTGGCGCTTACCCGCCCGACAAGCCAGTCCCATGTGACCTCGCTTGAGAGAACACCGTGGAGCTAACTGTTTTCCGTCCTGTTGATGAAAAGCTGTGAAACCTACTTTGTAGAGCCTGCACATAAAGGCACATTCACAAAGGATAATATAATCAGGGTGATAGAATTGAGATCGTTTGAGATACGGTAAATACTATTTACATGTGAAAGAGTTCGGGGATACCGTTCAGTCACAATGTGGCCACATTGTCAAAAAGCGAGTTAACCTGCAATGTGTTCCATAACGAAATTATTTCTCTGAATATTTTTACAGCATACCAAGTCAAAATCAATACTGTATTGTGCAGACAACCATCAACGTTTACGGCTATGTGTATGTGTAGCATCAGTTTTGACTGACTGAAATTTTTGGTAAGCTATCTTATCGCCGAAAAGCGTATAACCGAAAGTTATAACCCCACAAAAACAAAACACGGCGTCGGCTAGATTCAGTTCATATCAAATGGATAGTCCGAATTTTGAACACAAGTTTACACTCTAGTTCGAACTTAAGATGGAACTTGAGCAATTTTACTTCGATCGTAAGTAGATACTAAGATTAATTTTGTGACTTCATCCTATAAAAAATGATCATTCCGACAATCCGCAGTACGCGCTGGCTTTTTGTACACTATGCACATTTTTGTTTGAAAATTAATATACCGTATATGAAGCTCGGATGCATATACCGTATATTAATTTTCAGCCGCATTTGTCATTGACAAATACAATATTTGTATATTAACATGAAGATTGCAATACTCACGTACGGCAATTTGCAAGTACCGGTATTGGAGACTTCTTATACTATTCTTAAATTTACAATAAAAGTATTGTTATGAATATAGAGATTAGGTCTTATAGGAACACACGGTATAACGATCGACAAACGAATACTTGATATACTTCACAGTAAACGTGACAGAAGAAAGTCTTGACAGGACTTTGACTGCGAGCAGACGTGCGAACAAGAACGTTAAAAGATAAATAGAATCCTTTGTAATTAATAATATCCGCCCCACAAACAAATATCCGCTTAATTCATTTGCTCGGTCGTAACATTGGTGTCAGAAGTGCTTGACGATCCCACGGAGGATATTTTTCGGTTATTCGCGAGTGATAGTGAAACGAAACAGAGGATTATTGTTAAATTGAGACCTCGATGGCTCACACAACGAAGAAGCGAAATCAAAATTGCGATCTCGATGACGCTCCGTGATGACAAGTAAAGAAATCAAATCTGAATGGATAGAAGAACGGATTGAGCTGCATAGGACTGACACAGGCAAATTAAAATTATGTATCGTTTTCAATCGAGATATTTGTAAAAGTATTGATTAAAATTTGAGTGATTCTTCTCTCTCGGGTTGACGATCAAGATGATCGTACAGTCGAGTCATAGTTCGGGTAGAATATAATTGGTCTATGAGAATATTAGTGTTGTTAAGGATCTGAAAAGTGTAGAGAATTGCTTGGCTGGAGCCTTGGACGGCTTTTTGGATTCCCGCTGGGTGAAAAGCGCCCTGGAGGGTTTCCGGAGAATTCTGTTTATATGGTAACTGCTGGGTAACGAAAAGCCAGAGTTACGGATGGAGGGACTGTTGGCCAATGAGAGGTTTCGAACAGTGATCGATGATTTAGTGTAGAATAAAATTTTCAGATATACTTGTATGTAGGATTGTCGTTTTATTGTGGAATGAATAGGGTGAATTGATTTCGAGGTCGAAAATGTTGACATGAGAATTAAAAAAAAGGGAGAGAGAATAATCATTGAGATTGTATTGTCCCAAGTGTGGCTAGTATTTGCGGAAGTCTAGGCGATTAATTTGTATTTCACAGGTAAAGTTGAAGATACTGTGAAGTGGCCAGAATCCTTCCTGCTCAAATCCTTTCGAATGTCAAAAAAATTGGAGAAGAATAATGAATTGAATGAAATACTTAAAAGTCGATTGAAATGGACTTAGTACAGGACAAAATAAATTTATTTAGCGTGGACTTGATAACGACGGAACATAGGAAAAAATGGAACTATATAGAATTGTGAACACTGCTCTTCCCAAGGTTTTTCCGGCCATGGTTTTCCTTGTGGACATGGACGAATGTCAGAACAGTGTAGGTTAAAGAAAAATGGACAGATTTTAGGATGATGGACCGTGGCACATCATAGGGTGGATAGGTAGTTGCCGGGGCGGCAACTCTAGGAGGAGGGGAGTAGTGTTATGAATATAGAGATTAGGTCTTATAGGAACACACGGTATAACGATCGACAAACGAATACTTGATATACTTCACAGTAAACGTGACAGAAGAAAGTCTTGACAGGACTTTGACTACGAGCAGACGTGCGAACAAAAGCGTTAAAGATAAAGAGAACTATTTGTAATTAATAATATCCGCCCCACAAACAAATATCCGGTTTATTCATTCGGACGGTCGTAACAGTATATTAATACGGAATTTATATACCCGTTTCGTAAATCTCATATCGTTTTGTATATTCAATTCACTTACATTTTTAACAGTGTAAGTGCAAATGTATAATTATTTTGGATTATACCTCAAACAACGGCAGTTCATAGATCACTTTGATTCCAAGGGGAAACACAAGACGACGTACATTGCCAACGCGTGAATTTTTTAAAAGGTGTAGGTGTATATCTAAAATATTTATAATTCGCGAAACGTGCCGAAATAATCAAGGGGTGAATATATAGTTTCAATCCGATCTATGAACGGCCGTTGTTTGAGGCTTAATCCAAAATTATTATACCTTTGCTCTTGCAAAAAGTCGGCGCGAACTTCGGATTGCCGGAATGAATATTTTTTATAGGATGAAGTCACAAACTTAAGTACCTACTTACGATCGAACTAAAATTTCTCAAGTTCCATATTATATTCCAACTTGAGTTCGAATTTGAGTTCGAACTTGAGTTTAAACTTGAGTTCGAAGTTCGGACTATCCATTTGATATGAACTGAAACTAGCCGACGCCGGGTTTTGTTTTTTCGGGGATATAACTTCCGGTTATACACTTTTCGGCGATAAGATAGCTTACCAAATTTTTCACTCTTTCCTTCCTGTTCAGAATGAACTTAAATAATGATCGTAGCAAGTCTGCGTGATAGGTATTTTTGTAAATTCTATTTGCTGTGATGAATTTCGGTGCTTTGTACATGAAGAATAGAACTATTTCATATGAGTAAATATACTTTGCAATAGTTTCTGACACTCATTCATAAACACAAAAATGACTTATTCATTTATTGCTCTTTCGAGATATTTCTCTTTTGAAGAGTTGTCTTAGAGGATCACAAGCAATTGGTTGACCAAGTTTTATCACATTCAGTATTCATATCATATCAGTTTTATTTCGGTTGGAAATTTTACGACACTTTGAATTTTTAGATAAATGTCTTAAGAGCATAAATAAGCCTGTAAAGTAGAACCTTGCCATTTCTTTCTAATTTTTTAATAAAAATTATATATTGTTTCATAATTTCTGAGTTAATGAATATTTATATTGAAAAATTATGGTTACCAAAAATAAAGCTGCTATAAGGAAGTCAAAATCGATTAACATACTTCCTCATGGAGGTAGTTTTGTAAAAAGCGAAAAATAATGAAGAAGCAATTTGAAAAGTTCTACTTCGCAACTTTATTGCACCTTTAAAAAACTCAAACCCATAAAAACGAAACGTAGGGTGAGCAGTGACACAAAGGATAGGATCCTGGATTGTCATGGCATTCAGGATACTATTAAAACAGTTCAGGTTTCGACGCCTGCAGAATACCAATGTATTTTTTTTAAGTGTTTTTTCTCCAAACTTGTATTTCGAAACCCACGTTAAACTCCACATCCAGGCGCACCCAAGTTCACTAGACATTGGTTAAATAGGTGGGATCAACAGAAACTGAATTTCCGCAGAATTAACCGAAAAACGATATGCCTAGGATAAAAGAGAGCCTCAAGTCCAATAGGGAGAAAAACGATTTAGCTACATCTAATCTATCTATTCTTGTTTAACCCTTTGAAATATAGTGACATACTGATATGATACCTTTACAATAACCATTTTCTGAGTAGTTGGCGTAGTTTTCCCTTATTTTTGTGTTTTGGTGTCAATTATATATTCCACAATAAAAAGTGCTAAAAGTGAAATTCTTGTTCATTTTTGTTCTATACATAAAAAAACGATGAAAAATAGCAGTTTTACTAGAAAAAATTCATTATCTCCGAAAGTTCTCAGAGTTTTAACGCCAACGTTCTCACTTAAGGGTTTTCGGGGTCGCTGATCGTCGTCAGAGTTCCAAAATTCAAGATGGCGGTCTCAAATTTGAAAAACAATGAAATCTCATGAAAACCCATATGTTTGGGTTTTTGGGTTTTTGGGGTCGCTGAGTACGAATTCGTGCTCAAATTCCCAAAATTCAAATCGCGGAAACAAATTTGAAAAATTATGGAAATTCATAAAAATCCATATCGAAGGATTTTCGGGGTCGCTGAGTACGAATCCGTGGTCAGATTCCCAAAATTCAAGATGTCGGACTGAAATTTGAAAAACGCTGGACATTTCATGTAAATGTATATCTGAAGGTTTTCGTGGTTGCTGATTACGAATCCGTGGTCAGATTCGAGATTCATTCTGCATTTGGGTCCGCCATATTGGATCCACCATTGTGAGTTTCCAGATTCGTAATCAGCGACCCCAAAAAGTCCCAAGAGTCAACCGATTCGAATCTAGAATTTAAAAAAATGTCGAGTTTGATCGGATTCGATATGTCATTTTATAGGTTACGTTTTTCTTCTAGTGTCTGACAGACGATTTCTTTAAACCGAAAGTTATATCCCCGAAAATACAAAACCCAGCGTCGGCTAGTTTCAGTTCATATCAAATGGATAGTCCGAATTTCGAAATCAAGTTTAAACTTTGAAATCAATGAAAAACGGTTCCTTGGTTCAAGGAAAATCTTAATTAATTCAATGTCACTAAATTTCATTGAATTTCTGTTCATTCAAAGAAAATATAATATTATCATAAGTATATTATTTCATTGATTTCAAAGAAATGTCTTATAGGTTGGGATTTTAATGACATTTCTTTGAATCAAGGAAACTTTTTCTCTCAGCGCAGACTTCAGGCCAGACTCGTGATTTTCTCTCATCAGATCACAAATCAATTGGGTCTTAGCAAAAGAGCTAAATAAAATCAATAGGATTCAAATAAATAAAACATCATGTAACACAAGAGTATGCTGGTATTCACATGCAAGTTCTTGTCTGTAGTTATGTTGACAGTGGACATCGGCAAACAAACAAATACCAAATGATCGCCCTTGTGTTCCGCTATTACGGATATGAGGGTCACACAATTCTGTTAAATTGGGCTGTCCCATATATACCCGAGTATTTACATGCGTTGCATTCATTTCCGCGCCCAATGGGCTATTTTTATTTATTGCATTTCAGCTGAAAGTTCAGGTTTTTTTCGCATGCAGACGGTTGGCTCGAATATTGAAGAGCTAGAAATTTTGTACGGTATACGTGCATGTGCTTAATAGTGTGATTGGGATCGTTGTGATTGCACGAGGGATCGTTTATACTTGTTATACAGAATCTGTAGTAGCACCAGCAGCCGCGAGCATTCGGGACACATCAAGAGGTATCCCGCGGATAAGCCTTCGATCGATGTTCGCATTAGTGTACTTCCGTGATCCCGCGCTGTCGGATTCTCGAAACGTACATCATCAGCAACCAGCAGCTAGAGACTGCTGTTGCACTGTAGTGTTCCACGCTCACTGAACCTCAATGCCTGACTGGTCCGGCTTGCCGGCTTGGTTACGCGTACGTGTCTCGTTAATTACGTCTTCCACCAGTCAGCACGTACAGAAGCGTTTTGATCATAGCAATTCGGTGACGAGTGCTGTTACTGATGGGTCATGTATGTTACGTCGATGGTAGAATGCGACTCGTTGTATCAGACTTGTCAGAATCAGTACCTTTTCGTGCAAACATAATGCAGCTACTAGTTTCCAAGCTAGTTAGTTTCCAATTTGACTTTTGATGAAGCCAATTTACATTATGCAAGTGTATCTTTGATGTTTGTCAATATGGCATTGCGATTAAAGTGAATAAATGATATCTACATTTCATAACTGATTGATCAATGGTTATAAAAACATATAGTCAATGCACTGGCGTTAATCTTTCCATCAATGGATATCAAAACATACGGTGAATTACAGACATATGGTTGTTTTTCGTTGTCGATGCGAAAGATCAATATTGCGATATTGATTAACGCATGGTTCGAACATAAGCTTAAGACAACACAGTCATGGGTCCGCTGGCAATTAGCACGTACAGGAGTGTTTTGATCATAGCAATTCGGTGACGAGTGCTGTTACTGATGGGTCATGTATGTTACGTCGATGGTAGAATGCGACTCGTATCAGACTTGTCAGAATCAGTACCTTTTCGTGCAAACATAATGCAGCTACAAGTTTCCAAGCTAGTTAGTTTCCAATTTGACTTTTGATAAAGCCAATTTACATTATGCAAGTGTATCTTTGATGTTTGTCAATATGGCATTGCGATTAAAGTGAATAAATGATGTCTACATTTCATAACTGATTGATGAATTCGTTATAAAAACATACAGTCAATGTATTGGCGTTAATCTATCCATCAATGGTTATCAAAACATACGGTGAATTACAGATTTATGGTTGTTTTTCGTTGTCGATACGAAGGATTAATATCGCGATATTGATTAACGCATGGTTCGAACATAAGCTTAAGACAACACAGTCATGGGTCCGCTGGCAATTAGCACGTACAGGAGTGTTTTGATCATAGCAATTCGGTGACGAGTGCTGTTACTGATGGGTCATGTATGTTACGTCGATGGTAGAATGCGACTCGTATCAGACTTGTCGGAATCAGAACGTTTTCGTGCAAACATAATGCAGCTACTAGTTTCCAAGCTAGTTAGTTTCCAATTTGACTTTTGATGAAGCCAATTTACATTATGCAAGTGTATCTTTGATGTTTGTCAATATGGCATTGCGATTAAAGTGAATAAATGATGTCTACATTTCATAACTGATTGATGAATTCGTTATAAAAACATACAGTCAATGTATTGGCGTTAATCTATCCATCAATGGTTATCAAAACATACGGTGAATTACAGACTTATGGTTGTTTTTCGTTGTCGATACGAAGGATTAATATCGCGATATTGATTAACGCATGGTTCGAACATAAGCTTAAGACAACACAGTCATGGGTCCGCTGGCAATTAGCACGTACAGGAGTGTTTTGATCATAGCAATTCGGTGACGAGTGCTGTTACTGATGGGTCATGTATGTTACGTCGATGGTAGAATGCGACTCGTATCAGACTTGTCAGAATCAGTACCTTTTCGTGCAAACATAATGCAGCTACAAGTTTCCAAGCTAGTTAGTTTCCAATTTGACTTTTGATGAAGCCAATTTACATTATGCAAGTGTATCTTTGATGTTTGTCAATATGGCATTGCGATTAAAGTGAATAAATGATGTCTACATTTAATAACTGATTGATGAATTGGTTATAAAAACATACAGTCAATGTATTGGCGTTAATCTATCCATCAATGGTTATCAAAACATACGGTGAATTACAGACTTATGGTTGTTTTTCGTTGTCGATACGAAGGATCAATATCGCCATATTGATTAACGCATGGTTCGAACATAAGCTTAAGACAACACAGTCATGAGTCCGCTGGCAATTAGCACGTACAGGAGCGTTTTGATCATAGCAATTATTGTGACTTGTGAGAATCAGTGCCTTCTCGTGCAAACATAATGCAGCTACTAGTTTCCAAGCTAGTTAGTTTCCAATTTGCCTTTTGATAAAGTTAATTTACATTATGCGAGAGACATGTATCTTCGATGTTTGTCAAGCTGGGATTACGATGAATGTGAATAAATAATGTCTATATTTCATGATGGGTTGATGAATGGTTATCGAAACATATACAGCCAATCCATTGACGTTAATCTATCCATCGATGGCTATCAAAACATACGGTGAATTACGGATTCATGTTTGTTTTTCGTTGTCGATGCGAAAAATCAATATCGAGTAACGCATGATTCGAACATAAACTTAAGACAACACAGTCATGGGTCTCGCTGGCAATTAGCACGTACAGGAACGTTTTGATTATAGCAATTTGGTAATGAGTGCGGTTACTGATGGGTCATGTATGGTACGTCGAGGAGAGAATGCGACTCGTCGTATCAGACTCGTCAGAATCAGTACCTTTTCGTGCAAACATAATGCATCTACTAGCTTCAAAGCTAGTTAGTTTCTAATTTGACTTTTGATGTAGCCAATTTACATTATGCGAGAGATGTGGGTCTTTGATGTTTATCAATCTGGTATTGCGATGAGAGTGAATAAATTATGGGTATTATATTTAATGACGGGTTGATCAATGTTTATCAAAATGTATATTGTCAATTCATCCATCAATGGATTAAAAACATCCACAATACGGTCAATCACAGACTCATGATTGATTTTCGTTAACAAGAAAAAATTAATGCCGAGTAACGCATGATTCAAATATAAGCTTAAGACAACGCAGTCGTGCGTCTCGCTGGCAATTACACGGAGAGAAACTTCTGTGTCATGACAACATATAACGGTGACAACAAAAATCGTTACGTTAGGCTGACAAATCAGTTTTGCTATGCTGATAAATCTTTTGTTCGGCTGATACATCAGTTTTGCTATGCTGATAAATCTTTTTGCTGGGCTGACCAATGTTTTGTTAGTCTAATAAAACGATTTTTGTTGTCACCATTTTATGTTGTTACGACACAGAAATTTGTCTCCGTGTAGCACGTGCAGAAGCGTTTTGATCATAGCAATTCGGTGACGACTGCTGATACTGATGGGTCATGTATGGAACATCGAGGGTAAAATGCGACTCGTTACCTTTTCGTGCAAACATAATGCAGCTACTAGTTTCCAAGCTAGTTAGATTCGAATTTGACTTTTGATGAAGCCAATTTACATTACGCAAGTATATCTTTGATGTTTGTCAATATGGCATTGCGATGAAAGTCAATAAATTATGTTTACATTTCATAATTGATTGATCAATGGTTATAAAAACGTACAGTCTATCCATTAGCATTAATCCATCCATCAATGATTATCAAAACATATGCAAATTACAGACTTATGGTTGTTTTTCGTTGTCGATGCGAAAGATCAATGACGAGTAACGCACGGTTGACACATAAGGTTAAGACAAAACAATCATGGATCTTCTTGGCAATCAATACGTACAAAAGTGTTTTGTGCACAAGGTACGTCTTTCATCTTCGCTAAGTGTTACGACAACAAAATCATGAGTTTATATATTTATGATCGATGATTTAAACTTGTAAATGAACTAGCTGTTGTTACTCGTATTTTGCAAGGCTGTTGTGTTTTTCATAAAAGTTTTAAATATAGTGTTTTCGCAATTTTATAATTCACCTCAAAAACAAGATTCAACTCTTTATGGATTACTCAAGGCGGAAACCTACATTATTGTTTTCATCATTTCTCTGGATACATTGTTAAGCATAAATCCGAGACGACATTTCGTCGAGCATAAAAGATATTAAAGATTCCATGAGAATGCATTTTATCCTATTCACTGTCTTAAGGGTCGAACTTTGAAAAATTGTCTGTTTATGGATGCTTTCGTCATGGAAGGAATATACTCTTAAAATTTTATGTTTCTTGATTGAGGAGTTTGGATTGGGCATTGGTATGACATTGAAACTGGCAGACAGTATCTACTAGCTCTCGTCAGCCAGTTTCAGCGTCATGACGTTGATAACTTAGTCAGTCAGTCAGAATTTTTATTTTTATATTTTTATACGTATGCACCATGTCGTCAGCCATAAGTTCACAGACACAAATGTAAGTCATGTCAGCGAATTGAACTTATGTTTTCATAACAGTTGATCAAACGGAGACATATTTTGTCTATGCGAAAGAACATCTGTTATTTTCCGTTATTTAAGAGGGCCTAGTTAGGTAGAAAAGAAATGTAATGGACTCTTCTTCCCGTCGACTGATAAAAATGGGAAAAATAATTTATACAACAAATTAAATAATAGTACATTTCAAAATTAGGATGAAAAAACGTTATTTAGCCAGTAGGGGTTCAAGGAAAAGAAAGTTTTTACATGGAGTGTTGAATGAAACTTTTCAGTACGAAGTCGCGAAACGGCTGTTTTTCGCAAGAGTCACTTATAGTGGTTATAAAATTGGGGTTATGCTTTCAATTACGCGTTTGGATGAATGATATATTTTTTTTTAATAATAAATAAACTTCAACATATTTTTTTTTCAAATCCCACATGTTGTAAATAGCTTTGCAGATTCTGAAGAGAACAACTGGGCTCACTTAGCTAGATTTCATAAAATACAAAAGAATAAATTTGTAAATGCATACTAACCTGTTTAAAAAAACTTTTTTTTACCTACTACATATAAAAAAACTATAGTTTGGCGTCTAATATTGACTCTCGTGAAAGGAAAATTTCGTGCGAATTTTATTTAGCGGTGGAGAAACGGCGTTTTGTATTTTTTATTTAATTAACACGTAGAAAATCGAGTCTTTCATTTGTACGGACATCAAGAAAGTTATCATTTTGTCTTAGGTAATCGTTTTTTGGAAGAGTAAAAAACATCTCTTTACGTGAAATTGAATATCTGGGACACTATACGGTCTGAATGTTCTATAATGTACGGAATCGGAGGTCAACATTCATGCTACCAAATGCTACCATACGTAGCACTGTCCATTATGTACAAAACTAATGACATCCGTCCAATCGAAAGATTCAATTTTCTACGTGTTAATCAAATGGCAAATACAAATAGTCATTGCCTCGTCGCTAAAAAAAATTCGTACGTGCAATTCACTGGGGTCAATACCAGACTTGAAATTATAGATTTTGAATGTGGTAAGAAAATAGTATATTTCGATACAAGTGCGAAAAAACTTTTTCTGGCGAGTGCGAGTTTGCAGCCCGAGCCGAAGGCGAGGGTTGCAACCACACGAGTTAGAAAAAGTCTTTCGCACGAGTGTCGAACGATATTTTATGTTACGATGTGAGAAAATGCAGTTTAACGCACGCGAAGCGTGCGTAAAATCGCATTTTACGCACAGTGTGACATAAAAAAATTTATTGTTAGATATTCTAATAACCAGGTGTAATTATTTATTTATTTTTTCTTTTTTTCCCTTTTTCGATTTATATTAAATATTTAAAAAAAATGATTCTCATAATTATCTCAATATCACAACAAAATAAAAATGGTGGCATATATTATAATTTTTTCAAAGTATTTAATTTAATACTTATTACCACGCCAAAAACGAGAAACTCACGGATATAAATGATAAATAATATAACAAAAGGAACACATATAAATGTAGAAATTTTAATACTCAACATTTCATAATAAAGTAAGTTTTACAGTCATTACTCAATACCCACACACTTCACATTCACTCCAGATATACCGTATATTTTATGTTTCCAAATAAAACAAGTTCATTATAAATAAAATAATTTCTCTCTCTCTATTATTTATGATTATTTATCATACTTATCTTTCGTAAAAGAGATATATAATCAACGAAATTACCGGCCGGCTAATGTGAATACTTGTCGAATAGTCTAATTTATAGATACGAACAGGCACGTCTGCCCAGTACGATGGTTGAGAAAGAAGGACACTCCCGAAATTTCAGAGTACCGTTAGCTTCGCGACTTTGGCCTATATGTACTACTCATATGCTCGATTTGCGGTTACTATATGTAATCGCAAGTTCACGTAAATCGAAAGCCTATTTAAGTCGATTGCTCGATCGTTGTGTGGTGGTATATGAATTTGTTTGTTGGCAATATCGATCGTCACACAGGGATGTCGTTCGAATAGCGAATAATCAAAATAGCGAATGGCTAAATAGCTAATGCCCACTCTAGATTCAGACGTTCATTATTTTTAAATTCGCTATTTTGGTCATTTATCGCTATTTTGACCCTCTACCCGTAAGAACATATTGGGTACTCAATATATTTAAAATGTAAAAAATGTGGTAGGACGTTAAGCCAACTTTGATAAGGTACAAAATAATAAGTTTTCTACGGAAACTGTAATAGTAAATTCGTAAAGTAGTGAACAGAATGGTGCATGGCACTCCAATGTTGTCTCTAATGATGACTGACTCGAGCGTGTTGGATCTACCAGACAGAGATATATAGTATGTAGGGAGGACCAGATCCCGCAAATGCACACCTGTAGGTGGTTTCCTGCGGTTTGGAAGGTTCGGTTGGGCATGAAGTGGAAGGTAGACAACAGCAGAGCCACGAAAATAGGCCACCAGAGACAGGACCTACGAAAGCAGCAACGATATCTTCATGTTCGCGGCTGAGCGATTTCCGTACAAACTGCGATACGTTTGTTTCGTAATTGTTGCGGGGACATCCGAGAAGAGGCCTGGTGCTATTACTGCGACATCCACGCTGTTTCCGCGGGAGCGCTCTCCACTGTAATCGATTTTTTCGTTCGGTCTGAACCTCGGGTGAGTGAATTAACAGTTTTGCAAGTAGCCAAAGCTACCAGGTTTTCTGGTCCTATTCATGCCATTTTCCTAACCTGCGATCATCAATAACTCCCCCGTGTGAAATATTTGTCCTGTAATGCTCCGTTTGATCCATCATGTGATGATGAACATGATCAGATGGACTTTCAAAATGCACTAACTCGCAGAAAAAGACGAATCTCGAATTGAGACTTGTCAGTCGAGTGTTCGGAAGGGGATTTGAACCGAACCCATTTTTTATTCTGAACTTTTTCCAAGACTGCTCAGTCTCCATATTGTATTGCCCAGACTCCATACTGGGCTGCAGAGATTCTGTACTCTATTGCCCAGACTCTATTCTGGACTAATTATTAATTGATAAGCGGTCGAGAGTTATGATAAGTGTGGACAATTTTTGGCTGCGTTCGACCAACTCCCAGTTGTTTATTGGGAGTGATAGGGAGAATTAAATTTAAAAATCCCAGTAATTTAACGTTTCGGTCCTGAGTGTGGACCCTCTTCAGAAATTTTATTTAGTGTCCTGTGTACAACAGCAAATATGGATTTCCATAGTTTTTTCCATGGCCACTCAGAACCTCAGCAACAATCACAAATGGGAGAGTTCATGGGTGCAATTATTTAAATAATTCCACCAATTATGACTACTGTCAAATCAGATCAAATATCAAAGGCCAGTGGTTGGCAAACCCATGTCAATTTCTTTGATCATTGATGTTGACGTATAATTTGTGGTTAAAGCTAAGTCCATAGGCTGACACAGACAATTGTACGTTTACATCTTCTTAAATTCAGAGACATGTAAACGTACAATTGTCTGTGTCAGCCTATGGACTTAGCTTTAACCACAAATTATACGTCAACATCAATGATCAAAGAAATTGACATGGGTTTGCCAACCACTGGCCTTTGATATTTGATCTGATTTGACAGTAGTCATAATTGGTGGAATTATTTAAATAATTGCACCCATGAACTCTCCCATTTGTGATTCTTGCTGAGGTTCTGAGTGGACATGGAAAAAACTATGGAAATCCATATTTGCTGTTGTACACAGGACACTAAATAAAATTTCTGAAGAGGGTCCACACTCAGTACCGAAACGTTAAATTACTGGGATTTTTTAATTTAATTCTCCCTATCACTCCCAATAAACAACTGGGAGTTGGTCGAACGCAGCCAAAAATTGTCCACACTTATCTATTCTGGACTGCCCACATTCCATACTATATTGCCCAGACTCCATTCTAAACTGCCCAGATTCGATTCTGCACTGCCCAGAGTCCACTCTAGACTGCCCAGACTCTATTCTGTACTGCCCAGAATATATTCTGGACTTTATTGAGCAAATGGTTCCCTGAAACTGAGAAATGAAAAACTAACATCTTTCAGGATTTGCAAATATACTGCTACTGTATTTAACTCAAAGTTGCAAATGTCTAATACTTGTTGCAAGAAAGATGATGATATATATCGCTTCATAATCATGATTTTATAATATTGACATGTAGCAATTACAATACAATGTGTACATTTTTAAACAGCTGCAAATACTTTAATTTTCAATGAAATTTTACGTTAATAGTTTTGAAATAATGGAAAGATATAATTAATGCATTAAGGTTGTTGATCAACGGCATTAGGAAGGGGATAGGTGAGGTGATGTGCGGGATGTGAGGCAGGCACGGCAGGCGGACCGACGTCAGCTCACTTCGCATAGTTTCACGATGTATTGTCTAACATTTTTTGTAATTTTTCTTCAAAAACACTTATAACCCCACAAAAAAGTTACACCGTCATAATCCTCATACTTTGCACTGTATAATATGCGTTTTTCATAAAGCTGGCAATTCCCACACGGAAGATATAAGTAAATAAATGTGGCCGGTGATGCCTCACGCTATACAACCAATGTATCTTACGAGTTGTTTGGTGTCAATTTAACGTTCAATATCTCGAAAAAGAATGTTATAATCGGATGAAACTTTTTTAGTAGTCGATGAAGAAAACCTTCACCTATGCACTGTATAAATTTCGAAAAGCTGGCACCATTTTCACGTTTTTGATCAACAACCTTAAGAAAGTAATGGAGGGCCGTTCTCTTCCATTTTCTCCACTGCTTCTTCCAATATTTGAGCGAAAATTAATTTTTCTTCAGCTAATCAAATGCTTACACTCTATTTAATAATCACTACATTTTATTGGTATAAAATGATAATTACAAAACAAACTGTACCATAAAATATATTTCTTGGATTAATGGGGATTTACAACTCTGATTTAACTTAACGTTATGCAGTTCAAAAGTTCACCTACAATACAGGCTCGACGTATGGACTGTACTTTTCCATGGATGATGGTTGAATCATGATAATGGACCTATGCTAGATACATCAAAAACCAACATTGTGCACGCCAGCTGCTGGAAGCACAATGCATTTTCATTTCCAACGTGGAATTCCGAGAGACCTGTAAGCATAAGGGTTGGTGGATTTGTATCAATCAGATGGCATTCAATAGTCCCAGTTTCCGGTTGAAGGGGACGGTAGAACCGCAAACATGACACATCACATTTCAGCCAAACCAACCTCCTAAGAGTTTCATGAGCATCCTACCTAGTTGATGACACGATCAATGATAATGCATTCAGAGCGTTTAATGATTAATTCAAAATCTTTTTTTTTACCGGTTCAACCAATTAAAGTTCCATGATGGCCCTTCTGGTGAGCAATGTTATTAACGCGGTAGAAAGTTCCAGTTTAATAAAACATTAGGTTTACGTAACTATTGAGTGGTTAATTAGACGAAAAATAGTTTTATCGTTAATCAATGTTACAAATACCTCAAACGGATCGAATGCCAAGCGCTTTACTTTATATTCCTCCGTTGTTATTTATAAATAAAAAAATTATTGTAATTTAGTCGCTTTTTACAAAGCTTCCTCTATGAGCAAGCCAGAATCGATTAAAATACTTCCCCATAGAGGTAGCTTTATAAAAAAACGATAAATAATGAGGAAGCATTTTGCAAAGTTTTACTTTGCAGCTTTATTTTGTATTCTTGATCAGACGGTTGATGGACGACATCCGAATTTCAAATCGACCTTCGATAATGGCACAAATTTTTGAACCTCAAACAAAAGTTGTATATTTTCTATCAGAGATTTGTGTTGTAATTCTGTTTTATTATTCCATAACAATATCAGGATTCTAATCAAGAGAAAGACGAAAAAAACGAATCTGAAAGTCTCGGTACGCAAATCCGTTACCATGCCGCACATCGCCAGAATAATGGCTACTGCGAGCCACAGAAGTGGGGGAATAATTGCCTTCATGGCGAGATAGTTTGGAAAGAGTATTGAAGCGAAAAATGGAATGACGGAGTGCTACTTTAAGGAGAGTTGACTGTAATCAATTTCAAATGGCTCTCTGGGAATAGTGGCTGGAGCAATTACCGTGTTCTTTTTTTTATGTTCAAATTCACAGCATGAACTATGGCCACACTGTAAAAAAAATCTTTCTTATAATTAATATACTTGTATTGGAAGTACCATATGCATAAACTGTGCATTACATTTCCTAAAACTTTATATCGAATTTTCATATGAACGGTATTGGAAAAAATATAGCTTTCAATAACAATACGGCACAATTGTTTCTGGATTTTTCATCGCTGCAAGATATTTTTCGATGAATATATTTGAAAATTCTTAGACATTACTTTTAATATTTAATGACTTTATATATTAAATTTCATAAACATTTATGTTGAATTTTCATATGAACAGTATCTGAAAATTCAAATACATATGTGTTGGAAATTTAAAATGGACATAAAAACCATTTTAAAAAATATAAATATTAGTAGGACATTATTTTTTTACACAAATTATGTCATCAGAAATTGTTAGGAATTGGTTTTCGCCACAGAAAATTATTCGCTTACACTGGGCTTTGAACCTACGACCTACCTACCTAAGTATCTAACAACGCACGCACGCTACCGTCTACGCTATCAACGACTTAGTAATTTTGGATATCTAAATGACATAAGAGTTGTACAACTGTTATTCTCTCAAGCATACTCATAATTGACATAACAAAGTATTCAATTGATTGCAATCAGAGCGCAAAGTGAGTTGGAAATATTTTCAAATGAACATAATTTCTGGATGAACGGAATCTTTTTTGAAAATCTCGAGTAACTTATCAGAAGTCGATGCTAAGTGGTAAGTGTTAGCCATCTAGTGCGGGTTTTTTTTCGTTATTGGAAAATGTGTATTAAATTTTAAATCCGTCACTAAAGTTCCAAAAATTCATGTTGATTTTCATGTACCAATTTAGTAATGATTGGTTTAGTAACCATGTGTGGTAATTTTATATCACCGGTTTGGTAAAATCCATACACGCATACTAAATTTACCATGCAACTATATTAATGTTTAATTCCTATAGCGAGTTTTGTAAATTCCTCACGCTTTTGTGTAGTAAAAACGCAAACATTTTTTATAAAGTAATATACCCATATAGACGAAATTGCAAATACTTTACTTGGTATTTTTCAATACCAGTAACTGTAATTTCAGTAATTTTGATCTTACATTTAATGGAACAATGTATATTAGATTTCAAAACAGGTACGAATATTCCGAAAATGCATATTTATTTTCATATACTAATTTAGTAAATGATGATTTAATAATCATGTGTTGTAATTTCCAATCGCCGGATTATCAAAATTCATATATCTGTATTAAATTTACTATACAAACATATTAATTCCGACTTCCTATACCAAGTTTTACAAAATTCATACACGTTTCTATAGGAAAAACGCGAACATTTTTTACAGTGCATAATGAATCGCTCAGTAGGAATTTATGCAATGATCATGTTGCCCCAATGTTCGCGAATTTTTTCCGCCAACCGTTCACTGTTTTTTTTTAACGCTTGGTTAACGATTTTTTCTCCTAACCGATTCTTAGTTTTTATTTTTCATTATCTATGTAGTTTTTTTATTAGAGGTAATTTAGTAATTTACAGGGCCCGGATCTCGAATCGCTAAAGGCAACAAATGAATGTTTAAGGTAGCAAGCGGAGAGTCGGGATGGCAAAGAGTCATGGAGCTTGAGGGTGTTAGTGAGTTCACTTCACATCACATGAAACAAAAAGACAGCGACACGTTCGGCCAAACGGAGAATATTAAAATGAATAAATAAATAAAACTCTTTCTGGTTGCATAAGCTTGAGTCTTTTTCCATGGAGTTTTCGGGATTGTGTGGATGACGTCGTTTAAAGAAGCCGCACATTCGGTTATCCATGTTGATCTCACAGTTTAGTTTGTCATTGAATAACACATCCCATATAGCATCAGATATTCGACGTATATTCATTTTAAGTCCTTGATGTGAAAAGTATATCTTGTATATTCTATGGATATTTATTCTACATACATGCAGGTATATACACGCATGAATGGCAAGAACACATTCTATGTACATACTTGAATAATACGAATTTGAGCGAATCCATGAACATAGGAAGAAAATCAAACGTCCACGAATTAATTACCTAAGAATGTACCCATATAGCATTTTCGCATACATTGCATATACATCGTATAAAAATTTGCGGATATACAATGTCCATGTATATACAATAATTTTGTAATGTAAGACAACATTTATTCGCCCAAAAAACTGGATTGACGACGTTTTTGTTTTTTCGTCCTGCCCTAACTGACGAATCATCCTGGACCCTGTTAACTGCTAATTCCATCCAATAGCTCATCCTCAAGACATTTTACCTTTCATACAATTTCAATACTTTCCTTTTCGCGCGGGATGCTTTTTGAATTCGAACTTTCGATTCCCAACCATTAAAGAAAGAAGCGAGGCTATCGGCAGAGCAGTCACGAGTCCAAGAACAGGTTTCCCGCGGAATGCGAGTCACTCCTCTTTCGATTAATCAGGTCTGGGCAGGTTGGGTCAGGTCATGAGACTGACCCAAGACCCAATACACGCTTGTGTGTGTTACACGATGCCAAAATTCGCCACGAAAAGTCAATATCGATCGGAACTTTGAATGAGTATCGAACTGGACCCTCGAAACATTGAATGACAAAGTGTCCCCTATGCACAGTAATTTTGTTATGTAAAAGACAACATGTTTTCGTCTAAACAACTGGACTGATGACATTTTTTATTTCTCGCCCCACCCTTACGCACTTATCATTCTGGACGATGTAAACTACTAATTCGATCCAATATTCACTCCAATAGCTCATCCGCAAGACATTTTACTTTTCATACAATTTCAATGCTTTTCTTTTCGCGCGGGATGCTGAATGATTTCAAATCATTAAAGAATAAAGAAAGTCTACCAGTATAGGATGCTTTTCGAATTCATTATTATTATAATTCGAATCATTAAATAATGAAGAAAAGTTACTGGAAGAGGATGCATTTCGAATTCGATCTTTCGACTCCAAATCATTAAAGAATGAAGAGAAGCTATCGGCAGACTAGTCACGAGTCCAAGAACAGGTTTCCCGCGGAATGCGAGTCACTCCCCTCGCGATTAATCGGGTCTGGCTGGGTTGGGTCGGGTCATGAGGCTACCGGTGGGTTGGTTTCGCAGTGACTTTCACACATATACCCATACACACAATCTACCCGCGCTTACCGACCGTGCGAGTCGTCGGTGCGCTTCCGTGGGTGGTTGTCGCGGGGGTGGCAGGAAGGAAGTGACAGTAGGGGAGAAGGGCGGTTAGCGGGGGCGGCTCGGGGTAACGGGGGTAGGGGGGGGGAAGAGGATGGACCGACTAGAACAGCGGTGTGCGGCGGGGTTGGAGCACGGACGATGGAAGGAGATGCCGCGGGCGCCAGGGCCACACTAGCTAGTATGCCGCAGAACGTAGATCGCGAGCGACGCAGCCCGCGAGAGCCGGGTCCATGTCGCCGTCGTCGTCGTAGTTTTCGACGTCGTAAAATCCGTCGTCTTCCCTTTTCCTTGACGCTGACGTCGCTTGTCGCTCTCACGACGCGCATCCTACGTTTTCCTCAAAGTTTTCCTCGGATTCCTTGTACCGTGGCGGGAAGGACGAAGACCGGCTGAGGTACAATCATCACCCCCCACGACACGTGTCGCCATTGCCATTGCCGGCCTCGCCACGACCGCGCGCAACCCCCAATAGGAAATATAAATACCACGTAATTCAGCTTTGACACGGTATTTTTGCACGGTGACGGCTAATAACAAACGCAAGTTAAAAAAACAAAACATGCAATGATGTTCGATAAATAATCGAATACAACCTCATTCCCAGAAATCCAGCGACCGATGACCAGCTACGTTAACCTAATGTGACTCTATCTACGTTAACCTCGTGTAAACATCAGTGAGCTTTAATTTGTCTTGACCAACGGCCAACGATGTTCTGTGGGTGCATTTGTTGTGTTGGATATTATAATTCATGTGGTAACGCCGCTGGTGAGATTCTGTAAACGTATAATGCGATTTAGCGTACGTTGTGATGGAGTGTTCTATTTATCGTTGTAATGCAACGTTTCTTCTTCGTATAGATCATTCCGTTTTTATCTACAGGCAGATTATCCGGCAAATCCTTTTCTTTCTTAATCGTCCACTGATGTCTTGCTATCTCAAAACTCCTGAAAAATATTGATTTTGACAACTGCGGCAAGATGAAGAATAAGATTAGCTCCGCTTATTATTTCCAGTTGTGCCAATCAAGAAATAGTTCTGATTTACCACCTTTTGGTTGCTCTTACCAATTCTTGATTATTGGAAACAATATTTTGATCCCATGTTTACCAATGTCGCTCATGTCATGTGTTCAAGTTCACTATACATACACTTTTTAAGGGGGCACATGTAACTCTTTAATATTGGTGTTTTATGACACGCGTGACGCGGTAGTTAAAGCGCGTAACTATGTTAGACCGAAAGTCTGATGAGTGGAATGTGATTTTGTACAATCAGACGTTGATGACGTGCGTTATTCCAGCTCAAGTTGATTGCAATTCTTGGAGGATAACTTTTGAAGTTCTTTATTAAAATAGTTGACTGTGAATTTCGTAGAGCAAAAGAACATTTCTGTCGTCTTTCACACAGTGCGGTCCCGTGAAATCGTGCAGTTGCCGCTGCTGTCGACGCATCGATTCGACGTGACGACCCGGCGCGTGGACCGTGATAGCTCGCGCGGGCTCCACTCTCGCCAGCTCCGCTTTTCCTCGCGAAAGCGCGTCTCGTCGAATCTCTGCTGGTTGACACATCAGGCTGCTACTAGCATTTGCTTCATGGCTGTGTCCATTGCGCCTGTGCGTTTCGCTCTCGTGTTTCTGATGTTGCTGCTGCTACTCGGTCGTTGGCCTCGTTACAACCAGAGCGCGTTCCAGAACTGAATTCGGCTCCGTTTTGACTCTATTACATCGCTGTGGCATTAGACTGCCTAAAAAAATCTTTAATTTCTTTCTTCCTCATAGAGGAAGCATTGTTTTCGTGCGAACATTTCTTTTTTTTCATCTTTTTTATGTCAGAACACTCCAAATGGTCTAAAACGTTGAGAAAAGTACTTTAGAAAAAATGTATGGATGGATGTGCGTGTGTATGGCCGTCACTCAAAATTCAAACCTACATATCTCAAGAACTGCTTTAACAAACGGGCTGAAATTTAGCAAGCAGGTGAAGCAGGTCGGCGCCTTTGTTTGTGGTCATTTTTTTTTAATTCCACAATATGTTCAAACTTTATTTAACTTTGCAATTTCCAAAAAATGCCCGTACGCTCTATAGCATATGCAAATTTTTAGCTATTGAGCTAAATAATTTTTTATTAATAAAGTTATGTTAAAGGAGGATCGGTATTGAATTTGGAATGAATCTGTAAAAAAGTTCGGTTTTTATGGGATTTTGAATTTTTTTTCAAATATTATTTTTGCTCTAACTCACGTCAAATCTCACCAAATCAACTGGAATTTTCTACAGATGAAAAATATCATTCGGCGCTGTTATCTACAAAATTTTGTCGTGATCGGTAAAACGGTTTGGATTTTACGTGATTTTGAATTTTTCAAGATCTATATAGGTAACGAAAAAAAGTTACGAAGTAGAACTATACACATTATTTCCTCATTCATTTTCGTTTTTTTACAAAACTTCGTCTGTGAGGAGTCCAAAATTAATAAATAAGCTTACACATAGAGGTAGCTTTCGGAAAAATGAAAATTAATGAGGAAGCAATGTGCAAAGTTCTATTTTGCAAATTATTTTACTTGCCCCATTAAACAACTATAGTCTAGACCCTAATACTTGGCCCTCGTTAAAGAAAAGCTTCGTACGATTTTTTTTTAGGATTGGCGGAACAACGTTTTGTATTTCCCATTTGATTAACACGTAGAAAATCAAATCGTTTTTTATCCTTTAGACGGAAACCATTATTTTTAACACGATGAACGGTGCTATCTATGGTAGCATTTGATAGCTTGAATAAATACCTTAAATTTCGTCTATCGTACAAAATTTTAGGCCGCATAGTGTCGGAGATATTCAATTTTGCGTAAACAAATGATTTTTTACTTTTCCAAAAAAAACGGCTACATAAGACAAACTGCCATCTTCCTTGGTAGGAATACTGTGAATATTTGTATAAAATCAGTCAAGGACACGTAAAAACTATTCTTCATACAATTCAGCTTCATTTGTAATTATTATTTGTATTATTATTATTTGACAATAAAATGCTTATTAAAATGACTAATATTTTTTTTTCTACTGTACACGATCGAAATTTCCGGTTTATACTATTGCGAATTTGGCCTATTTACATTTCGCATCATGAAAGATAATTGACTTATTGTGATATTTAATATTCGTTTTACTTTCCACAATTAAAATAGATATAAGTGGACATTTATTTTTATGTTAAACAATCACTTTTAATATAATACCACAATTATCATCAAAACGTGGTTAGTATTTCAAGTTAGATATTTTTTGTGTGTCATTAATGTTGTTAAAAAAACGTGTAATCGTAGCGCACTTTGTGCTAACGATTCACAAAAGAAAAAAAAATTAATCTCGTACATGAATCCAAAGAATTCCATTACTACTAAAGTTTACCGAGTTGAAACGAGCCATGACAGAAAACGCCAAGCGTGCTGATAAGAGCTCTTCAGAACTTTTTCCATTTTTCCACAGTTACCGCTTCTACTGCTCCAGAAATCGTATTAAAAGTATATATACACGTTCGGCAGTTAACAGCTAGTTTATTCCGCCCCTCGTTTATACTATCGGAGGACGATTTTTCTGCAGTCTGGCTGTGACTGCATTGGAGCTTCGATCAACCGCTTTCCTCGCTTTTTACCCCCCCCCCCCCAACCTCCCCTCCCGCCACCCACCCACCCACACCCCCATCCGCTCACGCCTTCTCCTCCCCAAATTGTCCCATTTTTGTGCGAGGCTCGACCAATTGAGTATAAACGTCGCGTTGCTCTTGTTGATGACGACCAAAATAGCGACGAATCTTCCGCCGTGAGAAATTCGGAGGATCCCGGGTTCGAAACTCGTAAAAAAATTGAAATATATTTTTTCAGCGATTAATATGTATCATCATGTAGAGGAATACGTAATATCTAATTGAAATGCAGAATTACTGGATTGAATAAGCAGAAATTAATATTTTTCAATTAATTTTCACATGTAATACCACAAGAGCTTTGAAATTATCGGATATTTCCTAACAGGTTCGTTGCAAATAAATGAACGAGTCAAGTTTTCCAGGTTAAAAAATCCAGAAAAATCACTCGCGCTACGCGCTCGTGATTTTTTAACCTGGAAAACTTGACGAGTTTATTTGTTTGCAGGGAACCTGGAGGGAAATATCAGATGAATTTCGAAGCTCGAGTGGTATTCGGGGGATTATTTTTTCTATTCAAATTGCGACAAATGGAATTGCATCATGAGACAAAAATTATCGTTCTGCCAAGGAAATTTCATAATCAGAACAAAAACCTTTTAATTCATGTTTAAAGTATTGCAGTTAAATACACAATTGTTATAGACATTTGTATATTGATTCCAGACTGAGGTTTTCGATTTAATCGTATTAACAGGAACATTTCCTTTTTTCATCAATAGTTTGCAAGGATTCAACTCCAAACCTACTCATATCAAATAAAAATCCTTTGACTGCCACAATAAAATTCAATCTGTCAGTTTGACAGATGGGTGACGCGGCTAAATGATTTTTTGTTTTATATATATAACCAACACGCAAAATTATCAAAAAATTATCAGTATAATACCGTGTAGCTTGCCCCACGTGACGTCGAATGGTGCAATTCCATTGGTCGAAATTTGGATGGGAAAAATAATCTTTATTATTTTAGTAGGGGCTCAATAGGGCAGCCTTTAAAGGCCCTAACAGGGAATTCTATAAAAGCACCGTACTTTTTGAAGCGTGACCAGCCTAGTAGGGCTGTTCTTAAATTTCCATACTGAGCTCCTAATAGAATTGGGGCAAACTAGAAAGGTCCAAGTAGGAGCTTCAACAATTTTTCTGCACGGGATCCGGATATGTTTTTTCAGCAATTAATATGTACCATCGTGTAGAGGAAGACGTAATATCTAATTAAAATGCCGAATTACTGGATTGAATAAGCACAAATTAATATTTATCAATGAATTTTCGTTATTATTTTAGTAGGAGATTAATAGGGCAGCCTTCACAGGTCCTAACAGTGAAAGCATCGTACTTTTTCAAGCGTGACCAGCTTAGTAGGGCTGTGGTTAGATTTCCATTCTGGGCCCCTAATAGAATTGGGGCTAACTAGACAGGGCCAAGTAGGAGCCCCAACAATATTTCTGCATGGGAAGTTGCAAGATGATAAGTTCCATCCCAATACCTTCAGCCACTGTGCTCTCGCAGCGTTCAGGTACCTTCGGTAGATGAAGACCTGGACCTACTCTTTCATTCCCGTCGTGACCGAAAACCAATAATTTCACGGTTTCCTACTGGTAACGATCGTGCTATAACTTGGCTACTGACCGTCGGTGTTATCCGAATCGTCATTGGCCGTTGGTACGAGATAGAGAACTCTACATGATCGCATCGATAACCCCGATTCCTACTGTTATTTCGTATATATACTTGCTCTTGGTGTATAATCGATGCGCTAACGAGACTCGATTAGCGACGTACGTACCTATAACCAACTTCTGTCCTTTGCTTCCTCCCCTCACTAATCGATATTCTCGACTCGTTCAACACGTATCGATAATTGTACATTTCCTGCGATTTCCAAGCTTGCTCGCTAATTGTAAATTGATAGTTGGGTGAAAATTTCCAGCCAATATATTATTGTGCGAATTTGCATCGCCGGATAGAGAATATTGAAGGTCCTGAAATTTAATTTCGGTAATAATTGATTTCCGGCATTTTGTTAATTCGATTATCCTTATTCGTTATTGTAATGCAAGGTCGTATAAAGTCTCGCGTAATGTTAGCTATGAACGTTTTAATGAGTTTCGATAATCTTAGCAGATTTCATGTGAATGATCGTCATATGGCAGCTAATACCGTAACATAATTTTAGCACGAATTTGTTGGAATTTAAGGGAAGTAATCAGGAGTTTTACAATTTTATTGTTAGTATGATCAAAACAAAAAAAGCACAATGTATCCAATGAACTTAATAAAACAAGCACGTTCTTCGACACAAACGATTCTTAAATCCAATATTATGTTTAATTAACTGGCTTGGAGGCCTCGTGCATGAAATTGATGGAAATCTGGCATGACCGAATTCTTGATAAAATATTAATGGCATTAATGGCAATGTGTTTTATCCGCAATCGGATAAAACTCTCGATTCACATGTAGACAAAAGGGTCCAATTTTGCATTTCGAACATGTTACATATGGGTCATTCCATACCAAGTGGGCCATTCATTTGCCATCACGCCAATTTTTCTGTAGTTTGTAAGCATAATAATGGAAAATCTGTGAAATTTTTCTCAACGAAAAAAAATATTATTACTTTATTTTGTCAAAAAATGGCGGAAATTATTTTTGAGCATCTATGGAAATTTTTGTATTAAAAAGTACATTCAAAAACTAAAATTTTATACACGAACACATTTTTTGTTCTATCGATAATTGTAAATATACAGTGAATTGAAAAAAAACAGAAATAAAAAAAAATCGTTATTCAGTTTTGGGCAAACGATAAGTGCAAAAATTATGAAATAATTTATGGATGTCCTTAATACTCTAAACAACTTTTGAAAAAATTATGAACACTTTTTGTCCACTTGGTATGGAAGGACCTATATTTTTAAGCTGTAAATATAATAATTCTTCAGGATGTCAAGAACGATTCTGTAAATACTTAAAAAGCAGTTAGAAACCGTGACAAATCTTTGAGCATCGTATTAAGGAAGGTTTTCTGCGAAGGGCCCTCCATTTTACAGTTTCAAAGTAAATATATCCAACTGCGCCGTATTTTCTGTCGTCCCAACGCTCCTGAGGGTTCCTCTAGTGTTACACTGCGTAAGGGATCACCGAAATGATAATAAATTAAGTTGGTGACCATGTCGCTGCAGCTAGAAGTTTTAGAGGTCCATTTCCGCCACTTAGACCCTATTTTCATGTTTCAACCTTTACATCATGGGTTAGTATGCATGTGGATTACCCGGGCTTAAATTTGCGCATCTGCTGCTACCATTATAATGATACTTATCTTCCCACATAATGGTCCTAGAAATAGAATTAGCAATCTCAAATGATAGATGTACGTGTCTCAATTCAGTAGAAAACTCGTACGCTTAAGAGTTTTAGTGCAGTATCAATAGGGCTTAAACAATTAGTACCCCGTAAAAATAATGGGCATGGTCGTCAACCTCCAAGAACATATACGTAGACATTTATTCTGAACCTTGGAACGGCACTGCAAGTTTAGTCACTGCAGCTGATGCTAACCGCGAGACCTACAATATACTACTGTTCCGTCTCGGATTCACGTTGTGGCATTCGCAAGCTGCTGGTTATGCTTATATCTGCAAAACCGCAAAACCAAAACAGAGCACCCCGCGTTTTTATTTGCTAGTAACACACCCGGCAACGAAGGGATGAGAAATTTATTTCCTATTCCCACATCATGTAGAGAGACTCGATCGATCCGGAAAACTATTGATGGAAATTCTATGAGTGACCTTCATATAGGATTCTAGTAGTGTCCTTTCGATGGGTTGTCTAATTTCTATGGGCACATTGCTAATATTATCATTCAACATTGAATGTTTTTTTGTACATGAAAATGGACATTGCACTAGTGTTATGGATGCTTGCAACACCTCGGTTTAATCTTTCGAGTCTGTTTTTCTACAATCTTGATAGAATTCGGTCGGTCGAAGATCGTGAGATTTTTTCGAATATTGGAACATGTGAATAAGTAATTCATTATAAATGAGATTTAGAATAATCCGGACCAGGGGGGGGGGGGCATACATGGGGGACTTACAATTAGAAAAATCTGACTTTGGGGAGCCCATGAGGGATTTAGAAAAATTTGGGCTTGGGGCCCATTGGGAGACTTAGAAAAATTCGGGCTGAGGGAGGGAAGGGAGAGGGGTGGAGGGGGGCATACATGGGGATGGGACTTAGAAAAATCTGACTTTGGGGGGCTCAAGAGGGATTTGGAAAAAAATCGGGCTGGGGGGGCGACTGGGGGGACTTAATAAAATCCGGGCCAAGGGACGGAAGGGAGAGGGTTGGGGGGAGGGCATCCATTAGACTTAGAAAACCTGACTTCGGGGGGCCCATTAGGGATTTCGAAAAATTCGAGCTGAGGGGGCCATCGGGAGACTTAGAATAATTCGGGCCGGGGAGGGACATTTATAGGCGCGGAGGACTAATGAACTCTGGGGTCAGTACTTGGATGGATGACTGCCTGTAGCTTGGATTATTCTAACTCCCACGATTCTTGACACGGCGATGGCGGCGGCGAAATCTTTTTATAATATAGATAGATACACATATAAAGAGGTAGATAGATATATTTATCTCGTTAAATATAAACTAGGGGCGGAGGGGGGGGGGGGGGCATCAATACAATACCTACAAACTCCAATCAGGCTATTCACCGCTTGTTGCTCTAGTCATCTTTTGTTATCCCTCGAGATCACCTTTTGTTTCTTTTCCCACCTTCTTTTGTTTTCCAACGCTGATCGTTCTTTGTTTCTCCTCCCGATTTTTTTTCCTTACCATCGACCATGTTTTCCCTCCCGATGGTCAATAGACTATTTCGAGAAAAACAGAAGTTTCACTTCCCGACCTTCCGCTGGAATAACTGAGAAGTCTGGGTTATCCAGACATTCTCGGTAAGATAGGAATTCCGGGTAATTTGGGAATCATAGGTTTTCCAGTAATTCTGTCTAATCCGGGTTTTCTGACTGATCCGGGAATTTTGGGTAATCCAAGAATTACGGATAACATGGGAATCATGCATCATCTGACAATTCGGAGTCCGTTTCAATTTCGGGCTAATTGATTCTGGATAATCTGTTTAAGCCCATAGTTTAAAGTAATCAGGAAGTTTAAGGTAATCGAAACGTTTGGGTAATCCGCAAGTGTTGGGTAATCCCGAAATTCTAGGAATTTCAAGAATTCTGAGTATTCCCTAAGTTCTGGGTAATTTCTCTCTCAATTTTCCTCAATAAAAAAAAATCATTTTTAAAAATGTGGGCAAACCATAGGTGCTAAAATTCTGAAATAATTTATGGATGTTCGTGATACTCTAAGCAGCTTTAAAAAAAATGGAGAACTCTTTTTGCGATCATGCTAAATTTGAGTCGCCCACTTGGTATGGAATGACCCATAGATAAATTAGTTGAGTTTGGCGCTGAGGATATAAATTTGGGTTCTTTTTAAATTTTCTGGAATATTTATACTCTGTGTCGAATTCGTTTCACCAAAATGTTTTCTAAATTCCCATCACATCGGTTAAAAATATATCTGTTTAAAAAAATATTTGATCGTCTTGTCAAAGTTCTGCCATCTATAACAAATCGTGAAAATACATCATTATACAATGCCGTAAGCAAGAAGCAACGGAGAGGATGTGTTTTTTCAAACTACCGTTTTGCGAAATGAATGAAAACCTTGAGAAGAATATATTTCTAAGAAAGCTAGCAATTTGAATGGAAGTAATATATTTCCCATGCACTATGCAAGTCAGTGTTTAAGATGCACAGAGCCACGAGGAATAATTTAGCTTCACGAGCACCGCAGTTTTCAATAGCTATGGGTCTTACATATAGTATGTATATACATAGGGAAAACTATTATTGTATATTTTGTTGGCTTCTTCATTCTCTTTCAGCGCTGTTATTCCAATATCTCACGCTTTATTTTCGCTTTTACCCTTCGTCTTGCAATCTTCTTTCTATGCAAGACTCGGGTTAATGTTTAAAGCGTAGGGAAAGCCGACGAGGTTTTAACGAAGCTGACATTGAGACGAGCTCTACGGTTATACAGCAAAATGCTGGCAAGATATGTGGTATATTGTGTGGAAGAAGTTGGGGCGGTGATAAGCGAGAATATTGTCGACCTCGTCCTACGAATTTCTCCCGGAGCTTTCGTCAAGTCACTCTAACACATACGCGATGTAGTGAAATGCACTTTCCCCAATTCATGTGCACCTACTTCTTGCCCATCAACAGCACGTGATTCATACATTACTATCATCATCACACTATGAAAGTACAACAGGTTGTCTGTAGTCCAATGGTATGCAGCTTATATAATACTCGGAAACCCAGTATAAAAAAAGAGATAAGAACATGTCGAGTTATTATAGCGATACAAACAATTGCAGTTTCATTTATTTGGCTGTTCATGTTGATCCGTAATTAGAAATCAAATGCAATAAATCATAAGGGATAAAAGTTTATCGACAATCAGAATCAGATGAAGAAGTTGATTTGAACGCTGTGTTATAATCGATCATACCCATGACAAGTTTTGATGTGTCTGAAATTAGACTCCGAACTGATTGATGTTTGAATCATTCGTTCCAGACAACAGAATCTGGATTTATACAGATCTCTTGAACAATCTGGACTTACACAGATCTCCAACGCAATCTGGACTTACAGAGATTTCTAGCACAATCCGGACTTACACAGATCTCTAGCACAATCTGGACTTACAGCGATCTTTAGCACAATCCGAATTTACACAGATCTCTAGCATAATCCGGACTTACTCAGATTTCTAACACAATTCAGACTTACACAGATCTCTAGCACAATCAGGACTTACACAGATCTCTAGCACAATCCGGATTTACCCAGATCTCTAGCACAATCAGGACTTACACAGAGCTTTGATACAATCCGGACTTACACAGATTTCTAGCACAATCTGGACTTACAGAGATTATTAGCACAGTCCGAATTTAGACAAATCTTTACCACAATCTGGACTTACAGAGATTTTTAGCACAGTCCGGATTTACACAGACTTCTACCACAATTCGGACTGACACAGATCTCTACCACAATTCGGACTCACACAGATCTCTAACACAATCTGGACTTATACAGATCCCCGCATAAAAAAGCTGCGGCGTCCAGGATGGAATGCAGGACAGAATCCAGGATGAATTCTGAACAATCCAGGATGGAGTCTGGACAGTCCAGGATGGAGTCCAAGATGGACTCCATCCCGGATTGCCCAGACTATCTATCCTCACGGAAAGAAATGTTTGGTTGTGGCAACTACGTTTTCGATTTGCTGTACACAATGTCTAAAAAATTAGTTGCCTCAACCATATCGAATAGTAACCTCAACTATTCATGATTAGTTCTCGCGAGATTAGTTAGGTTTTTTAGACCAACCAAGTTATTTTTTAGGCTACCAATTTCAATTTTAGCTTACCAAGTCACTTGGTAAGCTAACCAAGTGACTTGTTTAGACCAACCAAGAAATTGGTAGCCTGATAAATAACTTGGTTGGTCTAACCAATTAATTGTCTGGCGCATATATAACCAAGGCACTCGGTTGTTCCAACCAAGCCTTTTTTTCCGTGTGGGACTAATATTCGAATCGTCGGTATTACCATTCGAAACGTCGGTATTACCATTCGAATCGTTGGTATTACCATTCGAATCGTTGGTATTACCATTTGAGTTGCAAGGGAAATAGAATAATCGATTGGTTGTGTCAACTCATTTCTTGGTTATGGCAACTAATCTTTTTTTTCCGTTTGCACTGCCGTTCGCTCAATAGCATCAATGTTCTGCCAAAACATTGTTATGTTGACGCTCAATTACATAAAGTAGTTCTCTCAAAGAAATGCATTGTATTGCCTCTACGAATGGGTGTTTGTGTCAACTTCTATTTCTTTGAGCCAAAGTAATATTTGCCAACCACCGCCCGAGGTTGTCATGATTTCAAGTTTTGTCTCAGTGTACCTGGAATATATTTACCATTTTTTAATTGAAGTTCGAGACCGTTTGTCGTTTCAACGCAGTATCTTTAAAAAGGGGCGTTTTTTGTTTAGCTCTAAATATTAATAATTAAAAATCAATGTTAAAAAAAAGACCTGAAAACAATGCTACATGCATTTTTGATGTGGAAGAATAACATAAAAAATCGCGAACCATATTTGGGAAGTTGAGGGTCGGTTGTTGGTCGAATTCGTATGGAATGCCCCGTACAGAATTTATACAGACTGTATAAGATAAATGTCCCAGTAATCGACAGTGCACCAGTGATCGTCAACGTGTGCTTTAACCGTACCAAAATATATATGACGGACTTACACAGATCGCTAGCCAAATCTGAACTTACACAACATTAATCTTTGATAGCGTGTATATATTTCCTATACTATACTGATCACTGGTTGAGCCTTCTTTGCCCCCAATTCTTAAATGCGGGCTTCTGTCCCAGAAGGGAACCGATCATGGGATCTGTAGCCCAAAACGTATTGAATACCGGTTGTTTGCCCCTATCATTTCTATGCTTTCTGTTTGCTAGGAGTGGCAAGATGTAGATTGATCGATTCTTCCAAGTATCACGGGAAAATGACGCTCAGTGGACCCCTTAAACCTTGTTGAATCCCATTTATTTGCAGTTAACATCCCCGGGTAGTATCCGCTTTGTATTGTAATGCGAATATTTTTTGAGGGAACGAGCTCATTCAAACGAGACATTATGGTAAATACATTTAAGGTGGTATCGTTACAATACCGTCCCAGATAAAAAAGTTATACATCGTCTGACATATGGAATTGAACATGTAGTCTGTATAAACTCTATATACAATCTATATGCAATTTATATATTAGACCAACTGCGAAATTGGGTTTATGTATGAATTGTATATAGATTGCAAATAAAGTGTATTTAACCTATATATACCCAATTCTATGGCTGATTCTATACCCAATTCTATGTTTAATACTATATATATTTTTGATATAAATGTTTAACTTGGGTTTAATTAATAAGAAAAGTGATAATTTGGGTAAAGAATCATTTCATATATTCTCTTTGCAGCTTGTCTAAGTGATTAGTTTGGGAGGTGCACGTATATACGTAACGTTCGTTTTTCTGTATGAGTCTGGAAAATTGCCTATTATATAGACTGTTGGAAATAATAGCAATTTGAACTCTTCTATTATATTTAATCTAGAAGAAAGATATATCGAGAGATATTCATCTTTTGTTTCACTCATTTGTTTATCGGGGTTCAACATGCTCAGTTACAGAGAAACCGTCATCCCAATAACATCTCGTGTTGTCCCTGTATTTTCTAATCGAATAAATAGCTCAATCGTTTACTGAATCAAATTCGTTTTAATCTCATGTATTCACGGATACCTGATAACCAACATAGACTTATGTAGAAACAATTAAAATAGTAGAAGAAATTTCACCGAATTTCTTCAGAAGCAAAGCGTTACTGTGTTATTCGTACAGTACTAAATACAATTTTAGAAACAAACACAACAATGATATATCACAGCCTTTTTGCGATGTTCATTAATATTTTCTTGTTTAAACGCAAGTCCAGAAATGGGCATTTATTCAATGAAAATGTTCGTTGAATACTGTCATACCTGAATGATTATGGATTATTACGTCTATTAAATATGGGAATCTATTGTAAAAAAATAATTCCTAACTATTACAGAAATATAAAAACTTTAAGATTTGCACAATAATGAATATTATTTATCCGTTAAAAAAAACTATTTTAAATACATTTCCATTGAATGAAAGGTCATCCCTGCACTGAGAGAAAAAGTTTCATTGATTCACGGAAATCTTTGCCAATGAAATTAAATACTTGAATTTCAATACTATCTTTTCTTTGAATGAGCTCCAACTCAATGAAAAGTAGTGACATTGTTTCGAAGAAACATTTATTTAAAGCAATGAATCTTTATCATTGATTTCAAAGATATCGTCTCTGATTCAATGAAAACTTTTTCTTACCAGCTCAAAATTTCTAAACGTATTTTTTCCTGAAGTACGCGGCAGATAAAGCTCAAATTTTGTAAGTATGTAAGGAAGTACGGCAGAAATAGGCTCCTCGAAACTCGAAGCCGTTCGTTCGGGAGAACCGGAAAACAAAAAAGTGAGGTTAGGTGTGAGAGAGAGATCAATGAAAACATTTCTTTGAACCAATGAAAACGTCTATTTAAAACATTTGTCTGTTTCTTCATTATATGCTCACTAAGTAAATCTGTATTTACAGGCAATAAAATGTTGTCTTTGAAATTCAAATGCACTATTTAATTGTGATCGCAGAAATATTTCGTTCAAATCAATGAAAAAAAAATCAATCTATCCATTTCTTTGGCGTCAATGAAATCTTTTCTCTCGGTGTGGTCGAGATTATGGAGGATATTTTATTGCGATTACATAATGAATTAAATTTGTCAAAACACTAGAGTACAAGTTTTTTTTTCAGTGGATGTGGACATCGCTGTCTATACATCTATAGACAGTGGCATTATGTATGCACATAATATAAGATATACTTAATATATTCGCAGCACGTGTACATTGCATACAGTCAAAACTCACGGTTGGGCAAAAGACGTCAGCCGAACGGACAAGAACTTCAACTATTCCTTTCCTCTCTCGCTCTCTTCAGGCCAGGGAAAGTTTGCCGGCTTTCTTCGAGCTTTCCAAGTGCTCCTCCTACGGAGAATGGGTACACCTGGCGTGCGAGTGGATCTATGAAGTAACGTGACTGAGGGCCTTGACATGCTACGAAAGAACCTTCCCGAGCTTTTCGCTTCCACCCTACACCTCTTCTCTTCTCTGCTTCGTAGAGTCACACTCGCCAACTACTTAGGATAACAAATGTATGATTTCGAAGTTTCACTGAGCGTTTCGCGAAAACGCGTGTTTAGCTTTCTCGCTTCGTGTCTATACAGTAGAGTGTTTCGTGCCAAATTTTTATTTATTTTTATTTGCACCCTATGAAAGTATAGATTCCCAAGTAAAAAAATTATATACAGTACGAGGTATAGAGTTGAACATAAGGTAAATGTCCCAGTAATCGACAGTGTACCAGTAATCGTGAGTTATGTTCTTTGAATATATATTTTGCTACAGTTAAAGCACACGTTGACGATCACTGGTGCACTGTCGATTACTGGGACATTTACCTTATACAGTCTGTATAAATTCTGTATGGGGCATCCCATACGAATTCGACCAACAACCGACCCTCAACTTCCCAAATATGGTTCGCGATTTTTTATGTTATTCTTCCACATCAAAAATGCATGTAGCATTGTTTTCAGATCTTTTTTTTAACATCGATTTTTAATTATTAATATTTACAGCTAAACAAAAAACGGCCCTTTTTTAAGATACTGCGTTGAAGCGACAAACGGTCTCGAACTTCAATTAAAAAATGATATATATATTCCAGGTACACTGAGAGAAAACTTGAAATCCTGACAACCTCGGGCCGTGGTTGGCAAATATTACTTTGGCTCAAAGAAATAGAAGTTGACAGAAACACCCATTCGTAAAGGCAATACAATGCATTTCTTTGAGAGAACTACTTTATGTAATTGAGCGTCAACATAACAATGTTTTGGCAGAACATTGATGCTATTGAGCGAACGGCAGTGCACACGGAAAAAAAAGATTAGTTGCCATAACCAAGAAATGAGTTGACACAACCAATCGATTATTCTATTTCCCTTGCAACTCCAATGGTAATACCAACGATTCGAATGGTAATACCAACGATTCGAATGGTAATACCGACGTTTCGAATGGTAATACCGACGATTCGAATAGTAGTCCCACACGGAAAAAAAAGGTTGGTTGGAACAACCGAGTGCCTTGGTTATATATGCGCCAGACAATTAATTGGTTAGACCAACCAAGTTATTTATCAGGCTACCAATTTCTTGGTTGGTCTAAACAAGTCACTTGGTTAGCTTACCAAGTGACTTGGTAAGCTAAAATTGAAATTGGTAGCCTAAAAAATAACTTGGTTGGTCTAAAAAACCTAACTAATCTCGCGAGAACTAATCATGAATAGTTGAGGTTACTATTCGATATGGTTGAGGCAACTAATTTTTTAGACATTGTGTACAGCAAATCGAAAACGTAGTTGCCACAGCCAAACATTTCTTACCGTGCAGTTGACTTAACCCCGTGAGGGATTAAGGCAACAATTTTTCGGTACTTAAAATACGTGTAACGAGTGGTTGGACCAAACACGCGTGTAATTCCAATCAGGAAAATGATTTGTATGAAGCAACTGTACCAGAATGGTTACGAGAATTATTTTGTGCTTTTGAAAGAATCTCGGTATAACTGGTTTCTAAGTAATATAAGGTTGACTCAACCTCACGTCCGTTTGTGTGAAAGCTATTTCTCAAGATACAGTATTGACTTTAGAGTCATCCCGATGGTCACCTATCCAACTACTGACCACCAGGGATAGCCAGGTAGTCACCCATCCTAGTACTGATCCTCAGGTCAGTGAGACGGTCATCCACCCAAATACTAACAAACTAATTCGGGCTAACAATGAAACAAGCAACTTCGCCGAATATGTTTATAGATGGTAACAACGATACAATGTACTCTTTTCGATATAACCGAGTACCGTGAAAAAAAAAAAAAGGGAAAGTGCTTTTATTTTTTCTACACCAAACGCAATCATATAAATCTATAAAGTTCTGACTGTACACGGAAAGAAATGTTTGGTTGTGGCAACTACGTTTGCGATTTGCTGTGCACAATGTCTAAAAAATTAGTTGCCTCAACCATATCGAGTAGTAACCTCAACTATTCACGATTAGTTCTCGTGAGATTAGTTAGGTTAACTAATCCAATCGTTGGGACTACCATTCGAATCGTCGGTATTATCATTCGAATCGTCGGTATTACCATTCGAATCGTTGGTATTACCATTTGAGTTGTAAGATAAATAGAATAATCGATTGGTTGTGTCAACTCATTTCTTGGTTATGGCAAATAATCTTTTTTTTCCGTGTATTATACTAACTCCATTTTATATTTCATATTACCGATATTCAAATAGACAAAAAAAATCCTAAAATCATATGATCCGAATGGCCGTGTGAGCTAAAGCGCAGCGCAACAACATTATCCGGAGGCTCGCAGGTTCGATTCTCGTCAATGTAATAAAAAATTTTATATGTTTTTTTCAGCGATTAATATGTACCATCCTGAAGAGGAAGACATAATACCAAATTAATATGCAGGATTACTCGATTGAATAAGCACGATTAATAATTTTCAATTCATTTTCTTAGATTCACTCAAGCACATAATGAATTTGATTGAAATATGAGTGTAGTTGAAGCAACTGCATCAATACTTCCAATCAATCTAATAGTGATTGATGCAGGAGTGCGCATGGTCTGAAAGAACGTAATGTTACCGTTCCAATAAAAGCACTGTGGTTGTCTCAACTACATAAAACATTTGAATCAAAGAAAACCCGACAACCATTTGGTGAGTTTGACCCAACCTCCTTGTTCCATTCGCCATATATAACCTCACAGAGAGGTTGAGTCAACTTCTAGCTCATTGTGCTCATCAAATTTTTCTCGCAGTCTATGGAATAAATGGTATGATTGAAATGATTTTTCATTCGTCACAATATTTAAATAAATGAAAGAAATCACGAATGAAAAATTATTCGTTATTTCGAGTCGAAAGAAATGACGAATGAAAAGTCATTCGTTATTTCGAGTCGAAATAAATGACAAATGAACAATCATTCGTTATTTCGAGTCGAAATGAATAACGAATGAAAGATAATTCGTTATTTGAAGTTGATAGAAATAATGAATGAAAAAAATGAATCCTTATTTGAAGTCATTATGAATGACGAATGGAAAATCATTCGTTATTTGAACTCGAACAAATTACGAGTGGAAATTAATTTATTATTTGTTAAAAAATTTTTTATTGCTTTCTTCCGTATGCCTTCTTCAGGCTTGTACGTTTCTCCTCTCCCCTTTTCCCCGTTCCTTCATAGAGAACCCTCTAGAGTGTTGTCCGCAGCCACTCATCCTAATGCACTACTGTATGGCATTTGCACGAGGGCACAGGGAAACTGCGGAAAACCTGGCCGATACAGTCGGCTTTATTTTTACTGAGTTTCTACTATATGAGAATACATTAGAAACTCATAAAAACTGCCTCCCGCTCAGTAGTTGGCGCGCAAACCAGTGCAAGGCTAAGCGGTCACCCATCCAAGTTATGCCCGCAAATAATGCTGCTTAACTCTGGGGACCGCCGAAGCCACACACCGACCGCGCGTCCACTGTTGTCGGTGGAAATTAATTTATTATGTAAACCTCAAAAGATAATGAATGCTTTTTCACTCGTTATTTTCTGCTTAAGTAACGTATGATTTTTCACTCATTATTTAAAATTTAACAGATAACGAGTAAAATACGACTCGTTATTTAAGCTGAAAATAAATAACGCGTGCTAAACCACTCGGTATTTTTTTTCCGAATAAATTATGCCCATCCCTGCTCAGGATAAGCTTTATAATAAATATAGGGAAACTACGTTGAAAAATTCGTGCATTCAAATTTAACTGGTCGTAAGGAATTTTCGTTTGTCGAGATTGGTGACAAAAATAGTGTGAAAGAAATTATACTTTTATGGTACCAAAAGAGACCGACAAAAAAATGAATTTATTCGTACCAGTATTTACAACGACTCTATTATGTTTAAACTCTAGAATAGAATTAGTGGACGACCGAATAAATTTCCATTTGTCCCATTTTCACCGCATGGTTCGTGAGCAGCGCAAATGTACACTACATACCTTAAATAAAAACCACGCTCTAGCAGGTATAATGCGAAGCAATAAAATATGGGACACCTAGATTAAATTAACAGTATATAAAAGTTGCTTGCTATTTCTTTTAAAAAATAAAATAAAGTCTTAGAAAGAGATTCGTGCATTGAAATTTGCTCTAAAGGTCCGAGGAATCAGAATAATATGACCCAGTTTTGTTCACTCGGTGCGGTCACCGAAACTTTATGACTTAATCAAGATTAATCAACATAATTTCTCGTGTGAGCAACGATAAAATAGAAAAGTGTCGTAAAAGCCCGACTTTTTTGTGGTTGTGGTAATTTGAAGTATCACGTGGTCTCTCTGATCATTCATATCATACTAATCATTTTAACCATTCGTTTTGATCATATTCAAATCAATAAAAAATAATTAATGTCTTCAAATAGATCAGAAATATTATTAAACATAAATTTTACAAAGCAAACCTATTCACATTATGACCTTATTTATTTTTACACTTCGCTAAGCCAACAATTAAGAATTATGTTGATGAGTTTTGCTTCTCCGCTTGGTTTGTGAATTATGGAAAATATTGACCTCAATCTATCTTATATTATCTTAATTTCGCTCATACTTCGACTTAAAATCTTCTGACTAAGTGGCCCCTTAACGTCTAGCCTAAAGCTCAGAACATAGGAACATGAATTTTTGAAATAATATTTCATCTATGATATAAGCTTCCAATAAGAAAGCATTTTTCTAAATTTGATCTTTAAGAGCGTGAACAGGGTCAAAATGTATTCACATCGAATCCTTAGTATCTCTTATGTCCGATAAAATATCGTTTTTTTGAGGTTACAACTTACAAAGGTTGCAACCCAGATAAATGGTTAAAGCACATAATTTAGAATTTTATCTAAATGGGGTAATTTGGATAAAAATCGAAAATTTTTATCTAAATCCTGTATTTTTATCTGAATCCTAAATTTGTATCTAAATCCTGAATTTTTATCTGCATCTTAAATTTGTATCTAAATCCTAAATTTTAATCTAAATCCTAATTTTTTAATCTCAATCCTAAATTTTAATTTAAATCCTAAATTGTGATCGAAATCTTTAATTTTGATCTAAATCCTAAATTTCGATCTAAACAGGGTTATTTTGATCAATGGGCGTAGGGATAATTTCTTAAGGATATGTATTATTAAAACTACTGAATTTATGCAATTATGCAATTTAAGTTAATGATATAATGAGCTCCTCATTGACGTTGTGTACATCTTTAAGTATCGTAAAAAAAAAAATTCCACAAAAACAGAGCTTCCTCTAGGATGAAGCGAAATAAGCTTTTTCGGAGCATCCATTGTTTCCATTGGCATCCCTGCCAGCAATGAGTAATCCTTTCGATATGTGTACTTTCCCGCGGCTAACATTCATCTGTTTCGCTCACTTGTACGTAACATGCTTTGTTCGCGATCGAAGTGGCGCAATGAGTGTGTCCTACCGAATGTGCCTGGGTTTTCCTCTTCTTAACTCCCAAAACGACGCTGGTATCCAAAAAGCGTTCTCCGACCTCTTCCATGACCCAATTGCGTCGACGTTCCAAATTACTACGGTTTTACTTATCTTCTTTTTCGGCTGAAGATCAAAATTATTCTGTTCCATAGTTCGTTGAGTTTGTCGTTTACTATCCTTTTTCATTTCCATTGTTCCAATTTTGTTTTGTTCTGTCGCTTGCTTCTTTCTTTTGGATTACCGTACTTCATTCGTGTTTTACAAAAAGGGCAAAAATCTCTCCCACTGAACGTGAATTCTTTCCGTCGCCCAGCTAAAAGTTTCTGGTCTACAAAAATGAGAAAACTATTATTCATTCTTTTCTAAGACAGAAATCTTGACGATACTCAAATCAGAGTCACTCATTCACATTAGAATATGAATAATTCTGCTTTGCTATATTGATGAGGTTTTTTTCACTTCACAATTAACTGCAATCCAATTTTTCGATACATATTGTTACGACCGAGCGAATGAATAAACCGGATATTTGTTTGTGGGGCGGATATTATTAATTACAAAGGGTTCTATGTATCTTTAACGCTTTTGTTCGCACGTTTGCTCCTCCTGTCAAGACTCTTCTGTCACGTTCACTGTGAAGTTTTTCAAGTATTCGTTTGTCGATCCTCATACCGTATGTTCCTATAAAGCCTAATCTCTATATTCATAACACTACTCCCCTCCTCCTAGAGTTGCCGCCCCGGCAACTACCTCTCCACCCTATGATGTGCCACGGTCCATCTTCCTAAAATCTGTCCATTTTTCTTTAACCTACACTGTTCTGACATTCGTCCATGTCCACAAGGGAAAACCATGGCCGGAAAAACCTTGGGAAGAACAGTGTTCACAATTCTATATAGTTCCATTTTTTCCTATGTTCAGTCGTTATCAAGTCTACGCTAAATAAAATCATTTTGTCCTGTACTAAGTTCATTCCAATCAACTTGCAAGTATTTCGTTCAATTCATTATTCTTTCTCTGTTTTGATTATTCTTCTCCAATTTTTTTTGACATTCGAAAGGATTTGAGCAGGAAGGATTCTGGCCGCTTCACAGTATCTTCAACTTTACCTGTGAAATACAAATTAATCGCGTAGACTTCCGCAAATACTAGCTACACTTGGGACAATATAATCTCAATGATTATTCTCTCTCCCTTTTTTTAAAATTCTCATGTCGACATTTTCGACCTCGAAATCAATTCACCCGATTCATTCCACAATAAAACGACAATTCTACATATATGTATATGTGAAAATATTTTTCTACACTAAATCATCGATCACTGTTCGAAACCTCTCATTGGCCAACAGTCCCTCAATCCGTAACTCTGGCTTTTCGTTACCCAGCAGTAACCATATAAACAGAATTCTCCGGAAACCCTCCAGGACGCTTTTCACCCAGCGGGAATCCAAAAAGCCGCCCAAGGCTCCAGCCAAGCAATTCTCTACACTTTTCAGATCCTTAACAAAACTAATATTCTCATAGACCAATTATATTCTATCCGAACTACGACTCGACTTTACGATCATTTTGATCGTCTACCCGAGAGAGAAGAATCACCCAAATTTTAATCAATACTGTTACAAATATCTCGATTGAAAACAATACATAATTTTAATTTGCCTGTGTCAGTCCTATGCAGCTCAATCCGTCCTTCTATCCATTCAGATTTGACTTCTTTTCTCGTCATCACGGAACGTCATCGAGATCGCAATTTTGATTCCGCTTCTTCGTTGTGTGAGCCATCGAGGTCTCAATTTAATAATAATCCTCTGTTTCGTTTCACTATCACTCGCGAATAACCGAAAAATATCCTTCATGGGATCGTCAAGCACTTCTGACACCAATGTTACGACCGAGCGAAAGAATAAACCGGATATTTGTTTGTGGGGCGGATATTATTAATTACAAAGGGTTCTATTTATCTTTAACGCTTTTGTTCGCACGTTTGCTCGCAGTCAAAGTCCTGTCAAGACTCTCTTCTGTCACGTTTACTGTGAAGTTTTTCAAGTATTCGTTTGTCGATCGTCATACCGTGTGTTCCTATAAAGCCTAATCTCTATATTCATAACAATATATATTGTTATGAATATTCGGACGACGTCCACACAACGAAATTAAATTTGGTTGTTTCTTCAACTTTTTTAGTTCTCAGCAAATTTTAATTTCAGACTTGGAGACATACAATTTTCAACGTTGTATAAGCCTTCCTATTCTGACCGTTCCACATTTTGATAATGCGCTATAATGAATCCGGAATTACAGATATTCATAATATCCATTAATTTGAAATTTGCATCATTGGGTTATAAAATGTTGGAACTCTCGTAAATTTGATATTTCTCGCCTTGTAATTTCCTCCATTCCTAAATGTGTTATCCATATAAAATTATTTCGACATCTTGGTATTCTGTATTTTTATATAAGACTTTACACACTCTCGTAAGATACATTTGAACTTTTGTTAACTTTTAAATTCAAAACCTCGACCATTGAAAATTTGTTTTTTTCGCTATTTTGAAGCCAACCTGCCACAATCAATATTTTCTTTCCGTGTATGCAAGGTTCTATTCCGCAATTTTTTTTCTCAGTCAATTGTTTTAGTTCCGTTCGTTGCGCCTTTTTTTCCATCAAAAGTTCATTTTTCATGCTGCGTGAACCATAAAACCGCACGCCGTTCAAGTGTCCATGCTCCCGTGAATGGAAAACGGGAAAGAGACAGGAACATCCCAAGGCTGCCGAAAGCAAGCATTGATTGAATTTTGTACAGTTGCTGGCTTCGCTGAGCACGAGCAAACGATTTAACCGGAGCACCGGGATTTCGAGTTCTGGGACACGAATGCAGGATGATGCTGGTTCGCTGCTGCTGCTGCTGCTGCTGTAGTTGGGTGCGGGTTAGTCGCCGTTGAGTTTGGGGGCACGGGGCGCTGAGAAACATATAGCAATGTCCTCACACCAAAACATCCTCCACCCAGAACCACACACACACACTGTCAAACCTTAGCGACCTAGCGACCAGCAGCAGCAGCAGCAGTTGGAATCTTTTGCCACTTCGGTACACGCCCTTTCCCAGCGGCAGTGGCATCTTACCCAGAACTTCCCTTTCCTTCTATTCCTCCTCTATCTTTCTTCGTCTTCTTCGAGCCCTTCTCACTCAGCCTCTTGGACCGTTGTCTCTTTTTATCCTTCAGCCCCCAAAGCACCCCTATCTCGAGGCATCCTCGAAATTCGTCGCGAATTTAAGCTCTGACCTCGTAATCTCCGACAAGAGTCCAACGGTGGCAAGGAGAGAAAAGGGCTGAGAGAAATCTTCTTTAAAATGCAACGTGAGCACAGCTAGACTAAGTGTACCACTCTGTGCTATTATCGGATGAGTGAATATACCTGTACGCCTCGACGAATGCGAAGGTTTTCTATCACTTTCCCTTTCTTCAATGAATATATCGACTAATATAACTAAAGTAACGCACGGAAATTATTCAAACTGAGGTATCTTAGCGTTCAATTCCAAACTGACTGATCTCACGATTCAGAAACAAACTAACTTATCTCAAAAATAATTATTGAATGACGGAAGGCATTCTGAAAAGGCCTGATTCGATGATGGTGATTAACTACTATGTCTACTTTCAATTGATTATAGTTGGTTGAATCACGGTTTTGTGATCGAAGATATTTGCTTCTTCACAGACGAAGCTTTGTTTTCGTGCGAAATTTTTTTTTTTTTTTCAATTTTTTTTCTTATCGTTTCTGAGTGACCTAATTGGATTTAGTTCCCACGACCTTAACAAACGAGGGAGTCGATTGTACGTATGATCAGCGTCTTAATTCCTACTGTTCAATCTAAATGATTCGTTGCCCTAACCAACCGATGAGTTGAGGTTATGATGTCAGCTGACTATTTTTACGTCAGTACTCCAGAAACGAGATTGTTAGGATGGACTCTGCGCTTGAACCGGCGAGGTTCGCGGATGGTCTAGGATAGAGTCCGGGATGGAGTCTAAGACATTCCAGGCGAGAGTCCAAAACAGACATCAGGATGAATTCTGCGATTGAATCGGCGAGATTCGCGGATTATCCAGGATAGAGTCAGGGATGAAATCTAAAACAGTCCAGACGAGCCAGCCGGGACAGTTTTTTGAGTCCTGGATGGAATCCAGATTGAGTCCTTTCGAGAGCGCCGGATGGAGTGATGAACTTCAGGATAGACTTCGAGATCGGATTAAAAGACGAAGTCCATATGAGAGTCCATGTGGTACTTTCGCCTGAACTGCCCAGATTCCATTCGGGACTTCATCCTGGACTATTTTTTTCCGCGCGGGTACCCGTGAAGAAAAATATTAGGGTTGCCCTAAGATAACTTAGGGCCCTATCGGGCTTTAATGTGGACTCCATAAAAGGGAGTTCCATATCACTCCCAATTAGGGACCTACTAAGGAAACTGTAGGGTTTTATGCCGATATTTAATGGGGCTATATTAGGGCAATTAATTAAGGGCCCAGTCAGGCTTGATCATGGTACCAAGTAAATAAATCAATAATAATTTCGCCACGTAAGGGCCTCATAAGGCAATTCTAGGTTGCCACGGCGAAATTTAATAAGGGCTTGATAGGGTAATCACTTAAGGGCCCAGTCAGGCTTAATTATGGCATCAAATAAACAAATCAATAATAATTTTGCCAGATAAGGGTCTCCTTAGGCAATTCTAGGTTTCCATGTCGAAGTTTGATAAGGGCTTGATAGGGTAATTACTTAATGCCCCAGTCAGGCTTCATCATGATACCAAGTAAACTAATTAATCATAATTTTGCCAAATAAGGATCTCATAATAAGGCCATGGTGAAGTTTCATAAGGCCTTGATAAGTTAACTAATTAAAGGCCCAGCCAGGCTTAACCATGGCGTAAAGTAAACGAATCAATAATAAATTTGCCAGATGAGGATCTTATATGGCAATCCGAGGTTTCCATGGCACAATTGGTGGTCACCTGTCCAACTAATGACCGTTAAAGTCAGCCAGGTGGTCACCCATTTTAATACTGGCCCTCAGGTCAGTCAGACAGTCACGCACCTAGATACAAACAAACTAATTCGCGCAAACGATAAAACAAGCAATTTTGGGGAATATAATTATAGATGACAACAACGATACAATGTACCCTATTCGATATAATCAACTTCTGTAAAAAAATAACTGAATGTGCTTTTATTTTTACACATTAGACGCGGTCATGTAAATCTATCAAGTTCTGACTATATTACATTAATTTTATTTCATATTTCATATTACAGTCATTCAAATAGACAAAAAAAATTGCATTTTCATATCATCTGAATGGCCAAGAGAGCTAAGGCGCAGCGCAACTACACCATCCGGAGGGTTCTAGGTTCGATTCCCGTCAATGTAAAAAAAAAAATGTAATATGTTTTTTCAGCGATTAATATGTACCATCGTGTAAAGAAAGACGAAATATTTAATTAAAAGTGCAGCATTACTCAACTAAATAATAACAAATATATATATTTTTAATTAAATTTCTTTATTATTTTAGTAAGGACTTAATAGGGCAGCCTTAAAAGGTCCTCATTATTTTGCTTTTAAAGGCCCCTAACATTTAGCCTTTAAAGGTCCCGAAGAAAAAAGCGTGACCATCATTTGCGAAACCCTATGAGGCTTCCACATAAGGCCCCTAAGAGAATTAGGGAATATTAATCGGGGCCTTGGAAGAACCCTGGTAAGATTTCTTTACGGGTAGTATCCTTAATCTACCGAGTAGTTGGGGCTAATCTAACTATTCGGGTTGGTTGTCAGGACCGGTTAATTAGATTTTGCAACAACTCTTTTCTTTCAGTGTTATCTTTTCTTTCCATGAAGAAGTCGCAATCAAGCAAACTCAATTTCTATTGTCTTCAGCTATAACAAAATTAGAGTAGTATTCGTCCGGAATAATAATCCAGTCTCGAGGACGTGGCGGAACGAGATTTCTCTGGAATGGACGGATACTTTGAATTTATGCGTGATATGATGTTACACAAAATCCTCAATTTGCGTCTTGCGCTATCACTACTATGGCTTCTATTTTGTGGCAAGATGGATCGGACCATTGAGCAATGGGGTATCGTAGACTCACTATTTTCGATTGGTAGCAAAAAATAGTTCAATCATCGACTTAATTTCTGCAGATATCACGGTTGCTGTTCAATCTAAATGATTCGTTGCACTAACCCACACAGAACATATCGACCATGGTACGTCTTTTGAACATGGTGGATGAATCGATTAACCCGGGGACATCAATGGACACCCAGCACAGAAAGTGTCAATCGGCACCAATTCTAGGTAATGTGGCCGGTCTTTGAACGTACAAGTGGTATATAATAGACGTACATCAAATATCTTATGGATGTCATCGATTACGTGAAAACAGCTGTCCATAAGACGTTCAACGAACATTTATTTGATGACATTTAGACGTTCATATTATACGTTCAGCGGACGTGAAATGTATGTCCAATAAACATCTACGACTATGTTCAAGGGACAACCATATTACATAAAATTGGTGCTGAATACTATTTACTGTGTATGTTTAGTGAATACATATAGATGCCCCCTTGTATATTTAGCTTTTCATCCAGATTAGAAGTATAATGTAGAGACAATGACCAGCCACACTACGATCTGATTCACGTATAAACTATGTCACGTGTACATATTTTGGCCGCACGGGGTAATGTTCATTCGAAATGCAACTGATGTTCTATGGATATGGAGGACAACGTCCATTATGCACATGTCCAGCTGATACACTAAACGGGCTGCTATTCGATGTGGTTTTTCGGATGTCTGATGTATGTCCACGCAATTGTCATGCGGGAAATTCATTCAGAGTCCTGTCGCGGCCATCCAATAGAACTTCACTTTACGTCCATTACGTACGTTTCCGCGAAGACAAAGTTTGAACATACATAAGATGTCCACGGTGCAGTCATACAATGCGGTCCTCTGGACGTTTAGTGTATGTCCACCATATGGTCCTGAATGACGTTCATTTTTCACCATGCAGAAATTATGCAATGGATGTTTTCATTTCATCTATCAAATATATCTCCTTGAAGATGAATTTTGAACGTCTATTGGATGTCTCGTTAAAGTACTACAGATCCATCTAATCGAGATATTCTACTTAATGTTCCATGGACATCCATTTTATATCCATTCCGACCGATCAAGGTGGTACGTGTTATGTATGTTCAATGGATGTCCCGTTTTTATCCACTGTGATGTGTCCAACTACAAAACTGTTATAGACGTTAAATAGAGATATATATATATCGTCCACCATGGATGTGGATGTTTTACGGACCAATGGACCATTCATGGACGTCCAATGGACAATACGTTCTGTGTGGGAACGAGCAAGAGAGTTAAGATTATAATATCAACTGGTTATTGTTACTATCGGTACTATAGCAACGAGGTTACAGTTTTCTTAATCTACCGAGCAGTTGGAGCTAATCGAACTATTCCGGATGGTTGTCAAGACCGGTTAATCAGAATTTTCTCGCCATGGAAACCAGATTTAGCACAAAAAAAACTTCTTACGTGAAGAAGTCGCAATCAAGCAAGCTCAATTTCTATTGTCTTCAGCTACAACAATATTAGAATAGTCTTCGTCCGGGATGATAATCCAGTCTCGAGAAGGGGGTGGAATGAGATTTCTCTGGAATGGACGGATACTTTGAATTTATGCGCGATATGATGCTACACAAAATCCCCAATTTGCGTCTTGCGCTGTGTTGCGCTTCCTCTATCACTACTACGGCTTCTATTTTGTGGCCAGGTTACCTTGCGTCAAGCTCCCTGCGCCATTCCATCCAAGTTTGTTATGTATACTATAGCCCAGTGTATATCGTGTTACTACGCCAGCATTACTGTGGATCGGACCATTAGGCAGTGGGGCACTTCGGCAACGTGATTTTACAGACTTTGGGCGCGTTGAAAACTTGCTCCGGGATCAAAGTTTACGAGGTACCGCGGGACCTGCTGCAGCAGAAGCGGCAGCAATAGCGCGTTGGCAGTCGCACGAGAGAAATCGCACCCGATTATTCAAAGCTCGGCTTTGAGCATCGGCGGGCAGAGAGGAAGTGCCGGGGGGAAACGAGCAGTTTAGGTCCAAAGAACTTCTGTAATTATTTATACGCAGCCTGTCTCGTTCTATCTCACTTTTCCACCTCCTGAGCAGTAGAAATAAATCTCGTGATAGGATCGCGATCGGGAATGTCGTGTATCAGCGAAGTTTCATCAACTCGCATTAGTCTGATCCGCCACTGAATCGAAATGTGTGTGTTTCTATCTACGTTACATTTAATAGCTTTATCTTGACAGTTTAAGAGATATAAAGCACCGACGTTTTTTTATTAACTTTTTTTCTTAATCGTAAGGAAAATTCAATAAACAAAGCAAATTGGGTTTTTTGCAATTGGGTTTCGCTACACTGAGAAAAAAATATATTTGAACGAACTATAATAGCGTCAACCCTTATTCAAAGGAGTTTTTCGTTAGGGCAACTAAATGTTTAGTTTCTTCAACCCGGGAAAAACGGTTCATATATAATCATATATAATTGTATATAATTTCATGTATAGTTGTATATAATTATATATAATTGTATATAACGTAATATATCATTGTATATGAAAACATATATGAGCATATATGAGTTTATATGTACATATACAGTGGTATACATGATCATATATAATACCAAAACCGCCAGCTTGCGATGTCATATATGAACAGATATGATCATATATAGTTATATACAACTATATATCGCCCATTTTTAGCGCATATATGATTGTATGTGGATCCATATACAAATGTATATGAGCGTATATAACTTTATATGTATATATACATTGGCATATATGACCCTATATATGACCATATATAACACCAAAACTGCCTGTTTACCATGTCATATATAAACAGATATGATCATATAGGATTGTATATGAGATCTATTCTGTGTGTCGACTGTGCAATATATGATCATATACAATCATATATGACTGCGCACAGAGAACTGACAGCTCATGTATGATCGTGCACGTATGATTATATGGTATTCCATAATCTATTGTTATATAATATTCACGAATTATTTCGATGTTCACGTCTTATTTATATACGGATGTAAAATTTGTTATATGGTTATATAACTAAGCATTTAATATCCGTTTTGTAAATGCGTGAATCATCCGGTTTTGTTTGAAGCGCTCAAGTTATAGGTATTTTTGCATATGCGGTTCTTTTCTTTATAATCACATGCTCATTCGCAACGATTAATGAAGATATTTGGCTTTCCTGGGCGGACGTTTCATTAAAACCTTCCACTTGATGAATTGAAACGGTCGCATATTAATAAGAATGATCAAGATTACTATACTAAATAATATCAACATAAAAGGATCGTGATAATCGTTTATTGTAATAGTGCACAGAAATTAACACGAACAGTTCGGGACCTTATACGTTGTACATATAATCGAAATATAACATTAGTAATGATATTTCTTAACCGTATATCGTGATGAAGTTCAACTTCATTGTATTTTTACATTACTTTCTTCAAGAGATTTGGTGTCTTGCAAATATACTCTCCAACTTTCAGAAGATTATATCTATTTAGGCATCGTCTTATATAATCACATATAACTATATATGATTGTATATGCTCAGATACAATTATATATGATCATGCATAGTCATATATGATCATGCATGATCATATAGAGACAAAATTCATATACAATCATATATGAGCAGTTTATATATGATTATATATGATCATGCATGATCATATAGAGACAAAATTCATATACAATCATATATGAGCAGTTTATATATGATTATATATGATTATATATGAATCGTTTTTCCCGGGAATAATCATCACATTCAGTTGCCTAAAATTATTTGCAGTAACCAAAATATTTTTTCTCACCTCCGGGCCGAAAGCGACAACTTTCGTTCCGCTGCGTGGAACGAAGTTCCCGGTTTTCGGCTCCATCGATGAGAAAAATCGTATACCCTCCTCGGGTAAATAAGAAAGCCTCAGATCACATGTCTATCGACCTCGGCTTCGCCTCGGCCGACAATTACATGTGATCTGAGACATATCTTACTTTACTGCCCTAGGTGTGTAATATACTAGTTATACCAACTAAAAAATCGGTTGAACGAGAGTGTAACCTAAATTAGTCTACGCAAACATATTTTTCTCTCAGTGAAGGTATTCCCTACAGCGACTGGAAATATAGCAACAACATTAAAAAGGTTATTATTGTTTCTTCATAACAAAATTATCTCGTTTGATAATAAGCCCATGGGGCGAACTCGAGACCGGCTATATCGGCATAGGTATTCCGCAGTTTCCCTATGCCGATGGTAGAAATGCTATGGCGAATGCGATATAGAGGAGGAAGTCGGAGGTGGCCGCATGGGGGCCTGGTTACTGATCCGGGCCAGACCCCCAGGGAGGACTGGCTGTTGACCCGGGCCGACCCTGCAATAGGCGTATTAGTGCCTCCAGACGGGGGGAAAATGCGAATAAAAAAAGAATATAATGAGCCCATGACGAAAAATTGAAAAAAAGAAAGGACGAAAATATTTTATAACGATTTTAATTTCATGTACAATATATCCAATCACTCCTAGGTGCAAATTTTGGACCATTAACCTAATTAGTTCTCTACCGGAAAATTGAAGTCCAAAAACGTACGGGACTCTATTTCGGAAAAAAATGATGAAAGCTACGGATATTATACGATGCTAAATTTTATAAAAATTGTCATTATTAACAATTGTCGGTGTTCAACAAGAAAATTGATAGCTCTGGATTTTATTAATTAGAAGCTGTTGGTTGAATTTTTCAAATTATAACGACGTTTAATTTCGAAACTCTTAAACATAGGTAATAACATTTTAGAATGTTTTGTCTTAATCATGGCCAACATTGAATGGAGCACTTAAATTTTAAACATCAATTAAGTTACAAATAGGGAGAAAATCTGCTGATTGCAAATTTTTATAAAATGTACCAGAGCAATTATATTTTTGGGTCTTGCAAATCTGTTCCACCTGGTGAGCACTCGAGGTACTTTAAATTTCTTTTTCCGCAATTGACCCTAATCAAGACTGCGAAGAAGAATACTGCTCGTTGCTTCTTCATTATTCTCCAGTTTTCATGCCGCTCTCTCTGCAAGAAGGTCTGGATTGAATAATATACTGGTGGTTACAGAGATAGTGTAGTGAGAAATGGATATTACTAAGATAGTGGAGTCAGCCAGTAAAAAAAATTGCAATTAGCTGCATTTTTTCCTCAGTCGTCTGGCAAATTTCAATTAAGAGGCAGTGATACACCGTCGGAAATTTCGTCGCCCAACGTTAAACGCCTATAGGTCTGTCTCTCGCGCACTATTTGTTTTTTAATTCTCATAAAAAACTACTGAATCGATTAAGGAGCCAGAAGCTTAGCCCAATTCTATGATACTTCCGTGTATCGCCTTAAAATACGGACCCTATCTGCCGTACTGTTCGGGAGAAAATAGCGTTCAAAATTTCTGCAGGGGGGGGGGGCGGATCACCTCAGCCTTTTAAATATATACTCTATGAAATAGGACGAAGGTATTTTTGTCGCCATGAAAGCCAATTAGATCGACCGGTTACTCTGAAAACCAGATTTAGATTTTTTTCTAAACTCTACGCTAATTTTGAACAAACTGCTCTGCATGGTGTTGTATTTTCTTCGCAGCTTTATTTTAAACTAATTAAGGAGACGGATTTTTTAGAAGATGAAACTTTAGGAGTTACATATTTCCAAATTCCAATATTGTTTTGATAGTTTGTAAATCATTTGATAACTTTGCTAAAAGGGTCTTTATAAAGTATCTCTCGACTTAAGAGCATGTGATACACCGGCAGGAATTTCTTCGCCCAATATTAAACGCCTATAGGTCTGTCTCTCTCGGACATAGCACTGTCTTTCTCGCACTATTTGTTTTTTGATTCTCACAAAAAAAGACTGAATCGATTGAGAAGCCAGAAGCTTAGTCCAATTCTACGATACTTCCGCGTATCGCCTCAAAATACGGATCCTATCTGCCGAACTGTTCGGGAGAAAGTGGTTTTCAAAATTTTTGTGGGGGGGGGGGGGGAGTATCACTGCCTCTTAAGAGAATGTGATACACCGGCTGAAATTTCTTCGCCCAATGTTAAACGCCTATAGGTCTGTCTCTCTCACACTATTTTTCTTTTAATTCTCACAAAAAAACTACTGAATCGATTGAGGAGCCAGAAGCTTAGTCCAATTCTGCCGTAATTCCGTATATTTTCTCAAAATTTGAGCCCTATCTGTCGAGTAGTTTAGGAGAAAACAGGTTTCGAAATTTTGAGTGGTGGTGGGGGAAGTACCACTGCCTCTTAAGTGCGGCAGAATGATGCTACAAAGAGAATACGATATCATATACAATTCTAGAATTAGAATTCTATTCTAAATCATGCGTAGAATTTAAAAAACAACCTGAATCTGATTTACGTAAAAAAAGAAACAGTTATCTCAACTTATTTTCATGTTTACAGAATAATCCTTTGCTCTAGACCTCAAAGGATTGATGCAATCTAAATCCATTAGTTGAATGAGGATGAAAAAAGAGCAGCCCATTGAAAATCATTATTTTTCTTTCCCATGGAAATAAAGTATGCTTGAGATAAGTATACTTTGGATATATAATTTATATAAGTGTAAATATAGCGGCAAAAATTTTTATATCCTCTATATATCTCAGAAATACCTTGTCAAAATATATCCGGTAGATATATCTCAGATATATCTTGCTATATATAAATAGTTGAAGACATATAATGGATATATTATAACCACAAAAAGCGATATGAAGTTCTATGTCTCGTATATATAAACAGATATCCTTTAATTCCATGAGGGCTGGCTGACGTAACCCCCTTAAGGAAGCCATGATCAATATTATACTTTGCAGCACTTTTTTCATTTGAAGTGTTCTATGTTAGTTTGTAAAAGGATTTTATTTATTTTATTTATTTTATTTATTTTATTTATTTTATTTATTTTATTTATTTTATTTATTTTATTTATTTTATTTATTTTATTTATTTTATTTATTTTATTTATTTTATTTATTTTATTTATTTATTACAACACGACTCAGAGACTAAGAGTCGCAGTTTCATTCCTTTTAAGATATCCTTTAAATCGATCGGCAACCGTCATCATCATAACGAGTTTTTCTTCTTTCGAAAGGAGATAAATTAATTATAAAACTATAATTATTAGCGAATGACAGATCGAGGTTCCACGGCCAGTCCAAACTTATCGCAATATATCTTGGTCCATGTCAGGGTGGAATGCCGTCTGGGCAAATATATATAAATTTTTCCTTGTCGTATGACCCTCTCTCTTGATGTTCCGCATTGCTGGCTACAGAAGCGCCAACACACAAAAGTGCCATAAATATTCCGTCCAAGTGACGTTTGAGAGCCAATTTTACATCTGCTCCACTAAGACCCGCCTCGGGATTAAGCACGTTCGCATTTTGAACATGGCCGTTTTTTTCCCACTCTGTAGTCCGCCATTTGCGCCATAACTATAGTCCAGTATAGAGAAGGGTAGATGGTCCACAGCCTCGAACCAATTAGCGGCACGACTAGCGTTGGTAAGTAAGAAGAATGAGCTTGGTTGGGTAAGAAATTACCGAGCGTGAATACGTAATGGGCCGTCCGATATTTCCCGCTGGTGCTGTTGGTGTGTTTCTCGACGGTGGTGCGCCGAAGGCTTTAAGCCAGAGCGAGCCATTCGACCAAGCCCATTTGCCCGAACGATAGAGACCGGAGAAGGCTAAACGTATTTCGCCCACTTCTATTTCACAACTCCGTTTACCTCCTTATCCCTGCCCTCGTCTTTTTCGCCTATCACGATGGAAATCCGGTTAAACTGAATTCAGCGCGCAATAATCCATGAAGTTGCCCGAATTCTCCATCGTTCTAACCAATGTGCTCACTTGTGTAATAGAAAAGGTATACAATTGAAAGAAAAGGCCGCTTAATTTTTAATTGCCTGCCTCTGTGTGCGTCGCCCCCTTAAACGTCGGAATTGTGTGGTAACTTGGTGTATGTTTTACCTTGAAGAAAACACACGTTTTATTTTATACGGAGTTATTGTTTAAAGCAATGTCATTATCGAGATTATTTGTAGTTTGCAAAGATTTTCATTTGCCCTTAAGCTCACCAATATTCGTTAATTTGATTTCAATTTAGCATTCGAAGAATAATGTGGGTCACCCGGTCTGCAATATGTTTGTCCAATATTAACTGTTCTAATATCATGATATCGACAGTAGCTTTTGCGGTGAGGCTTCACAAATAGCAGAACCGCTAGAACGATGTTTATGCCAACGGTGTTGGAACTGCTTTGGATTGTGACCATCGGGTTAATATCGTTCTATGTTAATGTTGGGCTCATTTTATTCTCGAACATGATGATTGACGTCTGGTTTGTACTTTGTATTTATAGTTTGCAAAGATTTTCATGCGCCCTTGGTGTCTGGGCATACACCGATAATCGTTAATTTGATTTCAATTTAGAATTCGAAGAATAATATGGGTCATCCGGTCTGCAATATGTTTGTCTACTGTTAACAGTTCCGATGTTCACAAATAGCAGAACGTTGTGCCGAGCGCAGGAGATAGGGTAAAGGCACCAGTAATTGAACAGTCACCAGTGGATGAGCAACGACTTTTCGAGAGTTGATGAGAAATTCTAACGACTTGGCTCAACATTAGATTTTTTATTTGTCTATTTTTTAGGTAGCTACTGTCATTATTTTGTCGTAGAATGCCTATTTTTCGACTAAAAGTGTAAGTTAGATTGGCCCGTTCATTTACTGGTGTTTCTGGATTTTTGGCTTTCAGTATTTATCTTTATATACTTTGTGATGAAAATATGATATTTTTTTAGTTGCATCACATCATTCTCCATTCTGGTCATCCGTTAAAATTTTCACAGACCGAAATGTTCTGAACATATTATATTTTATAGAAACTCATGATAAAAAAAAATTATTCTGCTTAACTGTTCATTTACTGTTCAATCTACCCTATACTGTTAGAAAAGATTGGAAGTTTTTATTCATAAACTCGTCATCGAAATTTAATATACGATTTTGGTATAAAATTCATGTACTTTTAGTGTAAAATTGAAGTAAATTATTGAATGTGCTGTACCATACATTAATTTTACATTACATTTGTATACTAAATTTAATATACTAGTTTATGAATAAAAGCTTCCAGTAAAAGTGCACTAAATTTCAAGTAAATTTTTTTTTACAGTGTAGGCCCGCGTAGAAGAAAAGAATCAGGCCGAGATTTTTAACAAGATTCTCGCCGGGATTCTCGCTGAGATTCTTAAGAATCTCACCTAGATTCCGAGCGAGAATCTCGGCGAGAATCATTCTTTTACAATCTATCTGAGAATCTCGCCCACCTTCTTACCGAGATTCTTTAGTAGGTAGCTGAAAACAAAAAGAATCTCTATCAGAATCTCGGCGAGATTGGAGAGAATCCCGCCCAGCTTCTTACCGAGATTCTTTAGTGGGTAGCTGAAAATAAAAAGAATCTCTATCAGAATCACGCCCAGTGAGATTCTTTTCATTTTCATTCTGAGCGAGAATCCCGGCGAGAATCTTGTTAAAAATCTCGGCCAGATTCTGTTTTTCTACGCGGGGGGTTCCAACGCTAGACCGATCGTTCATGCCTACGTTTTTTTTAGATTATATTTATTTCAAGTCGTTTCAACAATGCAGGTTATTGGCGACCATATACACAATTTATAAAAATAAATCAAATATATACCTAGATATATTATTAGCGGAAGTTGTACAAATTAGATTTTCCAAGATAGTCTTTTCGCAGTTTCTTGAATCATTCAGACACTATTAAAGAAATGGCTACATTTCGCATTGTTCTCGAATAGCTTTGAATTTCTTGCATTCTATCATTAAGTGTTCGATTGTTAGTGGGACGTTCCAGCACTTTTGTGCTAAACTTTTTTTAATTAGGTGGATATTCGGTACTTTCGAGTGACCAATTCGGAACCGAGTTGACGCGCACTGCTCTTTTCTTGCTTTTCTATATCGAGTTCACTTATCAACACTGTTTCTAATGTGATGTAATTTTGAGAGGCGATTAATGCTCCATTCATCGTTCCATTCATTTTGAACATTGCGCGAAATCAGTCTTTTATATTCTGAGCTGGAAATTGGGATATCACGAGTTATCTCACTTGCACTCATCTCGGTTGATGCTTTTGCAGCAGTGATGCCAACGATATTGAAATTGCTTTTGATTATGACCATCGGGCCAATATCGTTCTATGTCAATGTTGAACTCAAATTTTTTTCCCGACCGTGATACTTGACGTCTGGTTTGTGCTTTGTATTTTGTGGTTTGCAAAGATTTTCATGTTCCATTAGTGTCACCGACAACCGTTAATTTGATTTCAATTTATTATTCGGAGAATAATATGGGTTACCCGGTCTGTTATGATATCGAACAGTACCTTTCGCGGTGTGGTTTCATAACTAGCAGAACGTTGGGCCGATGTTCATGCCAACGGCGTTGAAACTTTTTTGGATTGTGACCGTCGGGCCAATAGCATTCTATGCCAATGTAAGGCTCAAATTTTTTATCCCCGGACATTTTGTTTGACATCTTGGCTTATACTTTTTTAATTCATCACAATATGAGCATTGAAGCAGCAAATAGTTACAATCAATCAAAAATGTTATGACAAATCGCGATATGGACCAGTGTAAACATTTTTTAACTCTTGGTGGTCAGAATGATTGTAGACTGTGGCGACTGTACCAATGTCATCAACACTTTATCTCAATATTGTCTGGGCTACAACATGATAACCTTTTCAAATTCTTTTCCTCTGTTCTATCTAACGTATCTTCTCGAATACTTCGCATACTCGATGTCTTTTGCTGAAGACATCGTATGTCTTCATAGTATTATCGGATATGCTGAATGATAACGCTCATTAATAATTAAATCAAACGAGTCAGGAAATGGCAATCACTGTACAGTCAATTGACTTGTAAGAATTTACGCCCTCTCATGTCATTATTTCCTTTGTCATTCAAGTCATCATTGTGCGCTTTGGCCTCGGAATCGCCGAGTCCGGCCAACCACGACATCACAAAACTCGACAATAACCGATAATCGTTGGGGTTCCTCGTGTTTTCTAAGCCTTTGGACGGGATTGCGATTATTGTGTAAGAACTTTCCAATTTCATAAAACCCAACGAACTTTGATGCGAGTTTTATATCCCTGCAGCATGTTTTCCACGGCAACGAAGACAATTCCACGATAACTCTGTGCTTGCTTTGGTCTTTTATTGAATCCTTTTCCTTCGGCTTCGGCGATACTTACAATTGTTGGCACGTGTCGCGATCCTCTTGGAACGAAGTAGCCCACTTGTTTTGGAGTAGTACTCGAACTCGACTCTGGATTTCGTACGGAGGGAAAAATACACAAATAATCGCTATGCACGTGTAGCAATGTTCCGACAGTTTGGCGAATTTTTCAATACTCGTAGAAATATGCAATCGGGAGTATATTGTATGTGCCCATAATTATGGTAAAAGTTACCATAATGCCGAAATATATCACAACATACCCACATAAGTGTAGAGATTATTTCAACACTCGAATACTTATGCAATTCATCGAGTTTCTGTGGAAAAACGATTCGTCAAAAACTGTATGACAGACCGGCCATTGGATGTTGGTTTAATTTTTGGTAGAATCTTCCATTTTGATCGTTACTAAGTTGGGCTTATGTCGATATATTTCGAACCCATTTACAAAATGATGGTCAATTGGAGTTGGAGCGCATTTTCAAGCCTAGCATATTCGATTTTTGGTTGATAATTGGTCGTATTTATGAACCCAAACATCAACCCGTGTAGAAATTCGGCTACGGGGAATATCAGGCCCTAGCGTAGTAGCCGGATTAAAATCTAAGGCCCCTGCCTGGCAACCCTATACGGGCCTTGCAGGAAAGTAACGTAGCGCATGATCAGGGCCAGATTAAGTTTTCCAGATAAGGGCCGGATAGAGGCTGCCCTACTAAGCCCCTACTTATAAAAACGGCAAATAAATTACAAAATAATTATCTGCGCTCATCGAATTCTATTTATTTTGCACACTCTATTGGATATTCGAACTTATTTAGTTTTCAGTACATATTAATTACTGAAAAAAACACATGTAAATTTATTTGCCGTTGGTGGGAATCGAACCTTGATTCTCTGGGTGACAGTTCTGTGCCTTAGCCCACTCAGCCATTGACATCTTAGAAAGTTTATATATTTATTGTCTATTTGAAGTATACTTAAAATGAAAATACGTCAAGAATGTACATCCATTTATTGTGACTCCGACCGAAACATTCAAAATTCAAACATAATGGGACGGTCACCCATCTAGGTACTGGCGTTTGACGGTCAGTACCTGGATAGATTTCAAAATAATTCTAGCGGTACAGTTCCGTGAAACGTGAGTTTCAGCGAAAATTTCGAATATTTCTCGATAGAATAAAGATGTGAAAAAATCCAGCACACGCAAGGTGCTGAAAAGATTGATTTTGCATAACAATAATTTTTAAATGTTTTTAACGAATGCCGTATCTAGCCCTTACAAGAACCTGATAATGTAAATTTACGGCATATTTAAAAAAACTATGCCATACGAAGACCGTATGCGGATCTGACCAGGGAAAGTAAAGGTAAATTGGACAAAATCTTGGTTCAAATGCCACAGGAAGACCTTATGCGAAACGGATAAGGTCGATGAATGGCATATCTATATGAGGTTACCGTATGTAAAGCCTGACATGGGCCTGATCCGGTGGAAAAACGGCATTTTTAAGACAGAATGCCATATCTCGGCCTTACATGGATCTTAGCAGGTGAATTTACGGCGGCCCCAAATAAGGTTACCGTACCTAAAACTGATCTGGACCTCGTGTGACAGCAGGCATGCCTGATGAAATTTCTACTTGGGAAGTTCTACATCCTGACGTTGAAAACCGTCCAGCAATCCAGATCTTCTACTTATCCTACGATCATCTAATCCTTCCTTAATAAGTTCATTACTAACGCGTTTCCATAATGCTAAAACGCTAAAGCGTCTGGGCCGGCTGATCATAGGCCTTCAGTAGAAAGTTCATGAGTAACAAATACAAAATTCATTATCAGCGATCTATTCGTTCTCCGATTGGTCGACGGTGTCACCAGACACACTGGAATGATGACCAAGTTCATGCATTGAAATTTTTTCATTATGTCAAATCTCAAACCTGATATAAAGAGACACGAGCGCTAAAGAGCTCGTGTCTCGTGGTATTTACTTTTTGATTATGCAGACATTCGAAGTCAATTCAAAATTTTAACCTATATCCAACTCTCGATAACATTTACGCTGTAAAAATCTTACCATCAATCAATACTCTTGGACCCCAATTGAAAACATTGGTGAAATGTGACTTATACTCGAGTATTTTTTCAGTACCATAAATAAGTTCATGCTAGCGACAAAAGACTGATAACGAACGACTGGGCTGATTGTTGTCAACGCGTTTAGATGCTCACATGCCGCACGGTAGCGCGAAGCAAATTTATGTGACGTTAGGTTTTCCCCTCAACAAGGTGTAGTCACATGGTACGAACGTGGCCCCGGTGCACGAGAAAGCTTCCCCAGCTTCCGGAACCCGGTGCGATATTACTGCTTGTATATCCTAGCTACCTATCTACGGCATGCATTGAAACCATGCGCGTTTTGTCATCGAGCCTCTTTGTTCACTCCCAAGCATGAAAACCTCTTGCCACGTCTGCAGCAGCAGTAGCAGCAGCAATGGCGAAGCAACAGCAGCTTCAACGAGTGCACCTCCAACGCCAGTTCCCTCCGGCGTCGTTCATTCGCCCCCGTTTCTGATTTAGCATCGCGATACTCTTTTCGTTGCCTTCTACCCTTTTACTACTCTACTGTTTGTCTATTCATCTTTTTTTTTCTCTTCATTCTCCCTCACCTGTTCTTTCCTTCGCTGCTCAACTAGTCTTCACCTTTTCCTTATTTTCTGTCCCTTTTTTTTCACCCATCTTTTATTTTCCTACAAATGCCAACGGCGACAGTTTCGACCCGACAATAGGCATGGATTTTCTCGCGCTGGTAACATTTTCTCAGGCCTATTGCACCCTCTCTACTCACACGATCATCAGTCTCCATGGAGAATCACTCGCGGACGGGTTGGTCTCCACTCGGATGAATCTCTGTTTTGTTGCTAACTTGTCCGTGTCCAACTGAATAGAATCGGAAACAACGTACCGTGGTGAAATAAGTGAAAAGTGTTTGTATGTGTATTAAATTACTCGACAAAAATTTATTGAAACGTAATGTTCTTGTAACAGTTCAAATGGAATTGATTTTTATCAAACTTGATTAACCACAAAAAAATTCACCGACTTAGTCATTATATTTTACAGTTTGCAGACGATACAACTCTGATTTCGCACAAACATCAAACTATACACGGAGAGAAATAATTAGCTGCCCAAACTAACTTGTATGCCTAAAAACGCTCCAAGTGACTAAGTTGGCTAGGTCAACCAATTTGTTAGTTGATCCGAAAAACTACCGAAATGACACCCAATTTGTTAGTCGCCAACCAATTAATTTGCTAGCCCAACCAACTGATTTGATTCTGTAACCAACTAGTTTTATCGCTTGGAGTCTATTGAACGAATTTTTTTTCCGTATAAACGGAGAAAAATAATTAATAATTAATAATTAATTTATTAATAAGACTAAGTTAGCCCGGTCAATCAATTTTTTGGTTGGATCAACAAACTAGTTGGTTATGACACCCAATTTGTTCGTTGTCAACCAATTAATTTGCTGGCCCATCCAACTGGTTTGTCGTCCTGATCTATTGATTTGTTTCTGTAACCAACTAGTTTGTTGTCCCAACTAATTTTATCGCTTGGAGCCTAGTCAACCAATTTTTTTCTTTGTAATTGTATTGTATTTAGTAATTGGCTGCCCCAACCATTGGCATGGATATACGCTTTAACAGACTAAGTTGGCTAGGTCAATCAATTTTTTGGTTGGACTAACAAACTAATTGATTATGACACCCAATTTGTTAGTTGCCAACCAATTAATTTGCTGGCCCAAGCAACTTATTTGTCGCCTCAACCAACTGATTTGTTTCTGTAACCAACTAGTTTATTGTCCCAACCAGTTTTGTCATTTGGAGCCTATTATTTTTATCGCATAGCTAACTCCAACTCGCAGCAGACCATATCTCAGAGTGGTTTAAGAACTGGCGTTTCAAATCGAACCCACCAAGGTCTCAGTTACTAATATCTAACCATAACATCATCCAGAATCCCCTCAATTACAACTTTGCAACAATGAAATAACAACTGTCCCATATGCAAAATATTTAGGGTTCAATGAAGACAGCAATCTTAACTCTATTGAGGAGAGGTTACTTAATAATGAAACGAATAAATTATCGTGCAAAAATTGCTTAAAATGCAACGTATTTCAATCTCTAAACTAGAATAGCGTTAACACAATCAAACAGAAATTATTTACTGATCAAATATCTTGAAATATCTAGGACTCCGAAATTCAATGAGTGAAGTATTTATTGTGAAGCTTTGTAAAGCTGAAGATTTGTGAATCTTCAGCTTTACAAAGCTGAAGATCTTCAGCTTTCATAATTACGAATCGGATATTAAAATGATCTTACCTTTTTTAAATGACGTCGATTGGACACACAGAGAATGACAGACATATTCAAGATACAAATTGATTTCAAAGATACCTCAAAAGATTGATGAAAAAAAGTTCTTCGTTGATTGATTTTTAAGTTCATTTCGATTTCTTATTTCCTAGACTGAAGATTATTTCGGCCACTCAAATTAGCACATCCTGCTAAATTAATATTCATTGGAAGTACAAATTCCCGAAAACATCTTCTAGATACGATTAACACTTTGGAGGCCAATGATCATAACGCATATTCTCCATTTTTGGATTCTGACCATTTTTAGAGAAGAATAACATTGGCATTAGTTGAGATATTTCCGAGAGCAGGATTTTTCAACCTCCGTTCGGCTGGTCCAGAGCTGAAGAGGAAAGAACTCCCGATCGATCAGAGTCTCATGACGTCACATTGGGAAAATAAGAAAGTGAAGGAAAGAATAAGACCAATGGGAAACATCGACCGAGAACGGTTATGTGTCGGTGTGTATCTTTGGGTAATTGAAACGGCCGCTAGCCATGCTCTTATGGAGAAGCAGGTGGTGCAATATACGTCATCGCTATTGTTTTTATTCGTTTTTTTTTTCTTTTTTGTTATTTCGAAGATAGAAAACCATCGTTCTTGTCGTAGTCGGTGCTTCTGCTTCACTTACGCAAGAACAAGCCACGTGTACGTATATAACGGAAAACGTGAAATAAGAAAACGACGAATAAACGACGGAGAAGAAAAACGTCGAGATATTCGTCGTTTTCGCTTTTGTCTGGTAGGATAGAATTCTTTTGAGACATTGCCAATCCTTTAAGGAGCTGGCAGGCCTCTGTTCGTGGTTCCTTGTCAGGAGAACAAGGAACGAATCCATGGGTAGTAGCAGGGAATAGGGCCAGATAGGGTTGAGACAATGTAACTTGGCGGAGGAATATGTAGGGTGTTCAGGGGAAAGAAAATAGTTAGGCTGGAAGATGTGCGCGTGTACTCGTGAAGGCGAAGGAAAACACAAATTTTATTTTTTTCGGAAGTGATATATTGTACCCAATTAGATTTAAAAATAATGCTGCATAATAAAAATTTGCAAATTGCTTCTTCATTATTTTTCGTTTTTTTCCAAAGCCACTTCTATGAGGAAATATGTCAATTGATTTTGGCTTTCTCATAGAGAAAGATTTGTAAAAAGCAAAAAAAAAGAGGATGCAATTTGCATAGTTCTACTTTGTAGCTTTATTTTGTCAAACCGTAACTTTTCAATATAAATGTATTGTAACTCAAAATCATATATTCTTATAATATTTATATAAATGTTGGTTTTTTTTAGAGAAAACTGTTTATTAATAATCTCAATATTTCATTATCCAGAATTTTGTGAAATTTTTCAAAAAATTGTTAAAAAGTATATATTGAGCTTTTCAATATATTATTTTGTGTATGTTATAAATGTGTATGTGTGGATAGTTTTCATAATAAATTACAGTAACTGAAGATGAGCTAGTAGTCCACATCGATGCAAAATTTCAGCTTGGTACATCGTGCCGTTCGAAAATTATGGGCAATCGAATTTTGGTACTTATGGGCATTAGAAATTTGAAAACATGTATAATCAAAAAAATAATCATACTTGCACACGGGGCCAAAACGCTGTAGTAAATACCGTTGCATTATATTTTTATTATGTACAAACTTTTGGAAAGCTAGAGCGAAAGCGTTAATAAAAAAATAGGTTAGAAAATTAAAGCGAAAACGTTAATTAAAAAACAAATTCAAAATCGCGTTAAATTCGAACCGCGAAAATTATTTAGCGAAATATCGCTAATTTTGCGAAAGCTAGAAGCGCACGTCCTTTTTTGAAAAAATTAAAAAAGCTGTAAAGTTGAATTTTCTACATACAATTCGTGAAAAATATCAACAGTTAAAGAAGGGCTATTGCTTCACTTATGTGCTAAATTTTAGTTCAATTGGTTGAAGGGTTCTTGAGATTGAAATTTCAAAGCCCTGCACAGACACACACATACATACGGACATTTTTTCGAATTCACATTTTTTGATGTTTTGGATTATTCTGATTGCCCTGATACAAAAATCCCGAAAAAAATGACATAAATACAAAAATATCTGCTCGTAGTTAATATATAACTTAGTGCCTTTAAAATAATCAGTGAGATTAATGCCATTACACAAAAATTGCATAATCAAGCTATATAAGACATAAATATTATAGAATCTGAAGACTAAAGTTATCCACCATTATATTTTCCTCATTAGATAATTTCCGAAAACTAACAATATTTTTTTTTTTGCACTCCAGTTCAAAACAACGACATTATTTAATTATGTGTACAGGTCAAGCAGAGGCTTAGGATGAGAAAGGAAGACGTTAAAAGGCCGGCAAAATAAATAGGAAGTCCGAAAGGTAGGGAATTAGAGGCATGATAAGGAATGAGAAAACGGGCTGAGGTATTCGTACGAGTATAAGGAGGAAAGAAACAGAGGGAAAGCGGATACGAGTGAAGTGGAACTCGGGGCAAATTCCGGCATACTATGAGTAGGAAGGCACTAGCCGTGGAACGTTTAGGGCATGCTCAAGCTACTTTATGACGTTTTGCCCAAACTTATATACCTTTGGCTTTATCCTTCAGTGAAGAGCTAAGGCAAACAGAAAATATACTTTACGATAGAGGAAAATGAAAAAGACATAGAGAACGCTATGATTGCTCGGATGTTGGTAGTGGGTGCTACGAACGTTCTTCTTTCTCGTAAAGCCATAACGTTTACGCATTTTTACAAGCTAGTCGAGGCGTGCAGCTCGTAAACGTATGTGCACGTATCTTCAATATAACGTTGGCAGCAGCTGCAACCAAGTTTTGGTATTATAAATTATGTAAAACCACATACCCAGATAAAACTACGTATTTTAGGAGGAAACATGAGAGCTCATCACAATCGAGCATATATAACGCCAATTCGTCGATTGATGAATCTTTGTTATGTATATCATTTGTTTTTGTTTGTCCAAGGAATGCTTGATTTACGTTTTAACTATTTAGAGAGCATTGAGGAGGCTTCTGCGCTTCACACGAGTCAAATGAGTGCTAAATTTTTTAATTAATTTCTACAATTACTGGGCGTTTAACCAAATTTTTTGATACTTTACTCACGTAGCAGTATTAATTCTTAATATACAAATGCATTCACAGCTATGGTTTGAAAAGTAAGTCGATTTATATACGCAAATGCCCGATGTTATGTTTTTTCATCCAGTTTTTTAAAAGCGTAAACCGTAATATAAGTCCGATTATGACGAGTAATAACTCATTTTATATATTGAAAAATTCTTTACCGATTCACTGTCTCGATGTTTAATTATATTTGTAGTTCGAAAGATGGAATAGTTTGATTATGTTGTCTCAACCTAACATCGGACATACAAATTACTGTAACTTTTGAACAACTAATACCATAAAAAAGTGGACGGTCTATCGATTAAGGGTCTTCCGATAATCAAAATGAGCCATTGCTCTTCATAATTCGACTATTATTAAGGTTCATCCTTTTGAAAAACTGCGCGAAAAAACATGACATCAGGCATTTACATAGATCAGCATGATATTGATACAAAAACCGGTGATTTGTTCAATCACTTCTGAGACTCCATTTAATTACCGGCCGATATTTACTTCAACTATTATTTTTATTTATTAGCGCACCGCACATTGCATTTTGCTTAAGGTCACATATCATTGCACGAAAGAAAGACAAATTTCGATCAATACTTAGTCGTGGCTGAGTAGATTTTTTTAGGGGGTAGAACCAACCTCCTGGTTTGTACGATTTATCTACATCGAAGTTTTCTTAAGGGCAAACAATAATTTTTTCAATAATTTCTATGAGGTTGCTCCATGGCAATCATTTCGATCATTGAAGTAGAATGTGTAATTTTCTGAACCTTTCGAGGCTCTCTAATTGAGTACTGGCTACGTATTGTACCCGGAAAAAAGGCTTGGTTGGAACAACCAAGTGCCTTGGTTATATATGCGCCAGACAATTAATTGGTTAGACTAACCAAGTTGTTTGTTAGGCTACCAATTTCTTGGTTAGTCTGGTCTAACCAATTAATTGTCTGGCACATATATAACCAAGGCACTTGGTTGTTCCAACCAAGCTTTTTTTTCCGTGTATCCACCTTATTTTTTAACAATACACCATGCACTGCGGTTCGCTTAGCAGTTTCGGGGCTCAGTAAACTAAATCTTCAGTTGAAGTGCAACACCCAGACGTAGTTGGATTTAAAAAATTGATTTTATTGGTTGGAATTATATGGCTATTTTAACCCATATTCCATGAAGACTAGAGTAAAGGAGACCGAATGCAAACGAAAAAGCTCCGAAATTGTGATTCAGGAATCGTGATTATGTGAAAATTCTAAAATTCGCCAAAAGCGTCGCTCCAGACACACGCGACCTCAAGTGAAGTTGGCAGTTTGTAGTAGAGTGAAGAGCGACGAACGGTTTGAAGAACAAAAACAGCTGCTTAACAGCGTCCAGTGTTGAGCTATTACCCATTAAGGCATGAAAATATTTTATTACGCGGAGAAAAAAAAACAATCAAATGTACGATTGCGGGTAGTGAAAGAAATATTTTGTTCCGTGAAGGAAATAATAGTTATTGTGAATTAAAGAAAGTTGATTCAACTGTGCGTTGGTTCGTTCAACCAAATATACATATCCAATTAACCAAATTTTTATTCCGCTACTCGCACATTCGGTTGGTCTTACCAATTTTTTTCTCGGTGTATGATCTGTTTATTGCCGACAATATATATCTAACATCATACAAAATAGTTTGGAAGCACAAAAAATTCGCTTTTCAAAATTCCCGCTAATACGTTATCTCTAAACGAAACTAATCTTAGTAATCGTTTCTTGACCACATCCAAAGTACTACGTTCGACCTCCTTTACTCTAGTCTCCATGCTATATTCCTTTGATACAACGAAAAATTTACCAACCTTCCGGCGAGATTGACGCTATTTTATTTTATTTTTCAGTGTATGAATAGTGATTCTGGGACATGCAACGCAGTAGTAGTCGTTGCTGAAAATTTTTTAGATTCACGACACTGTACGTCGTGCCTTCTTCTCACCTTCGGCTGTGCTATAACTCTCGTTCGGTTCCGTACCTGTTTCGTATTCAAAGCCACGGATCATCACTCCACTTTCCACGCGAGTGGCACTGCGGTGCAGTTCGCCGACGTCCCTCTCTATCTCCCTCCGTTCTTCCACTTTCCCTTTTCTTCTTTGCTATATACTGTATTCTCGTACCTAGCCTCACTTCATCGACGGTAACCAACGCCGCGCATCGGACTTCCGGAGGTTGCTTCCGCTTCTAGCTCCCTTCATGGCCCGTTCGACACGTCCGCATGAAATTGAAGTCAGGAAACACGGGGTGCTTATACCTGACGGCAGCTTCTCATCGTCTTTCTCAACGTCGGTGTAGTCCCAGACGGCTTTTCTTCTTCGAAGCTCATATCGACTACAACCAGACGTCTCTGTACAATCACGCATCGTTTCACTCTGAGCTTCCGCAGCTCTCTTCTTCTACCTCGAGGGATTTTGGTGCTTCCGCTTAAAATTTTCAAAGCCGCTTTGCTTACACGTACATAGCTACAATAGTTTTCACTGTAAGCATGAGAACATTTTATGTGACTCACACCTGTTGGCTCTTTCGAAATATTAATTTTGTTTGACTATTAAGCCGTTTATTCGAATACATATTCAAGATATAATCGTCTTAAGATGAGCGACAATGCCAAGCCAAATCACAATTTCTGAAATTTGTAAATATGGTTGTAATTTGGTTATATTACTTAAATTTGTATGGTTTAGAAACATTCCTTAAGAGCCAGTGATGCAGCCGTGGGAATTTCGCCATCCAATATAAAACGCCTATAGATCTGTTTTTATCTCATATAACATCAGTTTTGGTTTTACGATTCCTTGGTTTTTCGATGGGGTTGCATATTGCGGAATTATTGGAAGCTTGGCCGATTTTTACTATAACTCCGCGTATCCTCTTCAAATTTAAACTACGTTTATCAAGCCATTGGATATAAAGTAGGTTTTAAGATCCCGTGTAGAAAAAATCCGGAGCCCAGAATGGAATCCAGGACAGAATCCAGGATAGACTCCGGGCTGTCCAGGATGGACTTTGGGCAATCCAGTATGGAGTCTGGATAATCCAGGATGGACTCCAAGATGAACAATGGGATCGCATTGAATCCCATTGTTCATCCTGAACCTTCCAGACTTTATCTAGGACTGCCCAGACTCCTGAGCTCATTATTTTTACGGGGGATATTTTAAGCGGTGGAGGAGTGTCGCTGCCTCTTAATAATGTCTAACAATTTCCCCTTAAATCCGTGTAGATCTCCGATGATATCCGCAGCTGTACTTTTCTACTTACTAAATGAGCCTAATTGAAGACTTAAATATACAATATAAAATAGTGCAAGACAGGGTCAACATTGACTTTGCGATAAGGTATACAAAACGACGATCGGAAGTTCATTGTGCGACTATGTAATCAATTACATAAAATTAGTGCGCTGCAGCAGTCAATAATCCGAGTTCACGAAAAAGTGTTCAGGATCCAGAAAATGCAGGTTTATCATCAAGTGGATTATGGTGGTAAATCGTAACGAACAATAAACACAAAAACGAGAACAAAAAGTACCCGGGTGAAAGCGAGAGGCAGAAGTTGAAGCGATGTGAGTTTCGTCATGAACCACCCTGCGACCAGGGATCCGCTTGGCTCCAGGTCGCCGGGATGCTGCTACCACTCATGGAATCCTCAGGTGTATCCACCTTGCAGAATTTGTCTGAGGCCAGTGTTGACGTTGCAGCAGCAATGCCCATTACGCGTTGGGCCTCCTTTAGTCAATTATCCTTTACATCAGCACTCCCATTTCGTTCCACCGACGCAAGCCCCGGAAGTGGGTGGGTCAGGAGGAACTGTGACGGCGGGGGGTTCATCCTGTCATGAACATCATCATCGGCATCAACAATCCCGCTCGGCCGAGACTACACCGACGCCATTCAATCGTTTTGACTGGCGTTCATCGTCAGCAACGACCAGTACTAATACCCGTTATCATACACATCCACCGCCCCGTTCGGCGGTAAGTCGATCGCCACCGACAGGTCGACATCATCATCACCACCACCATCACCATCACCACCATCGTCACGAATCCCAAGATGATATATCCCTTGGCTCGGTACAACGAGCCTCATCAACGCCGTTCATCGCAACTTCCAGACCGCTCATACCACCGGCACTGGAACCGACACATCGATGGATCGGTGAAGAAACGAAACGATCTCTTCCAATTCACGTTTACAAGTATTACCTCGCACACACGAAGGAGTATCGCCGGCAAAGCCGCAAGGTAATTATTTATTGGCAAATAGTAGAGGTACCGACCAAGGCCTATTTATCATTATGGTTGAGTCTATCCTGTGTAAAAATAATGAGTTCAGGATAGAATCTGAATAGTCCCAAACTTTATTCTGGAATGCCCAGACTCCATTCTGGGTTGCTTAGACTCCATTCTGGGTTGCTTAGACTCCATTCTGTACTGTCCAGATGTGAATGTGTACTGTCCAGACTTGAATCTGTACTGTCCAGACTTCATTCTAGACTATTCAGACTCTATTCTGGACTGCCCAGATGACATTCTGGACCGTCCAGACTTGAATCTGTACTGCCCAGACTTGAATCTGTACTGCCCAGATTTGAATCTGTATTGTCCAGACTTCAATCTAGACTATTCAGACTTTATTCTGGACTGCCCAGACTCCAGTCCGGACTGCCCAAGATTCAATCCTGAATTGCCCAGATTCCATCCTGGACACCTCAACTTGCGGTCAATGTGTCGTGAGCTGCACTAGGCGATTCAGACGTTTGGGATTAAGTTTAGCTTGTTCGTTGAATCGTTGAAAAAGAAGAAGTAGTGGGTAGGATGAATAATCAGCTACTCGAGGTGAATTTACAAATCACCCGATTTGTCATAAAGTATCGTTGACGATAGGTCGGCCCGTAAGAATAGACATATATTGTCCTGTGCACCACGGTGAATCTTTTGATATTAGTGAATGCCATTTCAACTCCAACATTTGGTAAATGGCCAGAGTTTTTCTCCGACTTGGCACTAACGAAGGGGTCGAGAAGAAAAAAAATTTCTTCTGGGCTAGAAGAAAAAAATCAGAGAGGTTTTATTAAGTCGATTGGCCAGTCTAGCAAGCGGTCAGCATGCCTTGCACACACGTTACACACACCGCCTCTATGGTACGTAGTCTGTCACAACCATGTTTTATGTCTTTCACTCCACAGTCGGAGAGGGAATAAGCATATATAGTCTCCATACACTTTATATATAAGCATATATATAAGCATCTATAAGCATATATAGTCTCCATACACTTTATATATAAACCTAACTTCATCATTGATCTTGTATATAAAGTGTATGTTGAGTTTATCCAGAGAATATTCCTAATTACATATGTGAGACTGTACAATTTTTAAACTTGGAGTTCTGAGGAGTTTTTTAAATGTAATTGATGGAAATATTTGCTCTTGACACTTTGAAATGGAAAATGGTGATACAATGCAGCTAGATATCAAGAAATGTTGGTAGGTTTGCAGGACCATTTCTAATCGGTCAATTTTTAGTAGAATAAGTTCGAAGCCGAAGTAAGAAATCCAAAATTTCGAGGTAGCAAAATGACGCTAAGTTCATTATTTTTTATATGAAATATCAAGAAGTGGTTTTCCGATGATATTTGTATGCCAGACGTATACAATATTTGCTACCTTTGTTGTATTGTGTTATTTCACTTTGAGAAGCTTACATTCGGCTCCGACAACAAGAATGAGAGAGCGTCGTCAACGGCCGAGTGAAAACAAATGAGAGTGACAAACGACTAAACGAGAGAAAATAATTAGCAATTAAGTTGCGCCCGCCCGTTGACGATGCGCATTCACAATAGTATATTACTATACATATCCACTGTGCCCTATACATACAGTCTTCATTGTTCCTACAATAATAAGAGGAAACAGGCAGAGATAGATAGCGACGTTTCTCTAGCGTTGGAGATTGAACGGTTTTGTGTGATATATTATTCTGTTCTTCTGTGCATATTTCGCAAACTGCTTTTTCTCTCCACAAACAAAAATGAATAAACAGATTTTTATACACACAAAGTTGTCAACATTTGTGTTAACTTTTCATCTATGTGAAAATTAGGTTGTGTAATTTTACTAGTTGATCTGTCGTTGATGTTTTTATACTTGTGTAGTCCTAACAGTTTAAGGGTAGTTTCAATTCAATGTAGACTCACAGAGATGATTCCCAGTTCGTTGTGAGATCATTTTTCCCAATAATTTATTATGGACAATCGATAGATGCTAATAGGTTTGAAACTGTTCACTAAATACGGTCAAAAGTTTACGATATTAAGTTTCGCGTAAAATAAATATCTCCATAGAAACGGCTCTCTGATCATAATGACCTGAATCGCCAGACAGAATCTAGCAGACACGATGCCAATAGCATGCGACGTATCTGTCAACTTGGTCTGTCATTTTTACCTTCATTTCCTGATCCTTGAAGTACATGTGACATTGGCAGCCTTTCTTACCTGCACAATTCTCTCCACCGCACCAGAGATCTAATACATTAATTCCTTTAAAAACTCTATCTTACACACCGTTTTTCCTTCACATTTTTAATGTTCACGCGCTTTTTCCACGACATTTCGCTAATACATATTTCTTTTCCATACAAACAGTTTGAATACGCACGGTTCACCGCGCATTTCGATACGTCGCCATCTCGAAACAACACATTCGAAACTACGTATTGCTTTTCTTCATATTTGTGATGTTCACAAGCTTTTGCCAGGATATTATGATCCTACACGGAGAAAAAAAAGTAGTTGGACAAACCAATAAATGGGTTCCGACAACCACTCGAAAGAGTTGAAATAGCGTCACTACTCAGTGGGTTATGACAACTACTCAGTGGGTTATGACAACTACTCAGTGGGTTATGACAACTACTCAGTGGGTTATGACAACTACTCAGTGGGTTATGACAACTACTCGTTGGTTATACGAACCGCTGTGGTTGGTTATAGGAACTCGCTGTTGGTTGCGCCACCTATTGTATTGGTGAAAACAGCACTGCGATTGGTTACAGGAGCGAGTTAGTTGCTGCAACTATTCAGCGGTACAGCATATGCTGGAGATGGTTCTCCCAACTACTTTTTTCTTTCAGTGTACACATTGCCTGTTATCCATACATGATGCCTCATATCAAGTTGACTGCACAATCGGATGATTCACAATCATTTATCAAAACCTTTTATTTCAACTCAAATCAATTGCACAAATTCTTTACAACACAACCCGATTATACATAGGAATATTGCAGCGCATTTTAGTCTATCACAGCCAATCCAACACAAAGTTTTCCAAAACATTTTAATCCTACAGATTACCTCAGTCAACTCAAGGATATTCTCTTGAGTTGATAACGACTCAAGGATATTGAGTTGATATTTTGTAACATTTGCAACGTTCTTTTCATTCAGAAAACTCAATGTATGTATTGTCTAACTATAAACGGGAAATATCGCATTTACATAAGGTAGAGAGTGGAAGCGAAAGGAGAAATCTAATTTCTCAATGGACACATCGAAAGGCGTGGGGTTTTGACGTATAGCCGTAATCCAAAGTGAATTAATTCGCGAACGTGACGCTGGCAGTCTGGTGGTAGTGGAGTTTTGGGGGAGGGTGCACAAAAAGGGGTCTTTGGGTGAAAAGCGTAGCGGTAATTTATGATTTTCTCTGTATAATACCTACGCTGTGATTCTAAAGCCCTATGTATAGCTGAGTATAGTGTATTAGAAAACCATATATTCAGTGCAGCTGCATAAAGAACTGCAGTTGAGGCATACCGAGAATGCAGCTTGCGAATCGAAAGTGTGTAAGTGTTATATACTAGCTATATAATATACCCACTTAAAATTGGGCAGCGCTGGATTACCTACAGAAGCTAGTGTAGCAAGTGTATGAACCCAGGTAACCTCGATCCTTCATCCGCCCGATTTATGACCTTTTCACCGTGGAGTCTCTTCTTCCTTACAACTCGACTACACGTTCGCGCCTTTTGTCTTCTCTACCCTCACTTATGAAGTGTCCGTGTGCCTATGTATATCGAAAATGTAGCGTTAGACATGCGCAGCACGTGAACCATTACTGAAGATGCAACGAGATCAAAGGGCACCACGTGGATTGACGAGAATAGCACAAGGAACAGATTCGAAGCAGCTTCTAGCACTCTATCGTTTCCTGCTTCCGACTCATCGTTTGTTCGCTCCTTTTTCACCTTTCATTCAGGGAGTAAAAGGAAATGGATGCTCGAATTGCAAGAGCAAAGCTGAACGCAGTCTGAAATATGGATCTGGACATATGGACAAGTTCAATCGAAAATTCACTGAATATCGACGAACCCCTTTTGCAAAAAGTTAAACCTAAATGACCTAAAGTTGATCCATTTATTTGGTATTATTTTAGAACTATTATTGTACTATTATAAAAACTATTTAGAACTACATATGTTAGTAAATATTTATTTTATTTATTTTATTTATTTTATTTATTTTATTTATTTTATTTATTTTATTTATTTTATTTATTTTATTTATTTTATTTATTTTATTTATTTTATTTATTTTATTTATTTTATTTATTTTATTTATTTTATTTATTTTATTTATTTTATTTATTTTATTTATTTTATTCATTTTATTTATTTTATTTATTTATTTATTTTGCATTGAACGGGATAAGCCCTCGGCAATTAAAACAATGCTGGCAAAGAGAAAACCGGACTAAATTACACATTAAGTCACTATGTGGCCCATAATGAGGCATAAATGAAAATATAACAATGCAAATATAAATTAACATTAAAAAAACAACGAAAACAGAGTGACTACATGAACTAAACCGACTCAATTTGCTCAATATAGTCATAAAAGGAACGCACAAAAGTAGATAATGGACGGTTAAAAAATCCACAAAAGTCGCAGCAACGTTGTCATTTCGGAACATCCGCGAGAGCGGCTCGTTTAGGTCATAATTGGTACGAATATGTACTTCAATTCAATATAATTGACGACATTTAAATCGACTTAAATTGGAATGATTATGGATTGACACGATCCGTTAGAACTGGATTATAGAAATACGAGTACACATCAATACATTCAAACATGGTTTTTATACACATTAACTTTTTTCAATGTACAAGTACGGTATTTATTATTAAGGTAGTTTTCATGGGTTAGTCATTTTCTTAGGAATTCGTTGAATTTTTTTCTATTCATTTTTCAATGCTTCTTAAAAACATCTGAAATTAAAAAAAAATGATAATCTGGAACCGGAAAAAAAAATTGTTGCAAAAAAAGCTCTTATATCTGCGATTCCCGTGAAACATGAAATTTAGCCTACATTTTGATTACAGAAAGTAATTTCTTGGTACCATTTTAATGAATTTTTTGTTGTAAGAAACAAAGATACCGGTATACATTTAAAAAACTGGAAGTGATTGACCATCTAGTTACGAAGAAAAAAATTCTGAAATTCGTCGTATCTCGTTTTCGCGCAAACAGACACGAACAACACTGTATGCCCGTGGCGTATGGGAGAGAAGGGAACAGAGAGCGAAAGGGGGGGAACAGAGAGAGAAAGGGGACGCGTGCGTTTGAATTTGTCTTAAGTCAATATTTGATATTGTATGTACACGAACGTTTTCACTTGCTCTTTCACCAAGCAAATGGATTAATATTATCGTTAATCCATGTGCTGGTTTATTTATGAATTTATATTCATAAATATTTATTTATGAATTTATAGTCATAAATGAACCATTTGATTTAAAATAATTTATCTTTACATACATTTATGATCACAGATATCTGTGACAAATGAGAATTTATTGTCAGCATATATTTCGCATACATACTATACAACGTTCATACAAATGCTTACATATTTTTGTATTGTTTGAAACAAACATTATAAATATATCGAGTATATAAGTATATGGGTCATTCCACGGGATTTCGCACAAAAAAAAACCCGACCGACTCCAATTTTCGCCTAATTTTTTTATATTGTTGACTATGTCAAACGGTGCATCTGTGAATTTTTTGAGAATTTTATTCTTATATTTCGACGAGCCATAAAATAAAAGGTGAAAAAAATGAAAAAAAATCTGACGTCAAGTGGAATAATGATATCGACAAAAATAACTAGGTCAAAATTTTCGTAATTCAACACAGTTTACGGTAAAAATAATCAAAATAAAAAATAAACATAACTTCTATTTTATTTATGTCTTTTACCAAGAAAAGGTACCATTTCGCTAATTTGGCCCCCTCCGATTTCAATACAAAAAATCACGAATATACTACATGGAGTCCCAAACATTTTAAGCACAAGCCCAAGATGGAGAACGCATTTTACCCATTTTTAAAAAAATATTTCGGGTAATTGATTTTTTAAATTTTCTTCCAATCTTCTGCGTATTTTTTTATGTAATTGGTAATATTAAAAGGAGCTTATGTGATTTTTTTCATAATTTTATATGTAGATGTATTCGATTCATTAAATGTAATCGAATTACAAATTTAAAAAATTGTATTTTCGTTGCGTCTTTTACAAAAAAAGGTCCCATTTCACTTATATGGACCTCTCCGATTAAGTTAAAAAAATAACAAAATTACTATACGCCTCAGGCGTATCTCGCGACGCTAGCGCTCGAGCGGCCACTGCGAGCGTAACGAGACGATCAGCTGATCGCACGCCCCAGGCGTACCCCAGGCGAATCTCGCGACGCCAGCGCTCGAGCGGCCACTGAGTGAGTAAGAAAGCGATCAGCTGATCGCTTTCTTTTTTTTAAATTTTAAAAATTTGTAATTCGATTACATTTAATGAATCGAATACAACTACATATAAAATTATGAAAAAAATCACATAAGCTCCTTTTAATATTACCAATTACATAAAAAAATACGCAGAAGATTGGAAGAAAATTTAAAAAATCAATTACCCGAAATATTTTTTTAAATATGGGTAAAATGCGTTCTCCATCTTGGGCTTGTGCTTAAAATGTTTGGGACTCCATGTAGTATATTCGTGATTTTTTGTATTGAAATCGGAGGGGGCCAAAATAGCGAAATGGTACCTTTTCTTGGTAGAAGACATAAATAAAATAGAAGTTATGTTTATTTTTTATTTTGATTATTTTTACCGTAAACTGTGTTGAATTACGAAAATTTTGACCTAGTTATTTTTGTCGATATCATTATTCCACTTGACGTCAGAATTTTTTTCATTTTTTTCACCTTTTATTTTACGGCTCGTCGAAATATAAGAATAAAATTCTCAAAAAATTCACAGATGCTCCGTTTGACATAGTCAACAATATAAAAAAATTAGGCGAAAATTGGAGTCGGTCGGGTTTTTTTTTGTGCGAAATCCCGTGGAATGACCCATATAGCCCTCATATTCCAGTGACAATAATTCATTCAATCTGGAAGAGTCGCTACGCTGATACATTTCATTTAAGTCCAAATACGCCAATCTAATACGAGTATTTATTTTTTTTTTTTTGTTTGTTATACCGACTGAAATTGTCAGAGTTCATCTTTTTTATCTGTTATGGATTTTCCCCGTTAAAATTTTTGTGAAGATGTAAAGATTTTGGTATTTTACATGGAATCCAATGCACATGGTCAGAATAATTTAAATGCCATCGGGTTGTCCGCTAACGTATATAACGACTAAGGTTAATTGTCATATTATCTACACTGTAAAAATGTTCATTATGAAAATTAATATACTTTTCTCAGAAGATTTTATTAATACACCGGTATATTAATTTTAATATGCATGCATGATGTAAAATTAATAAATGCTATATTAAACAAGATAAAAAAGTCATGTTTAATATAAAAGTATTGTAATGTTATCGTATAATCTATCTATATTATAAAAAGATCTCGCCGCCGCCGCCGCCGTGTCAAGAATCGAGGGACTAAGAATAATTCGGGCTCAGGGCTTGGCGGAAGGGGGTGGGGCTAAAGGCTTGGGGCTAGCCCCAGCCCCTGGGGCTAGCCCCACCCCTTTCCGCTAAGCCCCGAGCCCGAATTATTTTAAGTCCTTTTCCAAAAACATTGGTCCCCCAAGGCTGCGGGTACCTGGGGGGGGGCACCCTTGGGGGCACCCTTCGGAGGGGGCACCCTTGGTTGGGGGGCGATTGCGAGCGCGCGCAGCGCGCGAGCCACAATAAAATCCTAGTTATATTAATTCAATATATCAGTTTGTAAATAAAAACTTCTGATAAATGTATATCAATTCCCTGAAAATGTTTGACACTGTTACACTGTTAGAAATATTGAGTAGAAATTTCCATTACAAGAAAAGAATGGTCTTTTACAAAAACTGATATATTAAATTTGATATGCTAGAGAAATGTAAAATTGCAGTACTTTCTACTAAATTCTATAAAATATAGAAAATTTCATATAAAAATTTGCAATTTCACTAAACTCATTTATTAAGTTTAATACATTAGCTGATGAATAAATTTTCCTGGAATGTACATTTGCAAAAAATTTTAACAGTGTAGAGATGTTGTGAAAAACTTACATACGCTTTTCAAGTAAAGTCTACAACATTTGATAGGCTATTGACAGTTATATAAATTGTTATTGTCAGCTATAATTAGCTTCTTGGTACTTCCTAATCGAATGGTGATCAATTTTATTTAGAGCGATGTTGAAAGCCATTACGCATAGTCTACTGTCTCGACCATAAAACTTTTCGTTTCTGTTCCATGCTAACTTTCCGAACGTCACCAGAAAACCAACGAAAGATATACTGTATTATTATAATACCAGCACCCCAAGTACGTTAAGCGGTGCTATAAAAATTGTGAAGATGGGAAAACCCGTTCGTCCGGAAGAGCAATTTGAAAACGCAGTAGAAAATATGAACGTAAAAGTTGTTGTGACGCTTCGAACGAGGACACGTTGATATATCCTGCAGCGCTTCAATCTATAGGATGGTTCGTCCAAAGAGTGAACATCCACCAAAGAATGAACGCAAATATATATAGGGAATTCCAAGTCAACTCGATGAACGTGACCTAACCCTTCATATTTTTTATTCGACTTATTCCCACTTCACTGGCTTGTTCCACTCTAGAAATGGCCAAGGATTAATAACATTTATTTTTAGTACCTTACCGTCAAGCTCTTTCAATGTTAAAAGGAAAGAAACTTCATAACAAAAAAATTTGAAGAACGTCTGTAAAAAAATATTTTTTTAAACTCCGAAAACCAAAAAGTTCAAGTGGTATCCTTTGACGTTCTCGTTTTTCGATGATTTGAATGAAAAAAGGTATATCGTCTATAGGACATTTTATTCACACTAAATTGTAGAAGATCTTTTTCTTCTAGATTTTAATGCATACTGAAACTATACATTCAATTTAAAAAAGAAAATACAATTTTTTTAAATCTTGAAATAATATTATTAATAATCAAATAACTCAATTGCCAGAAAAAAAAGAAAAATTCTTTTCTTCGAATTGAACATATAGTTTCATTATAAATTAAAATGTGAAAGAAAAATTATTCTACTATTTACCGGGAGTAAAACTTTCTATAAGGTAACTTTTGCTTTCTCATAGAGGAAAGTTTATTTTCGTGCAAACATTTTTTTTTTTTCGAGTTTTTTATGTCAGAACACTCAATCGGTTGATATTGAATTCGGCCAGTAGTATCAAAAGGGTTTAATGTAATGACTTTTTTTAGAAAAATGAGTGAATGAAAATTACACGAAGATAATTTTCATCATTCAAGATAACTGATCAAAATTAAACAACGTACTTCCTCGTCGAGATGGCTTTTATCTTTGGGATGGGTCGAAAATGAAGAAATAATGAATATGGATTGACTTTTGAAATATATTTAAAACTGTAGATTCTTATACAACTTTTCTTTCTTTATAATGTTTCAGGTAAGTTTGGATAAACACTCATCAGCGCTGCAGTAATGCTTCTTCTGGTGAGTTTTTTTGTAAAACAAAGTACGGGAATTATATTCAAAATTTTTACCAAGTGCCTGTTTTTTTTTAAATTTAAATAGTCGAAAAAAGAGAACTTCTAAAGATCCTTTCAGTTCATTACTTTACGTGAGTGACCATGAGTGGCTCAGCGATGTTATCAACAACAATAAAAAATGCGAGAAACTGGTTACAATTTTAGGCATTTTTGCTTAAAATCGGTTTTTGTTATTAATGATAATATCTCAATTAAATTCCAATTAAAGTATATTAAAATTACAAAAAGGCTCATTGGTTCGATTTTCCCTTGCGTAAGACATAACTTGAATACACAATTCTATTAAATTTTCATGTTGTCTATCTAAATTTTAATATGAAAATATTGAATTTAAGACAAAACTCTTCATTTTCCATTGAAATGCATATGAATTCTAATTTAATAAACATGAGTTATTCCGTAGTAAGTCGGCTATTCATTTGCCATCACGCCAATTTTTCTGTAGTTTGTAAGCATAATAATGGAAATTCTGTGAATTTTTGAGAAAAGTCGGAATGGTCTATCACAGAGGGAATTTTAAAATTACTTTCTTTCGTAAAAAAATGACGACATTTTTTTTAGAGGCTTTGGAAATTTTTTATAAAAAACTGCATTCAAAAACTTAAATTTTATACAGGAACAAATTTTTTGTACGATTGGTAATTTTCAATATACAGTGAATTGAAAAAAATGTAATAAAAAAAATCGTTATTAAATTTTGGGCAAAGCATAGGTGCTAAAATTCTGAAATAATTTATGGATGTTCGTGATACTCCAAACAACTTCTGAAAAAATTATGAAAACTTTTTGCGGCCATGCTGAATTTGGGTGGCACATTTGGTATGGAATGACCCACACGGTTTATATATTTTATAAAATGTTCTATGTTGAATGTATTGTAAATTTCACAACATTTTTAACAGCGTATTGACACTTGATTGGTGCTTAGGGTGGTCCATTTTGGCACAATATTTTTTTTTTCTTGCGGGGCACCCCTCAAAACTGTTCTCTATTATGAAAAATAAATCCTTATAAATCATTAATGCGATAAAAAAATATGTAGAGGTCGCGACGGAATTTTTTAATTTTCTTGTTTTAATAATTTTTTCAGTAAAAATTCTCATATATATGTTCACATTTTTTGCATTACATGAGTGTGGAGATTCTGGATATCACTGCGACAGTCCGTTATTGTTTTATTGTAGTTTTGGAGTACGAAATAATTGCAACTGCAAAAAATATGCGCTGGGAAAGTAAAAAATATTTAAAAAAAAAAAATTCAATCCCTAAGCGAATTAATGCCACATTGAATCCTAAACTTTGTCTGATAATATTCTACCGGTAAACCAAAATGAAGTTAGATATCTAAAGAATTATGGACCTTTGAATAAAAACAAACTTAAAAAAAATTATAAAATTATAATTATAAAATTATAAAATTATCTCAGTCAATCTCTATCTGTGTAATATGATGTATGTATCTCAGAAAAACTATTATATGAAAACTAAAAAAATTTCGTAAAAAGAACTAATGATAGTCGTAAACATTTGAAGGTTTCGGACAATTATTGTTGTTATAAAGTGTCTCATAATATACTTGATTGGTTCCGGCATCGCCAGAATGTAATTTGTTAATCCTGTGGCCGAATTTTTATCATTATCATTCACTGTTTTTACGATAATTTTTTAGTATTGATATAGCACAGTTATTCTGTGATAAATATGTCACATCACTCCGATAGCGAAGTTTGTAATTTTTTTTAAAAGTTTTTTTTCGTTCCGACTTCCACAATTTTGCAAATATCTAGCTGAAATTTGGCACACAAGTACACTATTATCAGACAGGATTTGGTATTTAATTCGGCGTTCATCGGCTAAGCGATAAAAATGTCATGGCATTTGGAATTTTTTTTAAATATCTGCTCATCCTCTAATTTTCTCGTCCACAGCATAAATTTTTCGCAGTTGCAATTATTTTGTACTCTAAAGCTACCATAAAAAAATAACGGACTGTCGAAGTGATATCCAGTATCTCTATGCTCATGTAATGCAAAAATGTAAAGATATACATGAGAATTTTCACTGAAAAAAAATGTTTAAAACAAGAAAATAAAAAAATTCCGTCGCGACCTCTACATATTTTTTTATCACGTCGATGATTTACGAGAATTTATTTTTCGTCATAGAGAAGAGTTTTGAGAGGTGTCTCGTAAAAAAAAAGAAAAAAATATCGTGCAAAAATGGACCACCCTATTGGTGCTATATTCATTATTGTCAAAGCCTACAGGCGAGAAAGGTTGAGACATTATTTGTTCGTTGATAAGGAAGTAGACACTAGTAAGGGGTTAGTAGAAAAAGTCCGTAGGAGGTAGATGGAGACGGGAAAGAGCTAACTCCATAATAAAGTTTGTGGAAAACCAATGTCCATTGCGTTGCTCCGCAACGAGAAAGAAAATTCAATTTCGTAGTTTTTACCCCGGCGACACTTGCGGCTGGGTCATCCGCTTCGCGGATGATAGGATTTACGGTAGTTTTCATTCTCGCGACCTTTCCGCTTCCTAACACTTCTTCGTGAAATTGAAACAAGAGCCGATCATAATTTATATTCGATCGATTCAACGCGGGATTAACTATTAGTGTATGTAAACTCCAGCGAAACGTAACGTATATTCGTAAATCATGGGCTGACACACTTTGAAACTTATATTAGTTTAGTGACGCTCTTGTTAACATTGACTGGGTAAAAATCAACAATCGTTTTGATTTGGAGGTATGCAAATTCAACATAAATTGATCTCTCATTAGTACTATAAATATTCTACTATCCAGGAATACATGAATCGATAAAAAAAGAGAGGTAACGATGTGACGAAGTCCGGATATCGTAATTCTATTCCATTTCTTTTCAATACTTGACGTTGATACGCTACAACTTCTTGATAAACCTACGGTCACTTTTATGGCATTTTTTTAATTAAATTCAATATCCAATCTTTTCGTACTAACAAGTTTTCTTGTTTTAAGGGAGTTGTTTAGTATCGATAGATAATATTAGGGAACTGTGTCACTGTGTTAAATTATTATGCAATTACTGTAATAAGCTCTGGAAATAGACATTGATGGAGTAACGTTTGAATTTAAAAGATTGATAATTTTTCATTTGGAGTTTAAGATTAGATCAACTGTGTTGGCCATTACCGACCGTTTGCATACAGAAGTGCAAAAAAAAGTAAGAATGGAAAAAAAATAGTATACATATATACATGGTTTTTTATACGTGTGCATGTTTCGGAAATCTATAATCTGTTTTGCACATATCTTCTGAGTTAAGACATTAGAGATGATGGTAGTCTTAGGTCCTTGCGCGATATTCATTGCAGTCTATGAGCAGATATGTTCTATGGAGATACTTTTATCAACCTTGTAATATTTTGGCTTCGATTAGTCGCTGAAGAGGAGAATATGTGTAAGGTTCGCGGGACTCACACGAATTCTAGTGATGACGCGTGCAGAAATGATCCCGAGTCCAGGATGATATCTGGGCAGAATCCAGGATGTGTCTAGGCAGAATCCATGATGGAGTCTGGACAGAATCCAGGACGGAGTCTGGGCAGAATCCAGGATGGAGTCTGGGCAGAATCCAGGATGCAGTCCGGGCAGAATCTAGGATAGAATCTGGGCAGAATCCAAGATAGAGTCTGAGCAGGATACAGGACGGAGTCTGGGCAGAATCCAGGATGGAGTCTGGACTCGCCTTCGGTTCGTGCAGCAATCTCACACTCGTTAGAAAAAGTTATTCCGCACTTGTATCGTAATATACTATTATTTTCAAACACAAAATGCAGTAAAAAAATTATGGCTGCAGTTATAAAATATACTGTTGAATTGTTGTACTCTGATATGACGTTTAGTTTTACGGTCAAACATAGTCATGCGAGCAACGTTTAACAACATCAAGAAATGGATAAGTTTGGCCTAGTAATAAAAGGATAACGCGAATGAGATTACACATTTTCTATTTTTGACTAGTCCAAGTACCATTTGAGATTTCAACGTTTCTGCCTGTCAGATCCGCTGCCAAAACGAGATATGTGTACCGCTCGTAAAAGATTGGCAAGTCAAATTCGGAATTTGTTAGATTTAGAATTACGTTGCTATAACTTCCGGCGTTGATTGAAGTTTTGGGTAAAATCATGTGTGAGATCCGGAATATGGTCCGAAGCAAACTCATGCAAATCGAACATAGTTATCGCTTGACATAGTCTAAGGACGTGGACCGTCGGGTCGCCGTGTGCCCGTGACATTTTAATGGTCACAAACCGGCAATCAATTCCATATAGCCATTCGGAGCTCTGCGTCCGTTCGCTGACGACATACGCGCAATATGATTCAGCTGGCAGGGCGACGAGCGAAGCTTATATTGCCTTGGTGGCGTACGTAACGTCGAGCCAGCCGTGCAATACTCAAATAGTACGTCCATAGACTCCTTTCGAGCGACGAATACCAAAACTCGAGATGATGTACTTCGATGGAATTTGAAGTAGAAGCGCTTCCAGCCTCTCGTCTCTATCGCGACACGTAGAAACTTTTTGCTGTCAAACTATAATATATGTGTGACGATATATGTCAGGTTAGGTGGAAACCAATACACGAAATATATTGCTCGCACATTCAAAATGTATTTCGTATATGGACAAAAATGTTTGGAAGTACATTGTAAATCAACTATACCTGCAATTTTATTGAGGGAAACAAAAATTTGTTTATATTATGACTTGGGGCTTATTAACTTATGAGACACTCCACCTTTAGAATCATCTGGACTTGTGGGGCCCTTGGGGGACTTTGAAAAATCCGGGCTTCGAGGGCTCTCGGGGGACTGAGGAAAATCCGGGTTTCGAGGGCCCCTGGGGAACTTAGAAAATTCCGGGCTTTGAGGGCCCTTGGGGGATTTAAAACAATTCGGGCTGTGGGGACCCTTGGAGATTAGAAAAATCCGGGTTTCGGAGACCTGGGGGGCTTAGAAAAATCCGGGCTTCGAGGGTCCTCGCGGGACTTGGAAAAATCCGGGTTTCGAGGACCTGGGGGGGATTTAGAGGAATCCGGACTTCGAGAACCCTCGGAGGACTTAGAAAAATCCAGGCTTTGGGGGCCCCTGGGGGATTTAGAATAACTCGGGCTTCGGGGGCCCTAGGGCGATTTAGAAAAATTGGGACTCTGGCGGCCCTTGGGGAATTTCGAAAAATTCGGGTCAGGCAATATTGACGTGCTGCATAACGATATTGTCACATCATTAAAATATTCGCCTACTGGGCATATTTTGTGCTGCAGTTAAATGAGGGATGAACACCCGTAACTCTTAGCAACCATTAGAACCATCCAAACGGCGAAGGGTTGAAAATATCGTATTCAAAAAGTACAGAGGCATTATTTATTGTCAAATGAGAAGCAAAATGTCGATATATTAACAGGTAAGAGCCAGAAGGACGTATCATCGAGCATTGAAGTTATGCACTTCCGGGTCTGATAAGTCTACATTTCTACGTGCTCAGTACCAAACCCTTGGACTAAAATAAACAAAAAGTTCGATTGATCGTTAATTACATAGAAATTCAGAGCGCAATTCTTGTAATCGTATATATATCTGATGAGAAAAATCGATACCGTTTGGCGCAATCCTATTCTGCAGCGCGACCTTCTCTTTGGTGTAATCTCGAAAATAGTTTTCCTGGCCTTCGTGACTACTGGGCTACCCCAGTGGCGTCAGCAGGGACCTAGTTTTCTCCGAGGTCCTCTATACGTAATTAAAATCGGAAATTCCGGGAAATCAGATTCTGAACACCTTTGATCCAAATTCGCGATTCTCGAAGTTCTGACAGCACCAGAGACTTTTAAGCATGTTCCACGAAGGGATATTACCTTTTTATTCTGGTTCGGCCGAATTATACCCAAGTGAAAAAATTATATGTCGTCCGACATATGGAATTTGACATACACAGTAGGTTGACCCAGAAAAACCTTTTTATTTTTATTTTTTCGGGCCCTTCATGATCCAGCGTGTTCCTCTGTGTCAGTTACATGTTCTCTAATTCTTAGGAATTTTTTCGAAAATATTTAGAACTCGCGCAAGTCATGTTTGTACGAAAATCCATTTTTTCACAAAATTATTATTTTTTCACTTGAATTCTTTAAGCTCTCCAAAAAATTTTCCGTTCCTTATACCCAATACGATCGTATGCATTGTCTATCTTTTTCCGAATTTTTTGATGACATATAAGACATTTTCACCGAGTATAACGTTCCTTCTCTTTGTACGGATTACTTTGGCTGATTGAGGAATCGAACAATATTTTTTTTCCGAGGTCTGATTTTTTGCTTCCTCATAGAGCTTTGTTTTCGTGAGACATTTTTTTTCGAGATTTTCATGTCAGTACACTCAGAATAGTCCAAAACGTCGAGAAAAGTGATTTAGAAAAAATGTCTGTATGTGTGTATGTGTGTGTGTGTGTATGTTACACGCTCAAAAAATGTAAACCTTTATAACTCGGGAACGCCTCGAGATATAGAGCTGAAATTTACACCATAGATAGAGGGGTCAATCCTCATCGTTCATACCAATTTTTGTAGAAATCCCCATAATCATTAAATTTTTACGCGGTTTTGAATTTTTTCAAAAATGTCTGTTAACGCGATAACTCTTTTAATTTTCGAGATATTAAGCTCAAAATTGGTATATACGTGAGCTTTTATACACCGGTGATCCCTATTAAATTTGGTTGAGATCGGTTGAAACGTTAAAATTTTATGAGATTTTGATTATTTGAATTTTTTTTCTGCGATGCGAATTTTGATATCAAATATCGAGCTGGGAGTCAAATGAGTGCCAAATTCATGACTAACAGAAAAATACGTCAGATATAGCCCAAAAATGTTGAACGATAACATATTTTCATAGCGATGTTGTACAGTCTATATTGCGAAAAGTAGCGATTTATGTCGTATAAACTAGCCATATCCTTGCTTCCCAATGAAATTTCGGAAACCACCGATTTCTATCGTGTTCTACAAAAAAAAACCAGAGAAGATAGAGTATTCGAGGGAGTTTCTGGACCGTTTGTCCTTATTATATTTTTACAAATCGAGAGTGTGCGCTTATTTATATTTATTACTACAAGCATGCAAAGCAGAACCTTGCACATTGCTTCCTCATTATATTTCGCTTTTTACAAAGCTTCCTCTATGAGGAAGCCAAAATCAATTCCCATACTTCCTCTTAGAGGTTGCTTTGTAAAAAGCGAAATATAATGAGGAAGTAATGTGCAAGGTTCTGCTTTGCATCCTTGTTTGTGAATATGTTGATGAAAAATATTATTGCCGAATTCAAAAGTCGAATTTCGCTGAAAAAAAAAAAAACAATTCCGCTAAATTAAGGGCAACAAAAAAATAATGTGAATGGGAAATTGGCTGTCAACATAAAACTTTGATACGTCATATACGATATATTTAATTCTAAAAGATATTTTACTGTAAGTAGATAAATTGCGAGATATTTTTTTTTGTAAATCTCGTATCATAGCTATAGTCATATCAAATTCGAAAAAATTCCCGACTGAAAAAAATGAGTGTAACGAGTAAGCAAATAATTCGGAAAAAATAATCATTCACATAATATACACGGAGAAAAAAACTCGGTTGGGCTTATTAAGATCACGGTTAAAAATTTTACCAATAAAAATTTGGTAGGCGCAACCGAGTTATTCTTACCAAATTCTGAGTTATGTTAACCAATAACTCTATTGAACCTATCAATTTTTCTTGATAACATTTTTAACCAAGTTATTGGTAGTTCCAACCAACTCTTTTTCTGATTGAAAGAACCTAAATTTAATTATCTGGAGTATACCAACAGATTCTAAACTGTGCCAATACATGGGCGATCGTTATAATATCAGAATGATGATCCACCAGGCTCTCAAGATCATAAATTCATACACCGTTGAGAATTTAATATACCGGCGTTGAAGGTTTTTATGCATTAACGGGTCTATCAAATTTAATACGACAATGAATACAAGTATCATGTAAAATTTGAGTAATCGGGTTATTCCTGCGCATCACTTCTTCAGGCTTTTACAATCTTTTCCGTTTTATTATTCCCCATTCCATTTCTGGAGATCTCCCATGGGATGTTGTCCGCAGTCACTCTTCTTAATGCACTACTGTTTTGCAGGAGCAGCAAATTGCGGAAAACCTTGTCGATACAGGTGGTTTTATTATTAATAAGTTTTTACTGTGTAGAATTTTAGACAAGGATTTTACTTGGCTCCGTTTAATTTAATATTTTGATTCTCTATGAAGAAACTTTTGTTTTCGAGATTTTAGTGTTTTTGCGAAAACAGTCATTAAGCGAGACACTTTCTCCTTAAGGTTCGTCTTTCACATGCGCTTAAGGGGATATAAACACCTTGAATTTTTAAATTTGATAATGCATTTAAAGAGACGTCGTTTATTGCGCAATTAACGGTGTTTATATTACTTTTGTGATTCAACATAACTGGGAATTGACCTTGGCATTATTTGAAGCACTGGATTAAGGAAGTTAAAGTAATTTGAAAAGTGGTTCCCATTCTCATGATCACGTAATTTTGTGCATGATTGTTGAAAGTAAATTTTACGTGATCAATTTTGACATTTATATTTATGGATGATTCTTTAAGGGGATGGATCAAAATTGCCGATTTTTGTTATGTGATATCTCACTTCTTTATCTCGTGATGTTATTTCGAAAAATATATGGGGCATTCCAGCTCAATTTTTCATGCTTTGAACCTGACCCTTTTCAATAATTTTAATCATTTTTTAATTAGAATCTATTTTGAAAAAGAGAATACACGTATTTTTTTTTGTTTGGCGCTACGACCGATATTCTCGACAGACGAATTTTTTTTTTAATTTGAATTTTTCGATATTCATATTTTTTCCTTCGTTAATACCTTGGAAATGAACAGTCTTTTTGTAACTCATGCACGTAATGTCGCACATTTCGTGCCTGCAAAGCGTGCGTGAGATCGCGTATTATGCTCACGTAAACGTAGATAATTTCACGTACGCCATCTCGTGCATGAAGTTATCTAGATTTCTGTAGATAACTTCACGCACACATCGGCGTGTGTGAAACTATCTACAAGATAATTTTACGCAATGCTTTGCAGGCACGGAGATGTGCGACATCACGTTGACATTCGTTACAAAAAATAGTATGTTATACTTGTGCGACAAAGCGGCCGTCCCGCGGAGGTTAGGAAGCGGTGCACTCGCCTCCTCTCGTGCTACAAACAACACTCGGTTTCGCCTCGTGTCGTTGTAGCACTCAATTTGGCGAGTACGCCGCTTCCTAACCTCCGCGCGTAACGGCCGCTTTCTCGCACTAGTATCACAATCTACTATATCGAATAATGTCCAACACCAAATTTCTTCAGTTTATGAAGAGATACATAACGTATATAAAAAATGTTATTTTCGTTTTTCTAACATTTTGTTTTATGACGTTAAACAACTATATATCGTTTTAAAAACCGCAACTTTTTATCATTTTTATATACTCACGGAAAAATTCTGTTTGAAATTACAACATTTTTTAGACCCTATGCAGAATGGCAAGATTTTTTAATGAGAAGTTTTACGTAATTGAAGATTTTTTAACATCCTGAATTATTATGTAAAGCTTGAATTAGATAGAACTTTTCGAAAAAAATCCTGCTAACCCGCATAGAATCTCAAAATTTTCGTTATTCTAGATAGAATTTTTATTTAAATATATAGAAATTATAAAAAGTGGAGCTTTTTTGCTAAACGATACTTTATTGTGTAACGTCATACAACAAAATTTTATAAAAACTACAATAATATTTTTATATGTACATTATGTAGCTTTTTGCAAACTGAACAAATTTTATTCTAGACATTTTTCGATAGGACTCTTCATTTCCAAGATATTAAGAATAAAAAAAATATCAATACCGAAAAATTTAAACTTTTAGAAAAATTCGTCGGTCAGAAATATTGGTCGTAGTGCCGAACAAAAAAAAAATACGTGTCTCTTCTTTTTCAAACACTTTTTGATAAAAAATTGTCAGAATTATTGATGGTGGTCAGGTTTAGGGCATGAAAAATTCAGCTGGAATGTTCCATATTCTTTTGATCACTGAATCAGCCATTTTTTGCTCTATGATAAAAGATTCTGACTATTGTGGATGAGCTGTAAGAAATTTATGGGTTTTTACAAATTTCGCGGCTTCCCAAGGTAACCAAATCATCCAAATATTTCCAAAAAAAAATGTTCGATTTAGCTTGAGATGAGTTCTTCCGACGTGAGTGTAGGTTTTCTTTTCTTCCTTAAAATTAGTGACAATTTTTTTATGAAAATCATTTTTTAATTACCATTCGAGTCTGTGGTATTATTTATGTAATAAGAATAACTGCATTTTATATTTTTGTGATATAATATGTTTATGGAAAGAATAAAATCTGTGTCTTACTTACATTTTTTTTTCAGGTGAAGAAATGCAAAGGCAATGCAAATTATGACTGAAAAGTCTTTATGACAAATTATGTCTAAAGACTTTGTCATTATTGTGGGATTTATCATGGCATTGAAAATCCATTCCATTACTAAACGATTCGTATTAAACCGTTTCGACTTTCTTCCTTTCGGCATCTCACGGCTAATGAGAGAAAAAGCGAGCCTCCAGCGACGCGTGACGTGACATTCGTACGCTCGCTGATCGTGTCGTTTCTTTTTGCTAAACTTCTTCATCAGCGCGTTACTGCGCTTGGCATTTCCCGAAGAACGGAAAAAAACGACCTCGAACGTTCAAAGTAGGTAGAAGATCGTTTCATTGGACGAGCTAAAGTCTGCGCAAAAAAGAACCATTTCCGTAATCCTTGAGAGATCAGCAATATGACGCACTCGAGTCAATACGAAAATCTTGGAAGAGCGACATCATATTACCGCCGATTTCGTTTTTTTTTACTGAGTCATCATAAAATAAAATTTATATTTAGACCAATCTTTGTTTTCGAGATTTTTAGAAATTGAAATCTTAATGCGATTCCGGTAAATGTAACAAATCAGAGACACATTTCTTTATGGTTAATTCTTAACTTAGCGAACAGGATGGTTCAAAAGAAGCTTCGAATTTTTATGATTTTGAATTTTTATGATTTCGAATTTTTCTTTTTAGCTTGAAAACAGTATAAGAGTTATGGAAAATCTGGTAAAAGTTTTCCTAAAGGGGGAAAACCTTAACCAGTTTAACTTGGCCCAGTACTTAAGCTTCGTAAATTCTTAGAATTTTAAATTTGAAAAATTTGGTGACATCTCGAAATCGCAATTATTAATATCTTTTAAAGAGGTTTAAAAGGAATATATTTATTCAAGTACACCATTTTTTTTAATTTAACAGATTTGTAATCGGTAACTTAAAAAACCATCGAGTATGGATAAAATGAGTATGTTTTATCCATATCCAGCCACTTTTAGAATTTCGACCGCCATATTGTATTTGCCATTTTTTATTTTTGAATGTTGAGTTCAGATTCGTAATCAGCAGCATCATCAAAAACCCTAGGGTACCAAAATTCATCCTAATCGAGTAAGTTTTTCATTTTGATCCGCCATATTGGAACCGTCATTTTCAATTTTTGAATTTTGACTTCCGATAAGGATTCAGTGACCCCAAAAGTCCACAAGACCCATTTAAATGCCAAATTAGAGCAGGTTGAATAGAAAAGAAGCAATGTGCGTATTATTGCATCAATAATCAGGGGGGCTACCCCTGATTTCCACTATTGCGTCATTGTCAACGAAGGGGTTAATATTCCCAGTAAACACGGTAATGTTACCGCAATGTTACGCAATGTTACAGCAATGCAACAAGTAACATCACCTGCAACTAACATGTAAGTTATTATTTCCCACTCAACAACGTTACCATGTTATGTAACATTCGTTACGTAACCGTTATATTTGAGTTATGTTGTCCGCACGTTGCGCAATGTAACTGCCATGTACCAAGTAACCTACATATGTTACATCAGTTGCATAGCACACCCGTTACATTTGCATAATGTTGCTAGTGTGTTGCACAATGTAACCGCAACGTAACAGCAATGTAACCGAAAGTTACAAGCACGTTGCGTAATGTTACTGACGTGAAACAAGTAACGTAAAAGTTACGAAACCGCAACTTCGAAAGGTAACTTCACGTCAGGTTCCTTTGTAGACTGAAAGTCCACAAAAGAGCTTCACGGTTTGCGAAAACGCTACCCTTAGAAGGTCAAAAAAATAGCTACTACAATTAAAAGTAGAACAAGCTATTGGCGAATAATACCAACCAGTTAGGGCACCTCCGAAGGGTATCTCCGACCATTTATTTTGAGCTGCAAAGTCGCTCAGTCTTATACACGCTAGGGTCACGAATCGGTTGCGAGAAACTTTTGAGTCGTTACCCACCTAGCGGACATAACATAATGTATGAATATGTAATGTTCTTGCAACGTTGCTACGTTACATAACTGTAACATAACCGGACTATCGCCACAGTTACATACATGTTGCACTACCGTTACACACTTTCGTTATATAACTGTAACGTAACTACGGCATATAACAGTTACATAACGTGGATGTTTACGATATTACATAACCACTGTAATATGCACGTTACGTAAATGTTACATTCCCTTGCAACGTTTTTGCAATGTTGCTACGTTACATGACTGTAACATGACCGGACTATAGCCGGAGTTGCAGTACAAACGTTACATGTTTGTTGCATTAGAGTTACACATTTTGGTTACATAACTGTAACGGAACTATGGCGTACAACAGTTACGTAACGTCCATATTTACGATGTTACATAACCACTGTAATATGCATGTTACGTAAATGTAACATTCCCTTGCAACGTTCTTGCAATGTTGCCACGTTACATAACTATAACATTGCCTTCCTGTCACAAAAGTGACGTCCCAACTGTTACTTGCACGTTGCGTTGCGGCTTCATAACTTTTGTTATGCAACTGCACCGAAAATATGTCACATAACAGTAACATTACCGACATATAACAAATGAAACATCACATGTTACTCCTACGTTACATAGCCGCAAATTTAACGCAAGCGTAACATTGTTACAATCACATGTAACTTCCAGGTTACATTGCTGGTCAATTATGTGTTTACTGGGTTGATTGGTATGTTGACACAAAAATCGCAAAAAAAAAAACAAAAAAAAATCATAATAACAAAGTTTCCTTTATGAGAAAACAAAAAAGAATTGCGTGAAAAAAAAGCCTCATCTACGGGGATATAATAATATATCGCATTATCGTGCTTTAGTATTGCCCATGTCAATAGCAGACGCGTAGAAGCCGAATTATCGACTCTGTCGCTGATAAATTCCAGCCTCGACGTGCTACTGTGCCTGTGCAAGTGTACACAGAGCTCCTCCGAACCATCTCGTCCTCGTGTCTCCTTTGGCAAGGATGTACAGCAGTGCCTCCGTATAGCCGAACGAGAGATCGTCCTTTAGCCTGTGCGCCACCGGCACGGTTCGCATAAATTTCGCCCGAGGTCGCAATTTGCGTACCTACCGCGCGTTCTGCCAGTTTGCATAGCTCGAGACCTGCTTGCCACCTCGCTAATAGTTCGCCTCTGCCGGAGCTTTCAACCCTAATCCTACGTGCCCTCTGCAGAAATACCGACAAACACCGTTCCACGGCCATATTATTATTTTCCTTGATCCGTCTGACCTGATCGAGCATTTACCATTTGCATATATACGATGTTGTGTATCTTGTTTTTGTCGTTTGACAGAAATTAGTAGGTGACGTAAAGCAGTGACCACTTTATACCTGAGATATTACCCAATATTTAGGGGTGTGCGGGTTCTCGAAAATTTCGGGTTCTCGATGCTCGAGTCGGGTTCAAGTTTTCTCGATCGGGTACGAGTCGAGTTCAAGCAACCCGAAAACCTCGAGAAAACTCGAAAATATCGAGAAAACCCGTAAATCTCGAGAAGACCCGAAACTCAAGAAAACTCGAAAATATCGAGAAAACCCGTAAATCTCGAGTAAACCCAAGAATCTCGAAAAAAACACGAGAATGTCGAGAAAACTCGAATATCTCAACAACAAAATCGCTTATATTCAATGTATACCTACCTTAAAAAAGACATTCACAATCGCAGTTCTAGATATTTCTGAAGACAATTTTTCGAGTTGCGATTGTTCGATGATGATTGTGCTATAGGACCCACTTTAATTATCTGCGGTTTCGTTAACAGAAGAAGTAAATCTAAAGAAGTAAAGAGATACATCTAAAAAGATATGTAATAAAAAAAATGTACAGAGTGAAAACAACAGGACTGTGTAATTCCAAAATTACAACAACAAATATAGTGAATAAAAATATATTCAACGCGATATTACATTATATTCTTTTCTTGATGTATTGTACTGAATGCATATTTATGATTTAGATAATATCAAATCATATTTTCGAGTTTTCTTGAGGTCTTCGGGTTTTCTCGATATTTTCGAGTTTTCTTGAGGTTTTCGGGTTTTCTCGATATCTTCAAGTTTTCTTGAGGTTTCCGGGTTTTCTCGATATTATCGGGTTTTCTCGACATTTTCGGGTTCCTCGAACCCGACCCGAACCCGATCGAGAAAACTCGAACCCGACCCGAACCCGAATTTTCGAGAACCCGCACACCCCTACCAATATTCATTACCTTTTGATGTATTGTCCCATCTTTGTAATCGCATGTTGCCAAGTTGCAATTTCGATATCACTATACGGTTGATTCCCCTGAAATAGTTTGTTTGCATGTACCTAGTCATCCTTCTTATAATGACTAATATTTGTTTAATTTTTTTTTCGCTGGATGTATTAGTAAATCACATTTAGAAAAAAGTTGTTACTGGCGTATTCGCAACATGCGACTTTCTCATCACATTTGTTATTGGCGTGAAGTTTTTATTGCGAATTTATTGGGATATAGTGACTAAATTTGTGATTTTTGCACATTAATTGTAATCTACATTTCTCGCTATAATTTGTCAAGAACGCATTTTTTAATCCGAATTCAAGCTACGAATCGCACACGCCAGGAGACCCGTGCGATGTTTGCGCCTTCACTTCACATCTCTCTTTCGTTTTGGTGGTGCTATTGTCGGCACTGCGATAATTTGACAAGACGGATTCACATTTCAGTTATTTGTATTCCAAAAGTTTCGAATCTTATGGTGTGTATGAGGCCGCCGCAGGATTTAGAATTCGTATAAAATGCTATGCGAGTGATAAAAATTATGATACGATGAGTGTATGAGTGTTTATAGTCTAACATCATGACTGTGAATAACCTCAAATCTGTTTTGTCTTGCAATTTTTACTTTCTTTTTAATCTAACATATGGTGTGAATACTCATAGTATATTATAAGACCATTGATAGTAGTTTTTTTTTTAGAGAATGTGTAACACAATCCATATTTCAGGCAATATAAATTGGTCATAACAGACGGTTTCAGAAGTCTTATGTGAGTGATTGAAAAGACCACAAAATCTTCTCCATTATTAATCTCTTGTTGTTCAGTTCTCATTTGCTGGTAATTCTATCTGTATGTATCATACCAAAGCATAATAACTTTTATATTAATTTGCGGTCCAAAAATAAATAATTTTTTTTTTCTCAATATTTTAGATAAAGTATCAGAAGCAGTGAAGATTTTGAATTGGATTTCAATACCAAAGCTGCATTTTAAATCTAGAAGGCACACACCAAATTTCACTGCGATCCACAGCTTTTTACTAAAGTTATTGTGTTTTCGGACATACAGACGCCAGACATACAGACAGACTGAAATTAATGAATGTATTTCTTGGAATCTAAAACACTCAAACATGTATTTAGATCAAAATCTGAGAGACGAATTTTTTTGGATTCCGATACTTTCTCTCTTATATATTTTGTATGTGATGAGAAAGTAAAAAGTCTAAATGATAGGTTTTATGTAAATAATCGTATTAATCGTTTTTTCTCTGTGTTTAATCCCTAAAAGTCATTCCCCTGGCATGTACCTTCTACATTTCCGCGTATTCTAAGTCTATAAAGGTACTTAAATTTGTTTAATATTAAAATTATACATATTTCCTAAAATTATTTAGAATTGCTTCCTCATGGAGGAAGCTTTGTTTTCGTGAAAATTTTTCCTTTCGTGATTTTCATGTCAGAATACTCAGAATGGTCTAAAATGTTGAGAAAAGTGGTTTAGAAAAAATGTGTGTATGTGTGTATGTGTGTGTGTGTGTATGTGCGTGTTACATGCTCGAAAAATGTAAACCTTTGTAAGTCGGGAACGCCTCGAGATATCAAGCTGAAATGTACACCATAGATAGAGGGATCAATCCTCATTGTTCATATCGATTTTTGTTAAAATCCTCCTAATCGTTAAATTTTTACACGGTTTTGATTTTTTTCAAAAATGTCTGTTTACGCGATAACTCTTTAAATTTTCGACATATTGAGCTCAAAATTAGTCAGCGATGATCGCTACTGAATTTGATTAATATCGGTTTAAACGTTAAAATTTTATGAGGTTTTGATATTTTGAATTTTTTTTCTTCATTTTTTTGTGGATTCATTTTTAAAAAAACACGAACGGGACTTGAACTCATAATATCGAGTATCGAAATAATTTGTTTCTCACAGTCGGTTGAATTAAAAATAATTAAGATATTATTAAGATATTTATTCTATTATAGTTCATTTGGCTAGCAGAATTAACACCTTTATTCGGTATTATCAAATGTTTTTCAAGTATAATAAATATTTGTAAAAACGTGTAAGTGGAAATGCAGTAGAGATCGTGTGTTGGACTGAGACAGATAGATACCCTCTGTCCCTCCGCGTCCCTCGCCTAGATGGAAAGCGACCCACCCCCACTACTGCAGTTGCAAGACCTGTATGTAAGACCGGGGTCTCGACTTGTTCAATCGATTAGATCCATTGTTCATGCGCTGATTTGATGCCTTAACTTGTTTTTTCGCCGTGTTTACTCCGTGTTTACGTTCTCGACGAAACGTGACTTAGCTCCGGTGCCGTGAGGCGAACTTCAGACCGCTATATCGGCATAGGTTTTCCGCAGTTTTCCTATGCCCATAGCAGAAATGCTATGGCGAATGCCATATCCCATGTAGAAATCAGTCTGGGCATCCCAGTTTGAAACTCGATCCTGGTCGGGATTGGGTCGGGTTTCCATAAATGGGTTATCCAACTTGGAATCCGAATAGATCCCAAAAAGACTTTCGTTTACGCACTCGATGACAGTTTATCATCGATTAGGATTTTCTAGGGTTACCCTAAGAGAACCGTCCTATTTAGAATCGGGATGGATTCCGGTTCGGGACCTAATTCTGAACGACGAGCTGTATTACCGTGCATCAGGATTTGTTAGGATTACCCTAAGAGGGGTTCTACTTGGATTCTGAATAGTATCCGTATCGTCTTCCCATTACTGAAAAATTTGTCCGAAACTAATTTTACTTCACCCCTTATGTAGTAAAATGTTGTAGAATACATGTACGAAAAACTTTTCCTTAACTCGCGTGATTATAACAACGTATGCGGTTCATGTGACCCCAGACGCGTTTACTTCGTTGCCCATGCAGAAATTTCGACAGGGTTCCAGCTCCCGAGTAGAAATTTCATCAGGCATGCCTGTTGTCACACGAGGTCCAGATCAGTTTTATGTACGGTAACCTATTTGGAGCCGCCATAAATTTACCTGCTCAGGTCCATGTAAGGCCGAGATATGGCATCCTACCTTAAAAATGCCGTCTTTCCACCGGATGAGGCCCATGTCAGACTTTACATACGGTAACCTCATATAGATATGCCATTCATCGACCTTATCCGTTTCGCATAAGGTCTTCCTGTGGCATTTGGACCAAGATTTTGTCCAATTTACCTTTACTTTCCCTGGTCAGATCCGCATACGGTCTTCGTATGGCATAGTTTTTTTTAAATATGCCGTAAATTTACATTATCAGGTTCATGTAAGGGCTAGAGACGGCATTCGTTAAAAACATTTAAAAATTATTGTTATGCTAAATCAATCTTTTCAGCACTTTGCGTGGGCTGGATTTTTTCACATCTTTATCCCATCGAGAAGTATTCGAAATTTTCGCCGAAACTCACGTTTTACGGGACTGTACCGCTAGAATTGCTTTGAAATCTATCCAGGTACTGACCGTCAAACGCCAGTACCTGGATGGGTGACCGCCCCATCATGTTTGAATTTTGATTATTTCGGTCGTAGTTACAATAAATGGATGTACAGTCTTGACGTGTTTTCATTTCAACTATACTTCAAACAGACAATAAATATATAAGCTTTCTAAGATGTCAATGGTCGAGTGGGCTAAGACGCAGAACTGTCATCCAGAGGATCAAGGTTCGATTCCCACCAACGGCAAATAAATTTACATGTGTTTTTTTCAGCAATTAATATGTACTGAAAACTAAATAAGCTCGAATATCCAATAGAAAGTGCAAAATAAATCGAATTCGATGAGCGCAGATAATTATTTTGTAATTTATTTGCCGTTTTTATAAGTAGGGGCTTAGTAGGGCAGCCTCTATCCGGCCCTTATCTGGAAAACTTAATCTGGCCCTGATCATGTGCTGCGTTACTTTCCTGCAAGGTCCGTATAAGGTTACCAGGCAGGGGCCTTAGATTTAAATCCGGCTACCACGCTAGGGCCTGATATTCCCCGTAGCTGAATTTTTACTCGGGCTGGAACCAGCTTGGTATTCTCATCTTTCGACAAGGAGTCTAGTATGCCCATCTACCAGCTGGAATCCAATTAGCCATCGGATCGGATCCCAGTTCGAAATCCCGATCGGAATGCAGTTTCCGCGCGTTACATCTCAAGTCTGGTGCCCGATCTGATAACCGACTGGAATCCGACCGGAAGATGGGAATACCAGGCAGGATCCAGCTGGATTCCTGCCGAAATTTCTACATGGGATAGAGCGGGAAGTCGGATGCGGCCGCATGGGGGTCTGGTTACTGATCCGGACCAGACCCCCAGGGGGGTCTGGCTACTGACCCGGGTAGACCCTGTGACAGGCGTAATGTCTACAAGATGGGGGGGACAAAATTGTTTTTTCGTCACAGTGAGGTGCAAAACGTCACAAGATAGCGCGTCATTTCACTGATAAGTTCTAAGTATACATTTATAAATAAAATAAATCTCAGGTTTTTGTTTTAAAAAAACTATTAGAATCAAACTTACTTCCGCGTTGTGAGGATTACAAGTCATTCCCCTGGTGTTGATGTCCAAGGGAATGACGAATCTTCTAGAGCAATGATCCCAACCAGATTATCATGCATGTGTTTACATAAAAATTATTGCTTGGACATGAAGTTTTTTTTTCTTGTAGTATTATTATTAAACATTTATCATTTTAAGTAATTTGGAGATGTCACCACTGTCGAAGGCGGAAAAGCTTCCACGTACGTTTATCCTTATTGTGTATTGTATTTTACTGCAGTCGTAATAAATATTTTATTTTTTTCCGTTGGTAATGTAAACTAACGTACTAATTAGTTTGATAATTATTCTTTTTTTAAATTAATAATTACTATTTCTTTAAGAGGTGCGAAAAATCCATAAAAATAGAATAAGCAGCTTGTTCAAGGAGAAATTATATTTACGCAACTTAATCAGAAGGACATTCATAAGTTTTTAATAACTTTTTTGTAGAGAAAAATTGCCTGACTTTTCTTAATAAGGATATCCCGAAGGCAGAAGTTTAAAAAAGGTTAGATGAAATAGTTGGAGCTTTGAGAAAAATCGAGGGTCGTAGTTACATTTTCAGGGATGTACCTGAATTTCAATCGCACGGCTACAAGTTGCAAGACTTTTATTTGGGGACGAGGTACACGCTGAAAATATCACAATTCGTTGGAAACAGTCATATGCGAATATTTTACCGCTTTGAGTCTGCCTGACTACAGCGGGTAATTTCTACTTATACGGTCTACATGCGACCGCCGATGGCCTATTCTTAGGGTATGCAAATACCGACAAATCTGGAGCAGTTTCCAATAAAATAAAAACGTTAATGTGTCTGCAGAGGTTATAGTTCACGTCTGGACCGATCGAGTAATAAAACGTCAAATATAGAGCTATATAAAATATTAAATAAAGCGAATATAATAGATGGTTGGTTTCAGACTGAACTTACTAAAAGCATGTAGAACATGCTAAGTACGCCGAAAAAGATTCGAACAGTTTTTTTCCTTAAATACGCAATGAAATTTGAAAAACATACTGTAAAAATGAGAATGTCTTAGATGAAATTAGTAGAGTTGGGAATTTCGGAAAATATAATCCCGTGAAGAAATCTTATCAGGGTTCTTCCAAGGCCCCGATTAATATTCCCTAATTCTCTTAGGGGCCTTATGTGGAAGCCTCATAGGGCTTCGCAAATGATGGTTACGCTTTTTTCTTCGAGACCTTTAAAGGCTAAATATTAGGGGCCTTTAAAGGCAGAATAACGAGGACCTTTTAAGGTTGCCCTATTAAGTCCTTACTAAAATAATAAAGAAATGTAATTAAAAAATATATATTTATTATTATTTAGTTGAGTAATGCTGCACTTTTAATTAGATATTTCGTCTTCCTCTACACGATGGTACATATTAATCGCTGAAAAAACATATTACATTTTTTTTTTACATTGACGGGAATCGATCCTAGAACTCTCCGGATGGTGTAGTTGCGCTGCGCCTTAGCTCTCTTGGCCATTCAAATCATATGAATATACAATTTTTTTTGTTTATTTGAATGACTGTAATATAAAATATGAAATAAAATTAATGTAATATAGTCAGAACTTGATAGATTTACATGACTGCGTCTGACGTGTAAAAATAAAAGCACATTCAGTTATTTTTTTACAGAAATTAGTTATATCGAATAGGGTACATTGTATCGTTGTTGTCATCTATAATTATATTCCACAAAATTGTTGTTCTATCGTTTGCGGGAATTAGATCGTTTGTATCTAGGTGCGTGACTGCCTCACTGACCTGAGGGCCAGTATTAGAATGGGTGACCACCTGGCTGACTTTGACGGTCATTAGTTGGATAGATGACCACCAATTTTGTTATGGAAACCTCGGATTGCCATATATTATTGATTTGGCAAATTTATTATTGATTTGTTTACTTTATGCCATGGTTAAGCCTAACTGGGCCTTTAATTAATTAACTGATCAAGGCCTTGTTAAACTTCACCATGGCCTTATGAGATCCTTATTTGGCAAAATTATGATTAATTAGTTTACTTGATATCATAATGAAGCCTGTCTGGGCCCTTCAGTAATTACCCTATCAAGCCCTTATTGAACTTCGCCATGGAAACCTAGAATTGCCTTATGAGACCCTTAGGTGGCAAAACTATTATTGATTTGTTTACTTGGTGCCAAGATAACGCCTGACTGGGCCCTTAACTGATTACCCTATCAAGCCCTTATTAAACTTCGACATGGAAACCTAGAATTGCCTAAGGAGACCCTTATCTGGCGAAATTATTATTTATTTGTTTATTTGGTGCCATGATTAAGCCTGACTGGGCCCTTAAGTGATTACCCTATCAAGCCCTTATTAAACTTCGTCGTGGCAACCTAGAATTGCCTTATAAGGCAATTACGTGGCGAAATTATTATTGATTTATTTACTTGGTGCCATGATTACGCCTGACTGGGCCCTTAATTAATTGCCCTAATATAGCCCCATTAAATATCGGCATGAAACCCTACAGTTTCCTTAGTAGGTCCCTAATTGGGAGTGGTACGGAACTCCTTTTTATGGTGTCCACATTAAAGCCCGATAGGGCCCTAAGTTATCCTAGGGCAACCCTAATATTTTTCTTCACGGGATAAGCTAAATTCACGCTTTCTCCATTTTTTCTTGACAAAAATGCGTAAACGCCACGATGCGTCTAATAGGCAGTACAAAATTACGCGATTTACAAATCGGAATTATGCTAATTCTAATTCCAATAAGTAGGACCTGTAGCCCAAAGCAGTTGTAAAAACTGACCAATCGATCCAAACAATCAACTGGAATTGTTAGAACAGTATCAACTACAATCTCGTTGACAGAGTACCGATAGTAACAATAACGAGTTGTTATCATAAACTCATCTCACCGTTCGTTTGGTGCAACGAATCATTTGGATTGGAGAGCAACCGCGATAGTTGCAGCCACTGAATCGTTGGTATTATTTTTTGCTATACGAAGAAAAAAAAATGGCAATCATCTCTCGATTCGTATGGTAATCGAGGGCCATGTGCCCAGTCTGGCATTTTTTCCTAAACGTTATGACTTCTTTCCCAAAGTTTGAGCTCGATAGACAGCACAAATTGGGCGTTACTTCAACAGTCGAGGACTAAATCCCATGTGACATACATGTCCCTCGATTAGTATGCGAATCGAGGTATGATTCCTATATTATTGTCTTCGTGCACCAATCGAAAATGGTTGAGAATACCGATTTCATTTCAGTGACTAACACGTCACACAGAATATGCTAGAATTGGTCGCCAAAACTACTTTTTTCTTTCTGTCTACGCCAAAGCGTCCTCGGGCAAAAATTAAGAGGCAACGGTACACCGGTGAAAATTTCTTCGCCCAATGTTAAACACCTATAGGTCTGTCTCTCTCGCACTATTTGTTTTTTAATTTTCATAAAAAAACGACGGACTCGATTGAGGAGCCAGAAGCTTAGCCCAATTCTACGATACTTCCGCGTGTCGCCTCAAAATACGGACCCTATCTGCTGTACTGTTCAGGAGAAAATAGCTTTGAAAAAATCTGCGGGCTGGAGGGGAGTATCACTGCCTCTTAAAGTATGAAAACAGTATTTTGTAAATATTAAAAGTCTTGAATTATGTATGCCAAGGATGGTATATTGGAATAAGACATACCGAATAATATCCCGCCCAAATTCAAAGTAGTGAAAACAGTTTAAAAAGTTAAAAGTATGATCTATTGGACTGAATAATCCTAAAGGGTATTAGACCGAATCTTTATTTATCGGTGCCCAGGTAAAAATTTCCATGGTTTTCGGTGCCCAGGTCGATATCTCCACCGACTTCCAGGTCCAGGTCGATATCTCTATGGATTTCGATGCCCAGGTTGATATCTTCACAGCTTTTGGTGTCCCAATTGATATCTCCATGATTTCCGGCCTCCATGGTTTTAGGTGTCCAGGTCGATATCTCCATGGTTTTAGGTGTCCAGTTCGATATTTCCATGGTTTTTGGTGTGCAGATCGATATATCCAGGGTTTTCAGTGATCAGGTCGATCTCACCATAAAAAAAGTAATGGCGGGGTATATCTGAACACCAAAAACTGTGAAAACATTGAACTAAACACCTAACTGGACCTGAACCCTAAACACTAATCATTTGATCTAATACTTTTTGCTATTATTCAGTCCAATAGATCATACTTACTCTTTACACTATTTTCAATACTGTTTGTTTTAATACCTTCTGTATTTGGGCGGGATATTATTCGGTATCCCTTATTCCTATACGCCAGACTTGGCACACATAATCCAAGACCCTGTTTTCTGATTCAAAATACTGTTTTCATACTCTCGTTTTTGCGCGGGTCAGAATATTTTTCGATTCCTATGTCAAGTATGGAGATTATTCCCAAACGCTTTGCACAATGTACAGTACACGTTTATATCTCTGCCACAGTAGTCTTTCCCAGGTACAATTTTGTTACAAGCCATGTGACAACTTAGTGGTAACGCGAAATGCATCCGCACAGTGCACATGCACATAATAGCACTCCATTCCACTGTTACGCGCATAGCTGCCGTTAAATCAAAACTTTATTTGTCCCGTGAGAGTGCGCGAGGTCAAAATTGCAACTCAAAATCGACAGGCTCCCAGAGCCACGATAATTCTCGTTTCATGTACACAAATAGTACATTGCGTGCAGATTATACCACCGAGTTTCTCCTATGGTGCGCACCAGGAGTATAGTTATTCCTGGTATAATAGTTGTACCTACCGTCAATAGTTGAAGTAGTGACGCACATTGGTAAAACGCGACTGGTGCTCGATTATAACGATCGCGGGGATTTTCTCGTTAAAAGCTTATTGAAAACTCTGCTGAATGGATACCCCATGCGATTTAAAGGAGACTCTCATACGCATAACATATACGTTATGAAGTTCTTAAGGATTCGTTGGAACTCGCGTGGATTGAGGTGAACGCGTTCGTAGCTCGTGCGAACGAATGGCCTTACGCTGTCAGCTCCAAACCGTCTCTCGACCCCCTGCAGCATCCCTTATATTCAACCCTTCTCACGCGACTTCCGACTCGACTGGTGCATCCCCCTTGCTCTCCCTCTCCCCTTTACCTACCATCAACCAGGATGGGAACTGCATCGTCTCTGCACCGCTGCACTGCTGCACCGCTGGAGATGCACTCGGATCTTGTTCAAGATAAGTCTCTCGCGGATTACTGAAGCCCGGGATACAGCAGCTGGCACATACACACGTAAATGTTGAGCTCTGGACACCCACGGAGAAACACACGGGGGCATATACACACCCACGAATGCGTGATATATCTAATACTCCATTAGTCATGAGTCGATGCGCATATTCGAAATCTAGAAATGTCATCATGATATATTATTGATATATTTCGATTACTCTATATCAGTTACTAGAAAACAGAGCACCGGATAATACACGCTACCAATTATGAAATTTAAAAAAAATTCCATGATATGGAGCTAAAATATCGTTTGTCGTATCATGACCTGGAAATGTTTTCATATTTTTATATGAAACCCAGAAAATCATTAATGAGTGATTTATGCGCGATTCCCATGTAGAATTCTGGAAGTATGTTGAAATATTTTAAGAGGAATAATATGGCTGAAGTTATGTCGTACGTCCTGGCTATTTTTCTCGTCCTGTTTCCAATTATTATTGTCTACTTGAATTATTCTAAGCAATTGTTTCTTTCGACTATAAGATGCTTCACATTCGATATTTTTCTCTCTATTAGCATCTTTTATACGAAAACCAAGAGGAAGTTGTCGTTACGCTTACTCGTCACTTGCACCGGACATTAATATTACATTTCTGTAACTTCATATCAACTCAATTATTCCTCTTTTTCTGCTATTCTGCAGGCCGCGCGTGCAGCGAGCGTCCGCATCTTTGGGTCGCATGGCGACCACTAAAAATTCCCCCACTATGTACGCCAACCATGCTTTCTTTCTTTCCTTCATAACTTTTAATCCTTAGTCTTCAATCAATTTCCAAACAATCAACATGTCTTAAATACAATATTTCAAGCGATCGAGCTCCGCGTTTAAGTATAAGTTTCTTAAAATAATCAACTAATAATTGTCATAAACAGTGACAATATAAGAAGTTTTATCCTGTTAAATTGGTGTTTTAAGCTGTTAAATTCGGATAAATAAATCCACATATTTTACGCGTGATAATTCGAAATATTGATTTTAATCATTAATCGAACCGAGAACTCCCAAAAATCGGGACGTAACATTATGTTTATTTGAATGCTTTCTCATTTTTTTTAAATGTGTAATAGTATATTATGCTACAAGGGAGGAAAGTGCGTGATTTCCGTCTATGTTAAAAAGACTATATTTTTATGCCTGCTACGGCGCAACGGCACAAATAGGTAACAATATTAAATAATTGAATTTCGCCCCGATCCACTCCAGCGGGACAAAAAGTACAGAAGCGGACAAAAAAGTGCTGCCGATCAAGAACCGACAACTTTCCACCCGCGTTGCAGGCATGGAATGTGGTTTTTAGCGCAGTCGGTAAAAAAAGAATTAGCATAGCAAAAAGTGGTTTTCAGATTATGAAAATTGAAGAATACTCACTTATTCCATATTGGGCTAAACTTGTACTGATGGTGAATAATTGTGTACATTTCGAAATCACTCCAGTAATCATATGGACTGTAAGTAAATTTAGTAATATCCTTAATATCGTGACAATGCGATTAAATGAAAAATGCAAACTTATAATACGTTCTTTTTACTCCCGACTGCCCGCCGGGCAAAAAGACGGGTGTTATGCGTTTCACGGTGATCAGCTGATCGATTCGGATTTCTTTGTCGCCAGTTTTCTCCGAAACCACAACAAATGGCTTGACCAAATTTGGCACATGGATTCTGACAGTGATAAAGATGGTTCTAAGACATATTTCGGTACGATAAATTATTAATTCGCTGAATTACAAGTATTTTTTGAAAAACCTGTTTGAAAATATTGATTTTACCGCCATTAGTCATCTCAAGCAAATCCATCGTCCGCTGTGTACTATTAATGTATTTCGCCACGTTTCTCCGAATTCACAATAAATGGCTTAACCAAATTTGGTACATCAATTCTGACAGTGAATAAGATGGTTATTAGACATATTTCGGTACAATAAGTTACTAACTCGCTGAGGTAAGAGTGTTTTTTCAAAAAGCCCGTTTGAAAATATTTTTTTATTACCGCCATTAGTCATTCCCAATAAATCCATCGTCTGCAGTGTACTAACCTTACACAAACAATTCGATGAAGCGTAGTGTACGACGATACTAATAAATAAATAATCTGTGTATTGTTTACTTTTTTTTATTTACTTGTGATTTATTTTTTTATATCTTACACGTCTAGCCATTACCTCATTCCTGGTCTGCTGTCATGTAAATGTACATATTCACCTAAGGATGAACTTTAAAAAGTATGAAATAAAAATAAAATTAAAAATTTTAAAAAAACTCCCGACTTAAAAAAAAAACTATATAAAAAAAATTTGATTTTATAAATTCAATATTCATAAAAATTAATCTGAAAAGGATAAAATAATTTCCGGTATCGTTTTAGTGAACAAATCATTTGAATAATAATAATTTATTTACTGCTGTCAATACTGTCGGGAGACGTCCCTCAAATATCGTAATCATCTATTGCCTATCAAGAGACGCGCTGGCGTCTGGACACTTATAGAAAAGAATGATTATATACAATAAGGACATTTGCCAACCCAGAAGAAGACGTCTCCGGACTGTATTGACAGCAGTAAATAAATTATTATTATTCAAATGATTTGTTCACTAAAACGATACCGGAAATTATTTTATCCTTTTCAGATTAATTTTTATGAATATTGAATTTATAAAATCAAATTTTTTTTATATAGTTTTTTTTTTAAGTCGGGAGTTTTTTTAAAATTTTTAATTTTATTTTTATTATTCGTGGTGTCAATTAAAAGGATCTATTTTTTTTACAATTTCGACTTTTACTACCAATCTCTTGCTGCACGTTATTTTTGCTTCCTCATAGAAGAAGCTTTGTTTTCGTGCGAATTTTTTTTTTCGAATTTGTTATATCAGTACACTCAAAATGGTCTAAAACGTCGAGAAAAGGGGTTTAGAAAAAAAATGTGTGGATGGATGTGCGTGTGTGTGTGGACGTCACTCAAAATTGAAATTTACAGATCTCAAGAACTGCCAATCGGGCTAAAATTTAACAAACATGTGAAACAGGCCAACTCCTTTGTTCGTAGTAATTTTCAAATAAATTAAAGAATATGTTCAAATTTTATTTGACTTGGCAATTTTCGAAAAATGCCTGTACGCTGTCTAGCATCCGCAAATTTTTAGTTTTTGAGCTAAAAAATGTTTATGAATAAAGCTATGTTAAAAGAGGATCGGTATTGAATTTGGAATGAATCTGTGAAAAAGTTCGGATTTTATGGGATTTTGAATTTTTCAAAAGATATACGTTTTGCTCTAACTCACGTAAAATCTCACCAAATCAACTTAAATTTTCTACAGATGAAAAATAACATTCAGTACCTATTATTAGTACCTACCAAATTTGGTCGTGATCGGTAAAGCGGTTTGGATTTTACGTGATTTTGAATTTTTCAAGAACTATATAGGAAAAAAAAGTTGGAAAGTAGAACTTTGCACATTGTTTCCTCATTAATTTTCATTTTTTACAAAGCTACCTCTATGAGGAAGCCATAATTAATAAATAAGCTTGCTGATAGAGGTGGCTTTGTGAAAAAATGAAAATTAATGAGGAAGCAATGTGCAAAGTTCTACTGCGCAACTTTTTGTTTCGTGGTGCCAATTAAGAGGATCCATTTTTTTACACCTTTGACTTCTACAACCAGTCTCTTGCTGCGCGTAATTTTTCCTCTCTGCGTGTTGAAGGGCCATCGTCGCGAATGCCGTAAAAAGTCGCATACAATCGTTCGCACGTAAAAATTCCGCAAAAACCTCAGTATTAATGTAGGTCAATTTGGATGAAACTCCGTGAACAAATCTGTCACGAAGTCTGAGGCTGCCGAACGAAAGCGAGCAATTGTGCAAGGACGTGGCACTTGCAGCTTAGTCGTATATATCTATAGGCTGTAACTTTCACGAGGAGTTCAGGGGGCGTTCACGACTTGAATATAAGCTGAGACTGAAAGTACCCTGAAGTCTCGGCAACGTGTTGCAACTCATCGATTACCCAGGTGTCCTCGAATTTTTATTATTCTATCATACAGTTACTCGCTTCTCGCGTCATCCCTTCTTTCGCTCACCACTGCAGCACAGCTTATTCCTTATCAGTAATCTGATCTTTGAAAAGATCGATTATCGATGGCAACAAGTGCCGAGTGAAAGAGTCTGGAGTATACAAGATATATAGCGACGAGAAAGAAGAAGAAGATACTCGAGAAGGACAAAAGCTCGCGTGACGTCGCGTCGTGCCGTTGCGAGATTATTATTTTTAGAATAATCGTTCGCGACACTGAGCGAGACGAAAGAAAAAAAAAAGCGGGAAGTATGACGTAAAAAAGAGAAAAATACCGAGAGCCATCGACAGAGCTTAAAAGTGCTGCTCGGTGTAGCGGGCGGAAAAATTAATCCATATTCAAGAATTTTTTCCACGTAATCCAGAAAATGACATTTTTCGGGTATTTCAGTGTAGATTAACAGTTTAATATAAAAACAAAGTAGAAACTTGCATATTGTTTCCTAGTTATTTTGCATTTTTAATAAATATACCTCTACAACACAGATAGAAAAAAATATATGTATCATATATGCTTAATATATATGGTGCCAAAAAATTCTATATGTTGTATATATTTTACACATATGTCTGTAAAAATATATGTAAAATATATGAGATATACATATGAATATATCTAATATATATATATATATATATTTAGCGCCTAAAAGTAGAAACGTATTCTATATGTAGAATATATTCTGCATATATTTCTATTTCTACGTGTGTAATTTCATTCATTTTGGCCTCCTCATAGAGGAAGCTTTGTACAGTTAAAAATAATGAGAAAACAATGTTTAAAATTCTACTTAGCATCCTTGTTATAAATCTGAAAAACAGAAATTTAACAAAATTTGAATTGTCACAAAATAATCAACAAAAATTCGAAATACTTTCAAATCCGAACCTTTCTACAGACTTTAATTGAATTAGAAATCTAGTAACACGAAGCATTTTTTCGTTTACGTAGAAAATAGGTACTGACGGTATTAAATTTTGAAAAAGTTGCATGCAATAACGTCAATTTTTTGAAAATTTCAAAATTGCATAAAATTTGAATTTTATTACCGATTTTGCACAAATTCAATATCAAAGGTCGCATCACTTTCTTCAATTTTCATACGAATTTTCATCCCGATAGATAGAAATTCGTTCGAGTTAGAGAACATTTTTCAAAATCTTAAAAATCCCATAAAATGTGAATGCGTCAAGTGATTTAAAAAAAAAAGTTCTACGTCATTAAAATTTGAGCTGGTTCTATAGAGTAATTCACAAGTCATGGTAGTATAAATGTTAAGCCCTTCATCACACACATACACACGTACACGCATACAAACAATTTTTCTAAACCACTTTTCACAACATTTCGGACCACTTTGATTATATTAACATGGAAATCTGAAAAAAAAAATCATGAATACAAAGCTTCCTTTATAAGAAATGCCAATGTGGTGCGGTGAGATAAGAAAACGTAAGAAGAAAATTCTATCTACGGTTTAAGTAAAACTATTTCGATAATAATGATTTTTTTTAAATTTATTTCATGCACTGAGAGCAGAGTTGGTTAACAGTCAACAAATCAAGGGTTAAATATGGCAAAACGAACCATTTAGTACCAAATGTATGTTGAGTCGAGTAAAATCTGTTAAGTATTCACAAATGTCAGCGAGCTTCATTTGGGACAATTCAATGTTATTTAGCTCGCCTAAGATTCAATAAGAATAACTTCATTGGTTCATTTTGCCATATTTAACACTTGATTTGTTAACTGTTAACAAACTCTTCTCTCCGTGTGGTAGATTTAAAGGTAATAATGGATTATCAAGATTATTGGCTTTTATTTTTAGTGCAATTTGCCAACCGGATATCCACCTCACGAAGCATTTTCATTAAACTGGACAGGACGCAGATATCATAAATATATTCAACCTGCTTTCTATTTTAAGTAACTGAATTTTTATAGCACACAATATTGCGAATATGAAGACCTAAAAAAAAAGCTTCCTCATAATTTTTTGTTTTTTTTTACAAAGCTACCTTTATGAGGAAGTATGTTCATTGATTTTGGTTTCCTCATAGAGGAAACTTTGTAAAAAACCAAAAATAATGAGGAAACAAATTTGCAAATTCTACTTTGCAGCTTTATTTAGACAAACCGTAACTTTTCGATATAAATATAGTATAACTCAATGCTCTTATAATATTTATCTATATATGTTAAGAGTGTTTATTATAAAATATTGATAACATCAATATTTCATTCCCCACAATCTTGTAAAATTTTGTAAAAGCTAATACAATAAAATAATTTTATGTAAAAGTTAAAATTCTTATAAATTTGAACCACCTTACAGATTATGATGAAACTATGTACTAATCATCGCAGAATAGTACCGATTTCACGTATAAAATTAAAATTCGTTGTCTCATTTTTTGATAAAGTTAGGACAACAACGTGAATTTTTCGAAAATTCCAAAACTATATAAAATCCGAACGGTTTTTCCGATTTCGGTGAAATTCAATACCAAATAACATTAAGAGTATCTATACTTATGAAGAATTATTTTGCAAAACATCGCCAATTTTACGAAAGCTAGAATGCGCACATTTTTTTTTTTTGAATAATTTAAAAAATCATAAAATTCAAATTCCTGCATACATCTTGTAAAAAAAATGACAACAGTCAAAGATGAAAAAATTTAAAAAAATATAAAATTCAAATTCCTGCATACATCTTGTAAAAAAAATGACAACCGTCAAAGATGAATAAATTTAAAAAAACATAAAATTCAAATTCATGCATACATCTTGTAAAAAAAATGACAAGCTGCTGCTTCACTTAAGGTAAAAGTCCCAGTAATCGACAGCGTACCAGTGATCGTCAACGTGCGCTTTAACTGTAACAAAATTTATATTCAAAGAACGTAACTGACAATTACTGGTACACTGTCGATTACTGGGACATTTACCTTATGTGCAAAATTTTAGCTCAATACTAAGTAGGCCATTCATTTCATTCATCGTCGTTCATTTGCCATCACGCCATTTTTTTCTGTAGTTTGTAAGCATAATAATGGAAATTTTGTGAAATTTTGAGAAAAATCGGAATGGTCTGGCTCAACAAAAAAAAAATTATTACTGTATTTTGTCAAAAAATATCGGAAATTATTTTTAAGTGGCTATGGAAACTTTTTTATTAAAAATTACATTCAAAAACTTAAATTTTATACAGGCACAAATTTTTTGTACGGTCGGTAGTTTTGAATATACAGCGAATTGAAAAAAATGAAATAAAAAAAATTGTTATTAAGTTTTGGGCAAACCATAGGTGCAAAAATTCTGAAATAATTTATGAATGTCCATGATACTCTAAACGACTTTTGAAAAAATTATAAACACTTTTTGCGGCCATGATAAATTTGGGTTGTCAACTTGATATGGAATGACCCATGTGTGATTGAAATTTCTAAGCCCAGCATACGGACACATTCATACGGAAATTTTTTCTAAACCACTTTTCTCGATGGTTTGTACCTTACTGAGTGTCCTGACATGAAAATCACGAAATATATTTTTTTTCTTTCATAAAAACAAAGCTTCCTCTATGAGGGAGCAAAAAAACGACACTTTATCGTTTGTTCACCCAGAAAAAATATTTGGTAATAATAACTAAAATTACCTATTCAACATTTAATTATTTCAATCAACGAAAATTTACTTTTCCTCCAACAGATATGTATTTCAGTTTTTTTTATTTCCAAAATATTTATTTACTTCAATCACCTTTCACTGTACAACGGATACTAAAAAAATAATTTATTTATTACTACTAAATTCTTTCTTAATACCGAAAAAAGATCTAGTTAAAATGACCAAATACATGTATTAGATATTTTTAAATAAAATCAATTAGAACTATCTTATAACCCAATATGGATTTATATCCTTTCATCATTGGAGTTTATTATTATCACCATGCAACATTTATCGATTTGATTTAATTCTTGTCGTACATTTATATAAAGATTATATATTCTTTAAATCGGCAGCAGTGGACGCGCGTTCGATGTGCGGCTTCGACGGTCCCCGGAGTTAAGCAGCGATCATAACTTGGATGGGTGACCGCTTAGCCGCGCACTGGATTGTGCGCCAACTGCTGAGCGGGAGGCTGTTCTGAGCTTCTAAAGGATAGTTGTGGCATATCCTAAAAAAAAAAAAAAAATTTTTAATTTATATTTATATAACTGCCGACCCAAATAAATATTTCTTAGATTTGAATATATTTACTATGCAACAAGTATATTAAATACAAATAAAAAAAGTTATTTGAGGTGAATGGAAGTCTAGTATGTCGGCATCGAAATAAGAAATTTTATTTCCGATGCGTAGATTCTAGTCCCGTTAACAAGATCTTTTTTTCTGGGTGTTTGAAAGAAATTTCTAATTATTTATTCGTGTTTTTTTTCACTCGCTAGACTAAGCAGAGCCCTTAAGAAGTAGATGAAAAAGTGAGACGGAAGTCAACAAAGTAAGGAAAAAAAAGCTTTAGGCGCACCCTCGCCAATTCTTCCACGAAAAAGGCCACGAGTCAGCGAATCTGGGGATTGGGGTTACTACGCGGGGCGAGCTGGTCGGCGCGAGTTGCCGGCCCGGGTGGCCGTCGGTGCGCAGCGACATACCGTTCCCACCGCTTTCTACTGCTATTATAAATCGATCGCTTGCTTTTTTTCATTCACGAGATGCGCTTACATGACGCGAATTACGTCAGCGATAGCTTTATACATATATAGTCTATGTGTACGGGGTGATTTTCCTTGGTGGATTCTCGTGTCCCACGTGGACCTTGCCGATAGTGATGCTTTCTATGGTGTCTCGTCTATCGATCCCTCGTTCGTTACTATCTCTCTCACCGAAGCCTTCATCCGCGAACTAATTCAATTTATAATGGCGGTGGCCGAATCTTGCACTACATGATGTCCCTCAAGGCTTGACGATGAAAGCTAGTAGATAGTTGCCAGTAAAGGCTACGTAGGAAATGTTAGGGATCGTCCAATTCAATGATAGACACATTATCGAACTACTATAATTATTTAGATATAATTAATTTATCGCCACTTATTACCTCTTTCAACTGCATATTATCGATTTCCCGAAATATAATGTGACGCTTTCGTATTCATTACAATTTTGTCGTTGTTACTTCGCATCAAAACGCTATTCCGACTTTTAATACTTATATGTCTTAATTTATGAATTAATTGCAGACTTTTGATTTGTTTGATTGATTTTTTTTCCTTCCGTTTCTACTTATTCGGAACAAATGTATATAACACTGTATGAGTAAATAACAGTCATAAGATTGAAAGATAGTAATCGGTAATCGATTTTAGTATTTACTTGTATCGTTTTTTGGGGCGATTTTAAATAAATGAAATTTAATGTGAATCAAATAAATTTCATAAAAAATTTCAAGTGAGTTTAATTTGATTCAAATAAAATTTTATTATTTAAAAATAAATCCATCAAACCGATTTGTCTGCGTGCGATCGGCGCAAAGTTTGTTCGTTGTCAAGTCCGAGGTCAAGCCTGATTGTCAATTATCGGGTTCGGTTAAACCTCAAGAAAAGAGAAGAGCAACAACTCTTTAATATCTATTCGCATCATCCGGTACAATATGTAATTATTACAATTGATGATTGACCATAAAAAGGTAGCGCTTTGTATTTTTGTGAATTCCTATCTAGGTTCGTAGATTGTTTTGTTCAGTTTTGTTCAGTTGATTGGCAAACAAAATGTTGTCTTTTACATGACGAAATTACTGTGTACAAGGAGAGTTTTGTCATTCAATGTTTCGAGGGTCCAGTTGGCGATTTTGTGAGATCATTGATTATATTACATACATACACATACTTTTACATTATATTACATACTTTTTCGTAAAAATTGATACTCATTCAAGGTTTCGATCGATATTGACTTTTCGTGTCGAATTTTGGCGTCGTGTAACATGTCTCTAAGTGAGTCTAGAAAAAATCATTCTCGCTATGACCGTAGACGAACATCAGGAAATACGACAAAAAGCGATTCGGCATATTATAACTGGAAGAGTAAGCAATCAAGCTTAGTTGTATTATGCACGTAAAGAAATAATTGGTTGTCCTAACCAAGTGCCATGGTTAAATACGCTCCAAGCAACAAAATTGGATGGGAAAACCAACTATTGGGTGTCACACTCAACCAATCCGGCGTCACAACCAACCTATTGGTCGTACAACCGATTGGGTGTGACATCCAATGGATTGGTTGTGACACCTAATAGTTGGTTTTTCCAACCAATTTTGTCGCTTGGAGCGTATTTAACCATGACACTTGGTTAGGACAACTAATTATTTCTTTCCGTGTGTTAATATTATACGATGGAACAATCAGGAAGTGATTTTCACTGAGCCGCCATTATTCAGGAATTTTTCGGATTAAAATCTTCAGCAGCTTGTCGAAAGTGACAAAATGTGTAATTCCGCGACATTCAAGTTGTCATGTCACACGCATGCAGTAAAAATAACAGTGACATTAGTTACGGAAGCATCGAGTTCGGTCTGTGGGCCAGACCGAGATGAATTCATTTGGACTCGCTTAAAAGCACATTGCAAGATGCCAAAATTCGACACGAAAAGTCAATATCGACCAGAATCTTGAATGAGTATCGAATCTTATGAAAAATGATGTGATACAATGTAAAAATATGTGCGTGTATGTCACATTGAATGAAAAAGCTCCGCTTGCACACGGTAACGTAAACGGCACAGTTCCTGACACTCCCGTGACGAAAAATATTAGGGTTGCCCTAAGATAACTTAGGGCCCTATCGGGCTTTAATGTGGACACCATAAAAGGGAGTTCCATATCACTCCCAATTAGGGATCTACTAAGGAAATTGGAAGGTTTTATGCCGATATTTAATGGGGCTATATTAGGGCAATTAATTAAAGGCCCAGTCAGGCTTAATCATGGCATCAAATAAACAAATCAATAATAATTTTGCCACCTAAGGGTCTCATAAGGCAATTCTAGGTTTCCATGGCGAAGTTCAATAAGGGCTTGATAGGGTAATCACTTAAGGGACCAGTCAGGCGTAATCTTGGCACCAAGTAAACAAATCAATAATAATTTTGCCACCTAAGGGTCTCATAAGGCAATTCTAGGTTTCCATGGCGAAGTTCAATAAGGGCTTGATAGGGTAATTACTTAAGGGCCCAGTCAGGCTTCATCATGATACCAAGTAAACTAATTAATCATAGTTTTGCCAAATAAGGATCTCACAAGGCCATGGTGAAGTTTAATAAGGCCTTGATAAGTTAACTAATTAAAGGCCCAGTCAGGCTTAACCATGGCGTAAAGTAAACAAATCAATAATAAATTTGCCAGATGTGGATCTTATATGGCAATCCGAGGTTTCCATGGCACAATTGGTGCTCACCTATCCAACTAATGACCGTTAAAGTCAGCCAGGTGGTCACCCATTTTAATACTGGCCCTCAGGTTAGTCAGACAGTCATGCACCTAGATACAACAAACGAACTAATTCGTGCAGACGATAAAACAAGCAATTTTGTGGAATATAATTATAGATGACAACAACGATACAATGTATCCTATTCGATATAACCAATTTCTGTAAAAAAATAATTGAATGTGCTTTTGTTTTTACACATCAGACGCAGTCATGTAAATCTATCAAGTTCTGACTATATTATATTAATTTTATTTCATATTTCATATTACAGTCATTCAAATAGACAAAACAAAAGCATATTCATATGATTTGAATGGCCAAGAGGGCTAAGGCGCAGCGCCACTACACCATCCGGAGGGCTCTAGGTTCGATTCCCGTCAGTGTAAAAAAAAAAAAATGTAATATGTTTTTTCAGCGATTAATATGTACCATCGTGGAGAAAAAGACGAAATATCTAATGAAAAGTGCAGCATTACTCAACTAAATAATAACAAATATATTTTTTCAAATTAAATTTCTTTATTATTTTAGTAAGGACTCAATAGGACAACGTTAAAAGGTCCTTATTATTTTACCTTTAAAGGCCCCTAACATTTAGCCTTTAAAGGTCCCGAAGAAAAAAGCGTGACAATCATTTGGGAAACCCTATGAGTCTTCCATATAAGGCCCCTAAGAGAATTAGGGAATATTAATCGGGGCCTTGGAAGAACCCTTATAAGATTTCTTCACGTGCTGCTGTACTTTCTGACACCGACGGTACATTTATATCTGTAGTAAATAAAGTTTTCGTCAAATATAAAAAAATTTACAGGCACATTGAAGAGCGTTTTTTAATGCCGAATATTGCTGAGATATGAATGTTTTTATATAATATTTCATATCAAAATTTAATAGTGAAAGTTGCGACTGACGTTTCAATGGCTTCCGAGCGACGTTCGTAGTCGGAAGGCACTAGCTACAGCACATGCGGAATTTCCGATTTATACCCTTAAGTAAGTGTTAAATGCTATAAAAGTGATATGAATAGCTTCAGAATAAACCACACTATAAATCTGATAGATAAAAGTTCATCTAAAGGTTAGTTCTTCCCATAAATTCTCGGAGTCAATAAGTGCATCACCTAATTCAGGTTGTGTTGCCGTTAATGACACTGCATGTATAACCTATGTGGAAGCGTCAGAAACTGGAGACTGGTTGGTGTCACAAAATGCGACATACATGTCAGAAACTGGGTCCGCGCCGGTGTCTGAAACTGCTACATGGAACATGCAACAGTGTCAGCAACCCCGGTCGTAGACGACCATAATTAAAACAATAATTTAATTTTTATTTCTTAATGATTTAACTTCGAAACCGGGTGAATCTCATTCAGAAGGGCTTAATGTTCATGTCAAAAGAATTTTTCATCAATTTCATAATGTAACGCGTTCGTAAATAATAGAAAACCGAGGCAGCGGTTCTAAAAATGGCAGAAACTGGGCTGTTTACCTTAATGTTGTAATGTAAAAGCCAACATTTTTTCGCTAAAACAACTGGATTGACATTTACGTTTTTTCATCCCACCCGAATCTACGGATAGGCAAAACTGCCGATCAGTAAATCGATCTATTGAGTCATGTAAGCGTACGTGCGATTGCATTGCATGGTGTGTAACAAGCGTGAACCTTTCAATTTCCTATCTTCTCTAGACATTCCAGGTCTCGGAGAGTTTCAGAAATCTTCAAAGTCTAGCCGAAACGATTACTTACAGAAGAGCGTAGCCTAGGTGCGACGTGAAATGATTGTTGGATCACCGGATAAGACGGTATTGTTCTGGTAAACGAGAGTGGATACAGTAGGGATGAAAAGAATGAGAAGGAGAGAGGGTCACGACAGGGGTACGCCTGGCATGGTTTCTTTTATGTGTGCTGCAAAGAACAGCCAGATATCTCAGCGCAATATCTATACATAAACGTCCAAGGGTGACCGAAGAGACGAAGGACGACAGCCACCGAAAAACTTGACTGCCGATCGAAAGCTTCTTTTTCACTTTTTCCTTTTTTTTTATTCCTCTATCCTGACTGTGATAGCGATACACATTGTTGGTCGTGACATGTCATTTGATTATCATGGAAGCGACAGAATATTTTCATAGAGGGTTAGACGACTATCAAACTTGATCTCGATGAAATGATGCATCAAATGAAAAGAAAATTGATAAGGCTACTTGAGAGCGTTGACGTAGTTGACAAAAATAAAATTGTCGAGGAGAATCTTATAACTACTTAGTAAAACATAGTACGGCCAGAATCTAATATCTTAGTCAAGAACCATTTTTCTAAGATTAAATTTGTATCGAAAGACGTGAGCGTAAGTACATTATCCTCTGACCTCCTTAAGTGATAACTTTCTTAAGGTTGTATAAGATTAAAAGCATTTCGGGAAGTAATTTATCCGGCCAGCCGTCATAATATGTTAGAAGGTTTGCCACGTCATATTGCGGTCATCTTTATGACAAATTTAATATATCAAATTTATCGCACGGCAGTCAACTAACGGAAGTTGCAAATTACGGTAATTTTAGACAACTGCTCTTGACATACGAAGGGAATTGAACTGAACCTGTGATAGACAATGGTGCTTGTGGCAGTCGCGCTGTCGGTGTATATATAATCGTCATATGGAGGCAACATTCATTTTATTCTTGAACTTGGAGTCGAGGAGCTATCGCGACTCTTGATAACTCCTCTGACCTCTTTAAGTGATAAATTTCTGCCGGTTGTACAAGATCAAAAGCATTGTGAGAAGTGATTTATCCGTCCAGCCGTCATAATACGTTGAAAGGTTTGCCACGTCATATTGCGGTCATGTTTACGACAAATTTAATATATCAACCTATCGCACGGCGGTCAACTAACGGAAGTAGAAAATTACGGTAATTTTAGATCACTGCTCTTGACATACGACGGAGGATAGAATTGAAACTGTAATAGTGACAATGCCACTTGCGGCACTCAGGATCACAGGTTCAATACCGCTTGCGGCAGTCAGTATCACAGGTTCTATTCCGCTTGCGGCAGTCACGTCGTCGGTGCATATATAATAACTCCCCTGACCTCTTTAAGTGATAACTTTCTTCAGGTTGTATAAGATTAAAAGCATTGTGGGAAGTATTTTATTCGACCAGCCGTCATAATACGTTACAAGGTTTGCGACGTCATATTGCGGTCATGTTTACGACAAATTTAATACATCAACCTATCGCACGATGGTCAACTAACGGAAGTTGGAAATTACGGTAATTTTAGATCACTGCTCGTGACATACGATGGAGGATGGAATTGAACCTGTGATAGTGACAATGCCGCTTGCGGCAGTCGCGTCGTCGGTGCGCTGTCAGAACTGATCGGGGAGGCTGTGGAAGGAATAACGGCTGAGGGGGTAACGCGAGGAAAGAGAAGGTGGACGAAGCAGCTGTAACCATGAGGAAGATGGGACTAGAGTGGGCGAACGTTGCGGTCCGCGGGATGAAGGAGTGTTGGGTTCGTCGGAGAGACCCGAGGAGGGCGATGAGGAAGTGGAGGAAAGGAGCAAAGGGAAAAGAGGAGTGAAGCAGAGCGCGGAGGTTCGGCTGGGGACAAATGGGGGAAGTCGGGGCTTGCGGGGCTGCGGGGGTGTAGACACTGCGGGGGTTGCTGCCGGCGGAGACGAGGACGGGGTTGGTTTGCGTGGAGTGACTGCGCGGCAGTCGAGGCCGCGGGAGGGCTACAAGCTCAGTGCTGGGGAGCGCGGCATCGCGATGCGTCGGTGTTCCGTTGCTGCCGCACTCGTCGCTCGACGTTTCCTCCTTCTCATTCGATCTAATACTACTAGATACTACTTGTCTATCCTCGGTAAATCTGCCACGTTGGCGGACGACAACGAGCACTCTATTCCCTCTATCGTATGATAAACAAAGATACTAGAGATAAAAGAAATAAAATAATATCGGTTGTAGGGTTATCAAAAGTAAGAAGAAAATATTTGTCGCACCTATTGGCTCGTGTCTTGCAATATTCCGTATTGGCTTAAATAAGTAGATCACCGAATATTCAGGCGTTAAACAGGTTAACGAAGATAATATCTGTACGAATTTATTTGGGCGCGATCAGGCTTGTACAAATAATTTTAACGTAGCCGAGTTATCCATCGAGAGTTTAGTAGAGTTATACTTCAGTTTGAAGTTGTTCAATTAAGGAAGACACGTGATAAAAGAGAGTTGCTAAAGCTTTATAGTACAAAGTAAATCACTACAGTTTATTATAATTTGTGATAACGCGAGTTCTCCGTTTTGTGTACAATACAAGTTCGCGCAGTGAGTTTTTATTCTTGTGTACGAAGTGTAGTTGTGTACAGTGCGCGCGTTAGCAGAATAACGAGCAAAGTTTTAAGTTCGAAGAAGTTTTAAAGCTGTCGACAGGTTAGGCTGAGTGGAGCCGAAAGTGGTTTGGAATCATCATGGCTCCGGACAGGGCCGTGTGTGATCGACGATAAAAAAAATAGTAGAAACCAAACGAGGGTGGTCTCCGCACTTTGTTATAAATGGATCCTTACGGTGTTGGTTGGGTCTTACCTCAAGGTCATCCAAACGTGAGCACCGCTGTGCCAGGTGGCGCGGGACCGAGATGCTGGGAACGGCCGTGCAGCAGATCGGGCGATCCATCGCCAATGCGACCGATAGATCACGGTATGAGATCTACCGAAACCATGAGATCAATGGAATCAATGAGATCCATGGAATCGGGACGTCATCAAACAATATCCGAACAGTTGCTCGGCATGGATGCGATGAAATTGTCACAGCAGCATCAACAACAGCAACAACAGCAGCAGCAGCAACAACAGCAGCAGCAACAACAACAGCAGCAACAACAACAGCAAAGCAGAGGCTTGGAGAGCATGAGAGCGAGCATGGAACAAGTCAGAACTGAACAACCGAGGCCTATGGACCACACGTCGATGTTTCGAGGATTGGATTACCATCCGCGAGCTATGGAACATCCATGCCGTCTGATGGATCACGCCGGTCACATGCATGATCATTATCTGAGTCACGATCATGGCTGTCGCTCGGTCGAGCACGTACCAAGGCTTTTTGAACATCGTCAACATGAACCATGTCTGCAAGGCCATCCGGGAAGACCTATGCCACCGGAAGCTTCGTGTAGATCACTCGAGCATCAGCAACCCTTACGGCCGATAAACTGGTCCTGTCGATCTCTCGAGCATCAACCGGGACGACCATTGCCCATGGATTCGGTGATATTCGGGCCTCATACTCATCCACTTCCACCAAGATTGCCTGGCTCTGCAGTTGCAGCTGCTGCCGAGAACACTTTCAGGGTCAATTGCCCTGTGCATAGTCCATTCCGCTTCAGGTTTCCCAACGGCGCAACCGACTGTCCACATGGACATCAGGTAAATGAGTAGGGTTCACATAAATGCGTCTATATCAAGGACCTATACCACTTACACTTGCATAATATGCAGCTGACGCAATGCTACAAATTACGGCTCTATGTAAGACGGTTGGATTTTTTTGATCTACCATTCTGGGTCTCCGCAACTTACTAATTCTCTTAGAGCCTAGTGTATGCATGAAAGGAACGCGCCGCGTTACGAGAATCCCGCAAGGGCTTTGCGTTAGTGTGATAAACGACGAGATCAAACTTCCGTGGGTGGAAAATATAGCCTAATGTGTAGCGGATGGCTATGTGCACCATACATGGGGCATGTACAACGTCTAGTCCTGCAGTCGAGTGTATATAGAAGGAGCTAAAGAATAGTTGCTTGGGAGCCGGAGATGTAGAAGGACACGAGGAAGGCATTAGGCTTGCAGAAGTTTACGAGAATTCCTCCGGGGTCCCTAGAAAAGCAGTGGCATACGAGTATGCCATCACACAGCCCACGTTTTACTTCACCGAATCGCCCCCCAGCTTATCCTCCTCTTATTTTCTCTTTTTCACTCTGTGGAAGCATAAAAAAAATTCAATGAAAGATGTAGTAAGGAACTACCGTGGTGCATGTCTGGAAGCTCAAGAGGACATCGACGCTCTTTGATCAGCACTCTTCTACCCACTAGAAAAAAGTATTCTACATTTTTTTCTTTCTTTCTGACTCTATCCCTTTTCGTATAAACGAGAAGTGGAATTGAACACAAGGAAAGGTAATGTGGGTCAAGGTCTTTGTCTGTTTCGTAGTCACACACGCCCTCTGGCTGTTTTGTGCTTTTTCTGTTACCTAAAATTAAATTTAGCAGACGTAGGGTAGAAGAATCTATTCTGGGTTCTATGAGAACCCGTTTCGATGTTAGGAGCGTTATAGGGAAGTAATGTGCTGTTACGATTAGCGTTAGATAATCAAAGACGGTAATTAAACCAAGGTCGTTGGATATGGCGAACACTTTCAGAGAGTTTGTCGATGAAATATTCGATGCTTATCATAATAAGGGCAGAAACACTGAACTCCCATTGCTAAACTAGATGAGAGCTTCACTCATGTACACGGTTCGAACTTTACACCGTTCGAATTAGCTGATGTTTAAATGACCTTATTAGATAAAGCTTTAACAACAACAACAAAAAATACTATTTGCGAAGCATATACCGCACTGCAGCACTGGAATACCGCATCCCGCACTCAGGAAGGTTAATTCGCAAACAAGTCTCGTCGACCTATTCTGGAATAAATCATGTGTTCGTGCATCGGTGTACGAAATCGTGGACTAGCCAGTTTTCCAAAATCGTAAATAATCGGTTTAGAACCGAATCTTCTTTCGAGCATCGTAATTCCGTAATACAAACGTGGTTTTGTATGCCAGCGGCATACAAATGCACAATGCGACATACTTTCACCCAAAATGGGAACGTTGTGCCGTATCACACGTAAATATTTGCATCTTCGGGTTTTTACGAGGTCACGTAGAATTTTAGTGTGCGAGGGGGCCCAAATCCATTTCGGCCGCGTGACGTTGATTTTTATTGGAAATCGTCGTAGACGCGACCTGGAATAATGCTACAGGAGGTTTTCTATTTCCTTGATGGTGACGATGGAAACTGGGAATCACTATGTCGTTTCTTGATGGCGTTTATGGTGATGGTCGTAGTGTGAAACTCGTTCCATTATGCAGGGGTGGCAACACGCTTACTCCATCTCCCAATTCCGGGTTAGTATCGTTACGGCTCGTTCGACTTTTCGATTTCGTGGCTGTGACTCTCTGGTGAAAGGGCGCGAGTGTTCTTCCCTTCATCTTCAATGCCCTTAACCACACGCGGGTTAATCTACAGGATATCGAGCGCTGTTGTGAGTTTTACGTTACCCGGATATGCTTACCTTTTCTCGGCTGTCTCACGCACCAACGCGCTTCAGTGAGTACGTTATCAATCTGGCAAAGTGGCGAACTCTCATCCTCCTATCCTAGACGCAAGACCATGATATAGAAAAATACTCTCTAGATGATGCTCCATGCGGCTTGAAGAAAAAAAAAAAAACGACGACCTCGTAATTTTTTGATGCACCAATTATTGCATTCTCTTTACCGTTCACTGAGAAAAAATGATGGTATTCGTAACTATAAATTGACAACTATTCATTTTTAGTACTTACAATAAATTCTTTTCAGTTGACACAACTATCAATTAGTTACGGTAATTACCAAATGATTACCATAACTATTTCATAGTTACCGTAACTATGTTGCATGGACTAAAAATTAATAGTTGTCACGTTATAGTTGGTTTCTCTGAGTGTTCATGGAAATAATGAAATAAGGTAATTTAGCTTTCTCATAGAGGTAGCTTTGTTTTCGTACGAAATTTTTTTTTTACGGTTTTATATCAACAATCAAAATGGTCTAAAATGTCGACAAAAGTCGTTTAGAAAAAATGAATGGATGTGCGTATGTGTCTGTGTGACCGTCACTTAAAATTCAAACTTACATATCTCAAGAACTGATTTAACAACCGGGTTGAAATTTAGCAAACATGTGATGCTGGTCGATTTCTTTGTTAGTGGCAATTTAAAAAAAAAAATGTAAAATATGTTAAATTTTATTAGACTTTGCAACTTTTGATAAATGTGTATTCGCTCTCCAGCATCCGCAAATTTTTAGCTATTGAGCTAAACAATTTTTTATGAATAAAGATATATTAAAGGAGGGTCGGTATTGAATATGGAATGAATCTACAAAAAAGTTCGGTTTTCATGGGATTTTGATTTAAAAAATAAAAAAATTCGTTTTGCTATAACTTACGTCAGAACTCACAAAATCAACTGACATTTTTTTCAAATGAATAATAATATTCAGTGCTGCTACCTACGATTTGGTCGTGATCGGTAAAGCGGTTTGGTTATTACGTGATTTTAAATTATTCAAGAACTATATACGTAACGAAAAAAGTTTCAAAGTAAGGTAAACGGCCCTGTTTGTGACCCCCGATGGCTATTTTACACTGTCACAAATGTAATTTACGTCGAATTTTAACCTTATTATCGCCAAATTAAAGAGCTTTTTTAATAGTTTTTTTCTGCAATAAACAAATTTCGTAACAAATTTTTTTTAAATACATTTCACCGGTGAAAGCCGTGGTATTGCGTCCCAGTGAGTTCGAACCGCCATTCCTAGACGGAGCTCACTAGGTACATCGGTCGCGTATTTGATCGTTTCCATTCTTAAGTAAGTATAATACAACATAACAATTATATGAAAATGATCACAATAATAATAGCTTTATCGACAAGAAATAGAATACTTAAGCTATTGATTAGTTTTTCCCGTAGACTCAAAGGGTCAATAACTCCCAACGTAATTGTGGTTATTGACGCGGTTGCTGACCCTTTCAATATTTACGATTTTTACTTGTTGCTGAAAATTAGGTTAGGATTGAATACTGTATAAATTTCAACATTTAACGCTATTATGGTTTCGTTTTCATTTAATTATCGATATTTTTTCCAAATAGGAGTTCGAAAAACCCGGATAGGTGTCAGAAACCTGGTACACACGGGGGTCAGGACCTACGGCGTGAGTGTCACAATCCCGGTACACGCGTGGGTCAGGACCTACGGCGCCAGTGTCACAAACCCGGTACACGCGAGGGTCACAAGCTACTGCAGGGTCAGGAACCCCGGCCGTAGACAAGCAATATTTAAATAATGTTTTTATTAATATTCTCAACATTTTGCCTTCGAAGAATAGTCTAATCTGTTTCAGAAGGTTTTAATGCACGTACTGAAAACGTTCATTTTTAGTTTAACAATATCACGAATCTGTAAATAGCAGAAAACCGACCCCGCTGCTCTAAAGGTGTCACAAACTGGGCCGTTTACCTTAGAACTTTGCACATTGTTTCCTCATTTATTTTCATCTTTTCCAAAGCTTCCTCTATGAGGAAGCCAAAATTAAGAAATAAGCTTACTTATAGAGGTGGCTTTGTGAAAAATGAAAATGAATGAGGAAGCAATGTGCAAAGTTTTGCTTTGCAACTTTTATTCGTGTGCTGGATAGAATGGTTTTCCAGCCAAGTTTATTCCCGCAAAGATTTATCGGTTTCATCGTTAATCATTCAAATCAGTTCTAATGTATATGGCATTTGGCGAGGATAGCGCGATCAATATTTTCGTAGAAATATGAATGGGTGTCGATCAGAAGACCATAGGCATAGCTTGACAGACTAGCAACATTTATCACTGTATCAAATGTATGCAAGCGAGTGTTAACATATTTTTTGACAGCTGAATAAGTTATTGAAAGACTAACAGCTAACCCTTTAAAAGTTATTTATATGCAGGATGTGTTGATGAAAATGAATACGTTCTTACCAATCAATGAATACTCAAATACCAACTTAGACAAACATATATCATTAGATTTTATTTACTTTTATTTAATCTGTTATGAACTTTCGAGGTTATAATGTACATTGTCATGAACTATTGAACACTGGCCAATAACATCACGCATCGGTAAATACTTAAATTGAAACTTTTAGGGTTTACAATATCAAATCTGTTCACAATAGATTATTACAATAATTATCCTTCTATACTCAACGCGTGAGGTCCTTGAACATTCATTTGTTCTCCTATTCACAGTTACCTGCGAATCGCTAAATCGCTAAAGGTCGTAACGACGACCTTTAGCGATTTATGCTACCAATTGAGCGTAATGGGGCGCATCGTGTTGTTTGAATTTCACTCTGTGAAGGGCACGGCTGGTGGTAGTAAAGCAACGTAGGCTTAGTAGCGACAAGTGTATACGATTAGCTGCGGATAGGCTACGATTAACTTTGGCCTGAAGGCGCGCTCCATGGCGGTCATTTCTCTATTGACAACTTCCAGTATTCCGTTGGACAACGCTCCCAAGGCAAAATCCCACCTGCATTACCGACGGAGCTGCCTGTGGAAAGTGGAGGGTTGCTTTGCTGCAGACATGAGTTCTGTTCCATTTAACCGTGATATTCACTCAGTGCGCACGCTCCGAGCAAGAACGGCGGTTCCTCCGCGTTATAGCTAAGCACTGACCCGTAGTACAGTCACGTAGAGAAGTCCCAGCGGTCAGGTTCCGTGGTTTTATGAACGGTGAACTTGCTACGCTGCGGCAGGCCCCACTAACCCATGTAGGGGTATTTGATTAGAATGTTGTTTGGTCCAATCTCGCATACAAATGCTGTCAATGATGACTTTTGGCCAATTGAGCGTAATGGGGCGCATCGTGTTGTTTGAATTTCACTCTGTGAAGGGCACGGCTGGTGGTAGTATAGCAACGTAGGCTTAGTAGCGACAAGTGTATACGATTTGCTACGGATAGGCTACGATTAACTTTGGCCTGAAGGCGCGCTTCCGTGGCGGTCATTTGTCTATTGACAACTTCCTTTATTCCGTTGGACAACGCTCCCAAAGCAAGATCCCACCTGCATTACCGACGGAGCTGCCTGTGGAAAGTAGAGGGTTGCTTTGCTGCAGACATGAGTTCTGTTCCATTTAACCGTGATATTCACTCAGTGCGCACGCTTCGAGCAAGAACGGCGGTTCCTCCGCATTATAGTTAAGCACTGACCCGTAGTACAGTCACGTAGAGAAGTCCCAGCGGTCAGGTTCCGTGGTTTTATGAACGGTGAACTTGCTACGTTGCGGCAGGCCCCACTAACCCATCTAGGGGTATTGGATTAGAATGTTGTTAGGTCCAATCTCGCATGCAAATGCTGCCAATGTTGACTTTTGGCAGTGGACCGTTATTGATCAAACGTTGGATAATTATAGTACCTCAATCATAATCACACTTGTGTTGGGATGACACTTGCTACCGAAGTTGGTCGTAGCGGTTAGGAATGTACAAAAAAGTTCGAATGTTATGGAGTAGCTTGACGTTCGGCTTGGCCCATCGCTGATCGATCCTCTTTGAGTTGCGTCGATCATCAAGTCGTTCGAGCTATTTGGCTGTTTGAACTTTTTGAGATGTTCAAACTGATTGGTTGTTCGAACTGTTTGAATGTTTGAACCGTTTGAGATGTTTGAACCATTCGAACTGCTTGAGCCGTTTGACCGATTTGAACCGTTCGAACTGCTTGAGCCGTTCGACCGGTGTGAACCATTCGAACTGTTTGAGCAGTTGGAACAGATTGAGCCGTTCGAACTGTTTGAGCCGTTCGAGCTATTCGAGGCAATACGGAGGCAATTTCATGTAATCATCACATATATATTGAATTTTGAAGACCAATTATAATTTGCTAACACCTGTCGTTTCGTTGATTTATCATTTATTTAAATATGTTAGAAACAAATTCCCAGTATCTTAGTTCCTGAATATATTATTAGACTATTATTTTTCGTAAGATTTGCTCGAGTGTTCAAAGTTTACTGGCGGACAATCTTGCGTAGTACTAGTAATACTCAGAATTATCAAAATAGAAATTGATTTCCGGAAGCGTTTTTCAAAACGAATTCTTATGGAATACTACAAATAATACTATTTCATAAATGGGGTTCTAAAGAAATATCATTAGAGAGAAGCGATCTATGGACGCAATTCACTCATAATGCTTTTCGAAAAGTTATGTTTACGTGTTAGTTATTAAGGCCAAAGAGAGCGTATACTTGGAACTACCATTTAAGGGAAAACCTTAAAACTGCACATATAAACGGAAGTAATACAATGTCGTGACTGATGTCACTAAATTGGTTAAGCAATAATGTTGGGTTATATCATTTCCGCAATTCAAACTATATAAGTAAACCTTATATAAGGTAAACGCCCCAATAGCCGGCCATCTTAGAGAACAGGAAACTGTAAAGTTATATTTCTTATATTAAAATGACCTTTCTATAATTGTAACCACAACTAATGCAAAGCTTAGCTTTTCTACTTTTCGAAAAGCATCCATTAATTCATGTCAGGGGTATAGTTTTTTGTTAAAGTTAGGAAACAATTGAGTAAGTCGATGGACTAGTACCCGGCCACCGATTTCAGGTAATGTCTAAATACCCGACCAAGCATGCCCCTATACGCAACCACCCGCCGATACGAGGCTATGCGATTCGTTGATACTTCATTTTATTTCTTAAATTACACGCAACATTTGGGATAATTTATGATAAATAATAACTAATAAAAAGGCTCACCGTGACGTGCGACCAGCATCAATTTACCATAGAGGTTATGTTCACTGAGTTTGTGTTGGCCGGGAATAGGCCGCGGTTGGATATCGGTACAGCATACGCCCCAATAGCCGAGCATGGAAATTGACGACTTAGCAGTGGTTTTTCGCAAATTTTAATGGAAGATTTATAAAGTCTATTTATTCGCGAATACCACAAGCCACGAATTATTGTGGAAATCGTGAAAATACCAGCGCATAAGCTTAACAACGTTACGCTAATTCTTAACGAACTGGCTAAAAGATATGCGCCGATCCTCTGAGCGGCGTCTGCGGTGCACAATATCTTTAAAAAACGTCAACAAAAAAATTAGTGACTATTTTTATTATTGGCCTATGCAGACATAAAGAATTGCAAAAATGGTAGCACTAGTTATTTATTTATTTCATATTCATAATTTCTTAATTTTAGTCAATATTTGTGTCAGTGGTTGGAGACTGGTACATGGTTGGGTACCGGGGCGTTTACCTTAATTCATATGCATATTTTTATTTTCTATTAAGGGGAGGGAGTCAGGTCAAAATAATTAAATTTGTAAATTCAATATCATCCAAATTCTCTTGCATATAAAAATGATCAATGAACTATATTGTTGGTACTGGATGAAAGGATTTTTTACTGCCATGTGACTTGCATATGCCTTTCCATATTATCTTAAGCAAAGGTCTTAGGTTTTCCACTCTGCGCGTGATTCAGACCAAACTGCTAGGCAGATTGGGCTAGTTGATGTCTCATTTTCTTCTTCATAAAAAAATACACCGGCTAAATGGAGCAAAATATTTTTTTTAATTCTGAAAGCAAAGTTAATAACTGATTTAGAAAATAGCATAAAATTTATTTAGTAATAATTATGTCACTTGAAAAATATTACCTTTTATTAACTTTTGCTCCATTAAGCCGGTGTATCTTTTCATGAAGAAGAAAATGAGACGTCAACCAGCCCAATCTGCCTAGCAGTTTGGTCTGAATCACGCGCAGAATAGGTTTAAAACCAAGTTTCGGCAAATGGCATCTAAAGCTTACCACTCAAATAAAAATGTTTATGCTGTTTTCACCTTTGGGGCACCTTAGTACCTTTAATGAACAAAATAAAAATATTATTTGCAAGTCAGATTACAGAATATTATTAATAATGTTATTAATAAATGTTTTTTTTACAAATAAATAAGTAAATGAATGCATAATTTGAAAAAAACCTGTAAATAATATGGGGATGATCACTTTTATTGACAATATTACTGAAAATTTATCCGGTGTTGACACATTCACAAATGTGCTGCACAAACATTAAATCATCACTTCATAACAAATTTACATATCTGATCACTTCTGATGATTGTTGATTCTGTTTTAAACACTATTGATTGAAAAAAAAAACCGTAAATGGCCAACGGAATCAAACTAATAACATAATATGAACGAAAAATAAAAACGTCAATTCGAGGTTATGCGTCTCGCATGTAGCAAAAGTAACTTCTCGGGGCAGTAACACGCTGCGCCAAAGAACATATTATAATATATGTTCTTTGGCTGCGCATGCGATACGTGCTAAGATATCACAGCGCATGTCCTATTATTCGCGCGAATTCGAATATAATGTAATGTTACGTGTTGCGTTGAAGACATCACACTCTCATCGCGTCATTTGTATCGCGTTTCGCTAACTGGTTTAAAAAATGGTAAACAAATAAAAATTTATTTACAAATACGTAATAAACTTTTTATTATATAGAAAAAAACAAAGCTTCCTCTATGAGGAAGCAAAATCATTAAAAAACAGGTATATTGCAGAAATCGGCCATTTTTTCGCATTCAGGTCTAAGATTTTGCAGATTCAGAGGGTATACTTAACTAAACAAAACTGCCGAAGAGAAAAAAAAAAAAAAAAATTTGATTTTTTTTTTCTTCAACACCCTTAATTATTTTGTGTGAACAAAAAATCGGCCATAATGTCTGCATATAACAAAAATAAATAAATAAAATAATTTAAAATTCAAATATAATATTCTGGTAATTTTTACGACCTTTGAGAAAATTAAATATGAATGGTACCGTAGAAACTTAGCCATTTTTGCGAATTCCGGCTTATAACTTTACTAATAGATAGATTACATGGAAATGAATGTTTTCACAGAAAAAAAAAATAATCGATTTTTTTAAATTTTTGACCTGACTCCCCCCCCTTAACAATAATCATGTGTCCATGTAATAATTTTAGTTTTTCTATTTTTCTGTTACAGGTGAGTGCCAAAACTTTGCTGACTGGAATAATAACCAGTTGAGCCCGTCTAATAGCGATTGTGAGTTGAAAATCTTTACATTTCTACACAAAAATATCTTTGGGGAAAACAAGGACCGCTAAATATACAAGACGACGTTTTCCATGTAAGCAAAGATAAAATTGACCATACATTAGAAACGACCAAATTTTCCAAGTTACTTGCATCTCAAGTACCATTTTTAAATAATACAATCAACTTTGCATATCCTAAAGTGAATGAATTTCCATTATCAACTTTTTTTGCAAGATATCACTCTCTATTTACATTCTTTTACTTTAAGCAAAAATAATTTAAAATCCATTTTATCAATTTTATATAGTTATAAAAAAATATTGATTTTAAATTAGTAATGAAAATCTATAAGGCCTTAAGCAAAACTTACTTAACTGAAATAATATCAAGTTCAAACCGTGCAATAGCGATTGCAAGTTAATATTCGTTACATTTTTACAAATAGATATTTTGGAGGAAAGCAGTTAACCTACATGACAACGTTTCTCGTGTATGCGAAGTTAGGATTGACCAAATTTTCCAAGTTATTTGGATCTCAAGTATCACTAAGGTAAAAGGCCAAGGCCCTTCGAACATCTTTAGAACCGCGGCCCCAATCTTCTATTATTTACGAACGCGTGAATTATATTATATTATGAAACTGAATAAAAATCCTTTGACGTGTACATTGAGCCCTTCTGAATGAGATTCACCTGATTTTGAAGTTAAATCACCAAACAAAAAAAAAATTTATTGTCGTTTTAATTATGGTCGTCTAATACTGACACTGTTGAATCTTCCATGTCGCAGTTTGTGACACCAACTAATCCCCAGTTTTTGACGCTTCGACATCGGTTATACGTGCAGTGTCAGAAACTGCAACATAAACTGAATTAGGTGATGCACTTACTGACTCCGGGAATTTATGGGAAGAACTAACCTTTAGATGATCTTTTACGTAACAGATCTATATTGTGGTTTATTCTGAAGGTATTCATATCACTTTTAAGTATTTAATACTTACTCAAGGGTATAAATCCGAAATTTCGCTTGTGCTTGGCCTTCCGGCTACGAATGTCGCTCGGAAGCAACTGCAACGTCGACCGCAACCCTCTTAAATTTCGATATGAAATATTCTATAAAAACATTCGTATCTCGGGAATATTCGGCAGCAAAAAACGTTTTTCAATGTACCTGTACATTTTTTTATATTTGGTGAAATCTTTATTTACTGCAGATAAAAATGTACCGTCGGTGTCAGAAAGTGCGGCAGTGTCAGGAACTGGGCCGTTTACCTTACTAATTGATAAAATCAACATTGCACATTCTAAAAGGAATGTACAGAGTGTCCCAGACAGATCCAATTGCCACTAGACTGGTCTAATCCGAACTTACTGCTCGTCACGCTAGTTCTGAGTTTCACGTCTAATGCTTTTCGGTTGACGATTAATCGGTTACGGAATTACCCGAGTGTTTACCGCGGTTATAGGTTACGAGGTTGGAATGAACGTTTGGTATCGAATTTCCAATAATTCCAGACCGATGTCTCGGACTTGTGGTGACGTTCGTCGTCATCCGATCGTGTCTCATGTCTTCGGGCTGGCGCGCATTAGGCACGTTTCGCGAGCCAGAAATTGCCAAACGGTACAGCGTATTCCGTGACCGTGATGCTGCAATTATAGTGGTTGCTCGTTACAGTACACTACTGCTCTACGATACATAATAGTCGCATGATTGACTACAATGTGGCAAGCTATATTCGTATTAACGTCATCGACAACACTTCACTTCAATAGTACATAAATGTATACCGGTCTTTACCATACTTTACCATAGTTTAATTAATTTTTCATTGCGTGCAACTACTCTCGATCAATTTTAATGATCTGAAGTAAAAGAAACGATATCGAGTATATAAAAAAAACTATATCGAGTATATACCAATTGGTATAGCTGTGAACTGTGACGTGATTTTTTTAAATCGCGGTCACAAGGATTTTTGGGAGCCCACCTATCCTCCACATCCCGATTACATTCGACATCGATCCTACATATCCAGTCCTCCACCGTTCAGTTCTACACACACCTTTTCCTACACAACCTGTTCCTACACACTTTCTATCCGACACATCCCGATCCGACACAAAGCGATTCTCCACCTTTTTTCTGCACATTTTCGATCCTATACCGCCCTGTTCCTCCACACTTCGATTACACACACTCTATTTCCTATACATCCCGATCCTAGACCTTCCGATCCTCCACCGTTCGTTTCTCCACATATCTTGTCCGACACTGCCCTTTTTCTCCACATCTCGATTGTACACAAGCTATTTCCTATACATCTCTATTCGACACCGTTACTATCTCCACATATTCGATCCTCCACCGCCTTTTTCCTCCACACTTCGATTATACACACTCTCTTTCCTATACATCCCGACCTTACACCTTCCGATCCTCCACTGTTCGATCCTCCACATCTCGATTCGACACATTGCCGCGGTCGATAACGTTTTGTCAAAGATCTCCCGTTGGTAAGTTAGAGATCCATGCAGCTTTGCTTGCGCGCAGAGGTTCTCATATGGTTGTCGACTTCTGCAGGGATCCACCGCTCGCAGGTGCATAGCAGTCTGCGAGCGGTGGATCCTCTCGCGTATTCGATGTAGTGGAGAATCGGGATGTGGAGGATAGGTGGGTTCCCGGATTTTTGCTGGCGATATAGTCATTGTTTCGTCGCTGCCCCCCCCCCCCCCCCCTCGAATCATCATCTTCGCTAAGAATAATCGTTTTCGAGAAATATGTAGTGGAGGCTCGGCTACCGATTTTATTGATTTTTTTTTTTTTTGTGGTCTTTGATGACGTAAAAGCTCGGCATATTTAAATCTGTCGCGAAGATGAGAGCTCAACGAAACGAGCAGTCCGACAGATCAGAATTGCCGGCAAAAGTCTTGCGGTTAATTGTAGACCGGTGTAAATCCGGCGCCCTATAGCGATAGCATTGCGATGGAGAACAGGTGGAGATTCGTTAGTTTTTGCAGAGGACGAAGTATCCTGGTGCAATATCATGGTATAGTGTAGACCCATTTTCGCGCGAAACTCTGAGGGACGCAAGGGTATAGATTTCGAATGTCACCGGCATGATTTGCGATCCCGATATTGTTACGAGATGATTCGAGTGAGAGAGGGCAGTAGCTCACCGGTAAGGGATTTTGGGAGACATGAATTATTATAATATCGGGTTTTCGATGATTATTGGAGATAATCAGTGTCGGTCGGGACACCGCCCAGGTGTCTCGGGTTGTAAACGTGCTCCCGTGTTGACGGTTTTTCTGCCGATCACGCTCCTGTCTATTTTTCAGCTCTCGCACTCGGCGTGTGTAGTGCAGTACGTACGCTACAAGTTCTCGATCGCTGTGTTTTATTCTCGAAATAAAATCAGTGTTCTCGTGATTTATTTAATGCAGTTTAGTGCATTGTTCTCGATTATCGTCCTTTGGATTTCAGTTCTCGCTCCTCGATTTATAGGGAATAATTCTAGTGAGTCGTTTTCGTTTAATTAGTTATTTAATCGATTATTACGATTAAAGATCTCGTGATACTGAATATGCGCGAGTTACCATTGAGTTTCGCGGATACGCGCGAGTTGCTTTGCAACTCGCTATTACCGTTAACGATTTCGATGCTTTACGCTGACTCGCGCGCATTATTTCAATAATACAATTTATTGTATTAGCTCTCGGACATTTTTCAAAAAAATACTAAAGCTTTGTTTTTGCTGTTTGAGATCTCGTAAATTTAAAGCTACCCGTGAAGAAAAATATTAGGGTTGCCCTAAGATAACTTAGGGCCCTATCGGGCTTTAATGTGGACACCATAAAAGGGAGTTCCATATCACTCCTAATTAAGGACCTACTAAGGAAACTGTAGGGTTTCATGTCGATATTTAATGGGGCTATATTAGGGCAATTAATTAAGGGCCCAGTCACCTACATGGAAATTTAAGTATTTAAAATATATGCTAAAAATATATTGCCAATATATCAGGAATATAAATTGCATATATTTCGGATCAATGTCGTACATCTGAAATATATGTGGAATATATTTTGAATAACCAACATCTTGCCGCAAAAATATATATGAAATATACGTTCAAGAAAATATATGGTACATTAATATATTATATATAGACCATTGAAACTCATCTATATATAAAAAATATAATCAAGTTATTTTGCATACATATAAACTACACTTATTTTTATAAATGAAATATATAAAATATCTACTATATTTTCATTTAAGATATATACTAAATGTATACAGTATGTCCCCGTTCTGTTACGTAAATACATACTGCGTATATATAAAGTATATATGCTCGTTTATATATATGCCCGCAAGATATATTCTGCGTATATATTGAAAGTATTTTTAAAATATTTTACATATTTTAGATAGACGTGGAGCATATATATATATTACATATGAAATACATCGGGTTCGTTTTATAATATAGCCAAATATAGCTAATATAGCTAAAAAGTGCAAGGAGCTGCAACTTGCAGCAACGGCAAAAGTCCAACTTGAATATGTAGCCGGAATTATCGTTTTTTTTTTGCATTCATAAACGTAAAAAAAGACTCACATCAAATAATTTAGTGCCGCTATTTTCCCATAGAGAAACACTGACAATATCTCTCCTAGTAGATATATTCTCTTCACCGGTCTTTACCTGACAGATATTAATATGCCTATTGTCTAACATTACCGCCAATCAAAATTCTCAACTTACGTTATAAGAATTTGTTTATCGTCATTTCTCTATGAGCATCGGAAGTTTTCCGATAACCCAGAGACACTATGGAGTCTAGGAACAAAAATGTAGGCAACACTGAATACGAGATAAAGGGTTCGTATTGCCTGATATAAACGATCATTCAACCCTCCAACTTTGGCGGACGCATGGAACACGTAATAAAGTTCTTTCATTATAGTTCATTGATGCACTGAAGTCATTCTACTCCATATCGTGATATCTCCGTTGTACCTCATATGGAAAAAATGCATACGTATTAAATTTCCGTTATATTATCCGTAAATTTCCAATATTTAAAAAAATATACTTTTCATACAAGTAATTCATAAGCATGGTATATCCAGAATTGAGTCTCCGTTAATTGAAAGCATATTTTCCATACTTGTATGATATATCTCGAATATATAAGAAATATGCCCCATATACATTGATTTTGCAAGTATTTTATAAAAGTAATGGAAAGAAAGTATTTGTCGCCCTAAATGCAGCATATAAAGGGCATGGTTTTCAAGTATGCGATTATTATAAAAAAATGTTATTCCAAATATATTTGAACATATACTAAAAATATATTGAACATATCCATGACCTATATAGTTAATATACGTAGATTTTATATAACATACTTATGATACTTATGATGTATATTTATTATAAGTGCGAATAGTAGTTTTCGATACGAGTGCGACGAAACTCTCGAGCTGAGAAAAAGTTTCTCGCACGAGTTCCGAACCAAATTTCATGCTACCAGTGTGCGAAGTGCGATGTTGCACACGCGACGCGAAATCGCTCTTCGCACACGGGTATGGCATAAATATATTTACGACATACATTCCCAGTAAACACGGTTATGTTACAGCAATGTTACAGCAATGTTACAGCAATGTTACAGCAATGTAACCCAATGTAACCCAATGTAACCCAATGTAACCCAATGTAACCCAATGTAACAAGTAACATTACTTGTAACTTACATGTAAGTTATTATTTCCCACTCAACAATGTTACATTCCAGTTATGTTGCCCACACATTGCGTAATGTAACTGCTATGTTGTACAATGTAACCGCAATTTACCAGCAATGTAACCGAAAGTTACCAGCAACATCACCTGTAACTTACATGTAAGTTATTATTTCCCACTTACCAATGTTGCCATGTTATGTAACATGCGTTACATAACCGTTACAATTCAGTTATGTTGCCTGTACGGGGCGTAATGTTACTGATGCAAAGTAACCTAAAAGTTACGAAACCGCAACTTCGAAAGGTAACTTCACGTGAGGTTCTTTCGTCGACTGAAAGTCCACAAAAGTCCACGGGTTGCGAAATCGCTACCCTTAGAAGATCAAAAAAATAGCTGCTACAATTAAAAGTAGAACAAGCTATTGGCGAATAATGCCAACCAGTTAGGACACCTTCGAAAAGTATCCCACTGTTTCTTTTGAACTGAGAAGTCGCTCAGACGGATAGTTTGGTTACAATACCTTGTTGAAAACCGACTAGGTAGAATCAACCCAGTGTGACCGCCGTGATTGAATTTGGAAGTACGCCCACGAAGGGTTAACGTCATCGATACTCCAATTCTCAAGCTCAGGGTAGACAATAGTACATAGATCTGTACGTGCCACATTTGCCATAGTTTTATAGGCAGCGATCATGTATTGTTAACATTAATTTTTCATCGCATGCGACTGCTTTTGCCATTCAAAGCACGCAAAATCAAATTACTCTATTATGAATTTTTACAAACATCTACCGTAATTGGTTGATCAATTAAATTGATCAAGCAGCCACAGTCGATGAATTTTTATCCAAACAAATCGTCAAAAATTCTGCCACGACCTGGGTTTGAACCGGGAACACCCAGAATTCCAGCCTGGAGAGTTACCAATTACGATTCGGACCCGCGTCATCGCGGAAATTTATTCACAATTTGTTCGGATAAAAATTCATAGCTTGTGGCTGGCCGATCAATTTATTTAATTGTTTAACCGGTTACCATTGATTTTTGTAAAGTTTCGCGTTAGTGGAATTTGAATTGAGCTACGGTTACGTGTGCTTTGAATGTAGTCATCACTGTTTCAGATCCCGGGATGTGCTTCGCAAACTTTTAAACCAACTTTCAAACTTTCGCAAACCATTAGAATTGATCAAAAATAGTTCCTGACACATTTAGATTTATTTGATACGCTTAACTTAAACCTTATGTTTAGAGATCTCAAGGGGTTTTCTGAAATTTATCCAACAAAATTTCAGTCATATGGAAAGTCCATATTGAATGACGTTAAACCGTATTTTGTTTGCGCAAGAAGGTTCGGCTTGCCAACTTAAGTTTTGACTACTTGTCCAAGTAAAGAATTTCCGAGTGATAGGGCTGGAATTTCCGAGTGATAGGGGAAGTATTTCAAAGCGATAGTGGCAGGCTCTCGGGGGATAGTGGAGCGGCTTGCGAGGATTGGGGTTCTAACGGGATCGGGGTGCTCCGAGGGTAAGGGCTTGGGACCCCCTATTCCCTGAGGATGGGGGGGTCTCGAGGGATAGGGAGACCCGAGGGATAGGGGAACTATTCCTTCCAAGGTTCATCAATGAACGATATCACGTAGAATTGATTTTCATTCAACAAGAATTTGATATTGATTATATCTTCTCTTCATATATAAAAACACAGTGTAAATGTATTCCTCATTCTCGTCCTCCTGAACGACTTGACTGATTTTGATGAAATTTTTTTCTGGTATTGATGGGGTCACCTGAATGATTCTTAGCTATAGTTGGATCCGGTACGTGTCATTATCGAGATTCACAATGTTTTTTTAACCCCCCCCCCCCCCCCCCCCCCCCCCCCCCGAGTCCGTCGGGACTCCCACGGGACAGTTAAAAAAATTAATTTTTTTTTTCAAATTGTTTTCCAAAGTTTTTTGTACGCACATAATGGCGGAATACATTATGACGCAGCCATTGCTTTTAGTTAAAGAAATATACTTTAACATTTTTAAATTGTAATAAGATAATGTCAACATTTAAAAATGATACAATTATTTCATCATCTTTAAAAAAATTCATGAAAATTTAGGTTCGCTAGTATACGTTTATTTACTTCTCTAATAATTATTAGCAGACTAAGACACAGCGAAGTGACCACAGACCGTGATCGCTAGATTCAAAGCGCGCGAAACCGAAGCCCAATACAAATTTCACTAATCCGAATCTCTTACAAATATCGACTGTAGCTGCTTAATAAATTAAGTAAATTCATTAAGCAGTCACAACCGACGAAATTTGATCCTAAAGAAATTGTGAAAAAATTCCGTCACGACTCGGGTTCGAGTCGAGAACACCCAGAATTCTAGCCTGGTGCGTTACCAATTTTACCCCACCGTAGATATTTGTAAGAGATTCGGATTAGTCACATTTGAATTAGGCTTCGGTTTCGCGCGCTTTGGATCTAACCATCACGGTCTCAGACCCGAGAAGTGTTTCGCAAAATTCCATCATTAAGGGGTTAGGCCACTCTAGAGGGCCACAAAAAAGGCTTTTTTTGGGAATTGTTTTCAGAAAATCTATTAGAGACATCGATTTTTTGAGAAAGGGTATTTATTGTACATATCATTAACTATATATAGTAATTTTTTCATAGTCATTAATTAAAAAATGGCAGCTGTACAGCGTTGTTGCGATGACATCTCTTTTTTTTTGGAATCCACGGCCGGACACACAGCTTCAGTAATTTTTGAATTATGATGAGTTTTTTTAATGGTTTTCACTTATACATAACAGTAGCTAGAGAAGTACGTAGGATTTTTTCGATACAGGCATTTTTGACAAAATGGCGAGCATCGAAAGTGAAAGTTCAAAAATTTGGCTTAAAAATCGTTCGAAAATTGTCAATAACAAAAAAACTATGCAACTTAAAAAAAATCCTACGTACTTCTGTAGATAATGTATTTTTGAAGATATATCCAAAATTTCAAATAAATCGGTGGTAAACTTTTTGAGTCATGTTTCCGGCCAACTTGAAAAGAGCAGTTTTGAGATAAACGCGTTTATCTGCCGTATACCTGCTTTGACCCTTCTCAGTACCTTTACCGAAGCGCACACAAAAGAGGTTCCCTCCCAGGTAGGTGAGGCCTGGCTCGAGGTTACATCCCAGTACTGGCCCGAGACTGTGCCAGTACGCGAGGCTCGGCCAGCCTTGGGCCAGTGCTGGGATGTAACCACCAGCCGGACTCAACCCCACTGGGGCTGCTAACCGGGCGGCCTCCCATTAAAAATCGAAAATGGGGCATTTACAAATTTTTGCCTGCAATAATCTTTTCGGGCAGCATTCTAGAAACCCTAATGAGTCATTTCCAAGGAGAAAAAAAAATCGATTTTTCGAAAATTCTAGAGTGGCCTAACCCCTTAAAATTGATCGATGATAGTCGATAAAGAATTAATATTAATAATACACAATCACGCCTATAACATACTATATTATTGTATGGCACTGGAGAAAGACAAAAACGTCTGAATCTGAATCTTTCACTCTAAAGAAAGATTGTGAGTCACACTTACCTGTTTGTATGATATAAGGTTATCGATAGGCCCAGATGATTCCAAGTCCTTTTAAGATCCTCTTCCAGGATTTAAGATTTTTTAATTCTACTATGCATGACCAAAATTCGTAAAAAGAGAATACCATGTGAATTTTTCTACAAGGTAGCATAATGAATTCACACTTCCACCCGATTTACGACAAGTTGTTGCAAATGGAAAAAAAAAGAAAAATCTTCATGCCACCTTTTACAGAAATCTGCACGGTGTTTTCTTGTTACGAGAATCAATATTATGGTATTTCCGACAGGATTTTCTGACGTGTACTCTGAAAAAAAATGATAAGACATTTTAATAAGCATTTTATTGTCAAATAATAATCACAAATGAGGTTAAATTGTATGAAAGATAGTCTTGACATGTCCTTGACCAATTTTATACGAATTTGCACAGTGTTCCTACCAAAGAAGATGCCAGTTTGTCTTAGGTAACCGTTTTTTTTTTTTGGAAAAGTTAAAGACAGCTGTTTACACAAAATTGAATATCTTTCACACTATGCGGTCAAAAATATTCTACGATGCACGAAATTGAATGTAATCATTCAAGCTATCAAATGCTACCACATAGCACCGTCCATCATGTACAAAATTAATGATATCCTTCCAACCGAAAGATTAAATTTTCTACCTGTTAATCAAATGGAAAATACAGAAGGCCGCCTCTAAAAAAATTCGTACGAAGTTTTTCTTTAACGGGGCTCAATATTAGGGTCCAGCCTATAGGTTTTTGATGCGACAAGTAAAAAAAAATTTTTTTTTTTAGACCAGGTTAATGTTTGTATTGTATTAAATTCAATTTCAAAGATATCGCGAGATTAATATCATGGCAAATAAACCATAACATAATTATTTTACTATTTCGGGGTACGCTGGTGCCATTTTGACGAGATGTGCCATTATGCCCCTGTTCCATCGTGCACTGTAGCTATTATGCCCCGCGTTGCCATTTTGCCTCGATCTATACTAACTCTTCAATAAATGACGTATATACTCTATTCCACTCATGATCCGATCTATAGTGTTGTCAAGATTCCCAGATACATCGGTACTGCAAGTGAACTCTGTGATTCCTGGCTTCAATTCCAAGTGGTATAAGGGCATGGCAACCGTAGTAATAGTAGTAGTAATAGTAGTAGTAGTAGTAGTAGTGGTAGTAGTAGTAGTAGTACAGGTACCAGTCTCGTGGGTACACGGTGGATCCATTAACCCCCTCAACCGTAGATAGATGGAGGCCGTCACGTACGGTAGACCATGGACCCGAGCTCCAGCTCCAGCTGCCGGACCATGGCCGAGTCAATTTTATTTGCTAAACGAGTACGTCGTGCGCGATCGCGCCACTGCAACGAGAAATGCGATAGCGTTTTGTCGTTGCAAGGTATCGAAAACGCTGTGTGTGCGTTTACGTGAAAGGGAACAAATTCGAAAGTTCAGATATGCGTGTAATTTACCGGCAACGTAACTCACTTCTATTTGCCGCATTAATTCTGTAACCGGAGAAACTAGCACCGTAAAGTTAAAGTTTAGTCAGATAAATATGTTTTTACAATATAAAATACTTCCAATTTTCGTATCAAAAGATTAGGATACAATACTTTTACGAAAATAGTAAAAAATATAGTTAAATTCATATCGTAAATTGGAACATCTTGATAAATGCAAATCGTACATGAAACCGTGAAATATCTTCTTTATCTATAAGTAAAGAATTGTGATTTTGATGATGGAACTTGGTTCGATTCTTGAAAATTCACAGTTTTTTTTAAACTTACGCTTAAGTTTGATTTTTAGCTTCGTAGACGTCAATTTACCTCATTTTACAAAGTTGTTCGCTTTATTGCGTGCAAATTCTATTGGGAAGACGTAATATATGCAATGTCTGACGACTGAAGGAAAAGCGAATAAAAAAAAAAACATTTTTGATTTATGTCTAAAAGTCTTTAGTTCTGTCGTTTCCTAAAGATCTTGGACTTGGAAGTCTTAGACGAGGTTCAAAGACGACTTAGTTGGAAAACAGTCTAAAAATGACCCATCAAAGACTTCAAAAAGAGATTTAGACATCATAAAGATATACTACTTTTTTTTTCTTTTTTTTTCTTCAAGTGGGTTAAGTTGGATGGAAGTTGAATGCGACGCGAGTTGAGATCGTCTGAAGTTGCTCGCTCAGCAGATAAGCCAACGAACAAACTTGTCTCACATTGAATTTGAACGTGACAGAAAATAAACGTTTCTAAAAATCCAGACATACATTGAACGCATTCTTTTCTCATTTATGGGACCTGAGATTGATGGAATATGACATTGATGAAGTTGAGGATGGGGCGTGAGATAAACGGTAGTTTTAATTATGAAACTTTGTATCATCCCATCATTTTGATGTATCGATAAGGCTTTATTTCAAATTTTCATATGATATCTAGGTTTCTGCAAAAAATTAAAAATTAAAAAAAAAATATTTGCATCGAATTGGCAAAATATTTGCGTGAAGAATGTGTTTAATTAAATTTCATTGGCATACAAATACAAACAACAAAGCATACAAATACAAATTGGAATACAAACAAATGAGTTTAATCCAGCATTAACATAATGATGTGTCAATAATTTGGTCCTTAGATAATGACAAAAGTATCTTCTTATAACAACTGCATATGCAATTTTTACTGGAAATTTATGTTTGATGGTGACGGTGCAGCGCCGAAAATAGGATTCAAGTTATTGACCAGAAATTTTGAAAGATAAGAGCTCATTTAAAATTCTTATATCATGCCTAGATGCCTGCAGCAAATAAAAAATAAAATACTTAAAGAGTAATATCAATCGAATTTGTTAATCCACCTGGAAATCCGTGGAATTTCAAATACAGGATGGAGTCCAAGATGAATGATGGAATCGGATCAAATCCCATTCTCCATCCTGGAATAACCAGACCCCATTAGGGACTGCCCAGAATCCATCCTGGAGAGGCATAACAAAGGTGCGGAGTTCAGGATGGAATCCAGGGCAGAATCTAGAATGGTGTGTGGGCTGTCCAGGATGGATTCTGGGCAATCTAGGACGGAGTCTGGGCAGTCCAAGATGGACTCCATCCTGAATGGGATTGGATGAAATGCCATTCCCCATCCTGGACCACCTGAACTGCCATCCGGGACTGCCTAGACTCACAAAATGTCCTTTTCGCTCTAGGATCAATATTTTGTGAGAAAAACGCGAAAAACTATGGGCATCGATTCTCCAACAGGTCCCATAGTCTATTATATGTATATTGTCCGGCTGAACAAGAATCTAACGCTATTTGACCGATAGGACCAACAGGGGATGAGAAAACCGCAAAAAGCCGTTCCTGAAAAACACGTTTTTTCATTAATGTACATTTTTAACCATATCTCTTCGAAAAATGTTTAACGATAGCACCTAAAGAAGCCCAGATAAACGAAAGAGAGGACAGTGATCCTAAAAAAACAGCCTTTTCGTTCTATCATCAATATTTAGCGGGAAAAACGCGAAAAACCATCGGGCGTTTGTTCTCCGACTGGTCACATAGTCTATTATATGTATTTTGTCCTGTTGAACAAGAATCTAACGCTATTTGGGCGATAGGACCAACAGGAGACATTGATTTTCATTGATACTGAGGACACTGTTGAATCCTATTCACATATTTGCGTCCAATTTAATTTCACTGGCCTGATTTAATGACGCGAGCTGAGCTTTGTAAAAATAAATGAGTTTGATCCAACTTTAACATAATTATGTGCACATCATTTAATCCTTAGATAGTGACAAAAGTACCTTTTTATCGCAACCGCATATGCAAATTTTATGGCAAATCCATTTATCATGAATATCGGTAACGTAATTTATGTTTGACGGTGATGGTACAGCGCCAAAAATAGCACTCAAGTTATCGAACAGGGTTGATGGAAAGCAAATAGGAAGGGGGTTCGGGGTGAGGGAACGGTGATCGATTTTTCCGATCAGAAGTCTGACGAACTGCGTCCAAACAAAAACGATATATGCGTGTAGTACATAATATTAAGCTGTGTAGGGTGAATAGAAGTAAAGAAGGAAAAGTTATACTAGTAGGAATACTAACGTCGTGAACGCGGGAAAAACCGCTCGGGAATTGTGGAGAGACCCAAACGTCTAACGTCGTTGGGGAATCCAAACTGATTTATGATTCGAGACCGTACGGTCTTACCTATAATGTATCTATTTGAGTGGTCGCCCGGCGCTTCACACATGCTTCACTATACCTAAAGAAATATCCACTGCGTATCACTCTCTTGAACTGAATATCCTTAATACTGAACGGAGAGGAGGGAACCACGCATCTGTCTTCCATGATAGTGTACATTGGTATGACGTCGTGGTTCTTCTCTTTTATCGCCCTCCATGCGCTAATCTGATAGAATGACATCCATTATATAATTCTACACTGACAGAAATATAAATATATAATTGAATACACTGAATTTTCAAATATACCATTTATTTGAAAATATTCAAATGCATGGGTTTATTTAATATTTAATGGCTCCTTTTGTTGAATAAAATTAATATTTTATTGACCCAACGAAATATTCAATCTTGTTGAGTGAATATTATGTTGAATCAATTAAACTATTCTATGAAAACGTCAGACAATATACTTATTCATACTATATCGTCAATCCTATTAACTAAATTTATGGTTGAATCCAAACCATATTTGTTTCAATGTGGACAATTTTATTTGAACCTGTTTAATATTCAATTGCTTCAATTAAATGGATTTAATTAATGGATTTTAAGTTCTAAATTAAATGGTTCTATTGATTAATATCCATATATTTAATGGATGTAATCATTTATTTATTCGACTCACGAACTCAACGAAATATATAGTTGCTTCAATTGTACTGTTTTTTTTTTCATTTGAATAATTCGGCTCTTTTATAGAGTTCATTCAAGGCAATATATTGGTATTTTGACTACATGTATAGTTGCTTTAAATACCAAAATATTTGAATCAATTAAATATATTTCAAATAAATGATTTGCTGTATTCAACTTTATTTTTCTCTCAGTGTACACTGCGAAATAGAAAAGTTTTTTTTTCTATTATAGTTGTTATAGACACACTGTTAGAAATGTTTGTATGAAAGGTAATATAAAGTATTGGAATTTTTTTTTTGCGGATACGCGTATATTAAATTTAATATAGAAACATTAGTTAATATTTAAAAAATTGTTGTAAAATGAATATACAGTATACTTGATAAAAGTTGTGTTTATAATATAATTATTGAAATTTTACAACGGTTTTATATATATATTAAACGGTATATTAACTGAAATTTAATATGTCGCATCTGCAAAAGAACTTACAATACATATGTTAATTTTCGAAATATTTTTAACACTGCAGTGTCTTACAATAAACTGAATTGTTTCCCGCATTTTCAAAATGTAATTTATTCATCCTTGACTAAAACATCCAAACTATTATCATTCACCCTTTTTATGAGAATTTTTTAGTTTTTCTGTGATAAATACATCGCATTACAGCGATAGCTAAGTTTGTACTTTTTTTTTAAATTTTGTTTTTGCTCCGACGTCCACAATTTCGTAAAGAAAAAAAAAAAATATTATTACTTACCAGAGTTGTAAATCCCCATGAATTCATAAGATATAGTTTACAGTACAATTTGTTATGCAATTATGATTTCATAATAATAATATGTAGTGATTATAAAATAGAGTGGAAACATTTGAATAGCTGAAAAAAATACTAATTTTCGCTTTAATATTGCAAGAAATAGTGGAAAAAATGGAAGAAATAAGTAGTGGATTACTTATTTTTTTCCATTTTTTTCAAAAGGACTACCGTGAATTTTTATTGAAAAATAATAATTTTTGCAGCCATTTCAAAGTTTAATCATCGTATTACAATCGCTACATGTTATTACTATAAACTCACAATTAAAGAGCTGATCATATCATCATCATTATTTCTATAAGTATTAGGCATTTACAACTCTGTTACTTACCTTGTCCAAAAATGGCGGAATATTTTTTTGAGCGGCTATGGAAATTATTTTTATTAAAACGTACATTCAAAAACTTAACTTTTATACAGGAACATTTTTTTTTGTACGATTGGTAATTTTGAATATACCGCGAATTGAAAAAAAATTAGTTTGAAAAAAATCGTTTTTAAATTTTGGGCAAACCATAGGTGCTAAAATTCTGAAACAAGTTATGAATGTTTGTCATACTTCAAACAACTTTTGAAAAAATTATGAACACTTTTTGCGACCATGATAAAATTTTGGTGGATCACTTGGTATGGAATGACCCATATGTCTAATTCCATATGTCGGTCTATATGCATTTTTTTTTTACTAGGGTTGATTCTGTTGCTGGTAGCACGAGTATGCAATTGCACTATATAATCGATGACCGTCTTATTTCATCGATTCTGTGTTTTGTAGTATTTCCCCTTTGCCAGGAATATACGACTGAATATATCTGTATGTGCTATCTAATACATATGCCTAGATGCACAGACTATCGTTCTTGTAAAGCGGAAGTCCTTTTATTCCCTTTGTAGCAATTGTTTGTCGCATCTACGAACAACCTCCTGTCTCGTATTACGCTCTGGATCCTCCCGGAAACAATTTCAATGTGCACCGGCAACGAGTGAGGCTTATATTCAGCTCCGTCCTTCAGGTAGAAACTTACGAACTGCTCCGGGACTGTGAGTGGAGCCTCGAATGGAGCGAGGAGAACTCGAGATTCTTGGTTCTTGCTGCTGTCATAGTGGCAAAATGGTAGTGTACATCCATCTTTCCCCATATACCATGAGATATTCTTCGTATGTATATTCATTTTAGGTCCATAATGTGAAAAAGGTATTGTGAATATTCTATGGATATTTGGGTGAGAGTCAAGATAGCGAATAATCAAAATAGCGAATGATCAAAATAGGGAATGATCAAAATAGCGAATTTCATAATGATGGCCATTCTAAATTTAGACGGTCATTATTTTGAAGTTCGCTATTTTAGCCAGTCGCCACTTTGGTTATTTGCTATTTTGACCCCCACCAGCATCAATAACTTTGATTATTTTTCCCATCCAAATTTCGACCAATGGAATTGCACCATTCGACGTCACGTGGGGCAAGCTACACGGTATTATACTGATAATTTTTTGATAATTTTGCGTGTTGGTTATATATATAAAACAAAAAATCATTTAGCCGCGTCAACCATCTGTCAAACTGACAGATTGAATTTTATTATGGCAGTCAAAGGATTTTTATTCGATGTGAGTAGGTTTGGAGTTGAATCCTTGCAAACTATTGATGAAAAAGTAAAGGGAAATGTCCCTGTTAATACGATTAAATCGAAAACCTTAGTCTGGAATCAATACACAAATGTCTATAACAATTGTGTATTTAACTACAATACTTTAAACATGAATTAAAAGGTTTTTCATCTGATTATGAAATTGCCTTGTCAGAATGATAATTTTTGTCTCATGGTGCAATTCCATTTGTCGCAATTTGAATAGAAAAAATAATCCCCCGAATACCACTCGAGTTTGGAAATTAATCTGATATTTCCCTCCAGGTTCGAATACCACTCGTCAAGTTTTCCAGAAAAATCACTCGCGCTACGCGCTCGTGATTTTTTAACCTGGAAGACTTGACTCGTTCATTTGTTTGCAACGAACCTGTCAGGAAATATCCGATAATTTCAAAGCTCTTGTGATATTACAAGTGACAATTTTTTATCAAAAAGTATATTGAAAAAGAAAAGACACGTATTTTTTTTGTTTGTGAATTTTTGTAAAAATTTGTATTTTTCGGTATTGATATTTTTTGAATCTTTAATATTTTGAAAATGAACAGTCTTATCGAAAAATGTTCGAGATGTAATTCATTCATTTTGCAAAGAGCTACGTAACGTGTATAAAAAAAATTATTTTAGTTTTACTAAAATTTTGTTATATGACGTTAAATATCGAAACATCGTTTTGCAAAAAACGGCCACCGCAACATCCTTCCTCATAGAAATATTTTTGTAAAAAGTTAAAAATAATAAGGAAGCAATGCTCAAGGATTGATACTTTTATTATTTTAATTTCCGTGGAGGTTGCTTTACACAATATGATTTGAGCGGGGAAAGTCTGCAGCGCCAGGCTACCTAGCGATTTTTTGCTGAAGCTCTAAATATTCTACGATGTAATCTTGAGAACGAGACTCGTAATATAATAATAATAATATGATACAAATATATTAATATAAATAATAACCAACGCCCTGTGGAAATGTTCTGATATTTATCTTTTATTTATTTGCTTTTTTTGTAAATCTATCAGAAAAAGTGAGAATTTTAATACCAAAAGAAGTTATTCTGCGCACGAAAAAAAATAGTTCTTGCAACCACCTTTTTATGAGTCCGCCATAAAAACGTGGTTATACCCACGAGTTTTATTTTTTTCGAGCGATCGATTGCAAAAATTATTGTGACACTTAAATAGAAATAAGAAAACGGTAAAAAATAAACTCGTACATTCCAACGATTAAATAACACCATAATCTGAGAGACGATTTATTTTTTAATTGCAATACTTTGTCACTTTATGTCGTTCACGTGTTATATGAAACTAAAAATTTCTTCGCTTTATGAAAATATATAAAATTCACCAGGTCGTATCGACTATTTCCATTTAGTACCATTATGTAGACCACGTTACTAAAAAGGTGATGGGGTCTGACCGATAACGGTCGTGTCTACTGGCATCAACCACTATAGTGTCGTGTGAAGTCAATGATGCATACAAAATGTGATGCAGCACCGCCAGCAGTTTTCCACCCAGTATAATAACCACCGCGAAAATCCAACCCAAAATGTCTTTCAAAGGTTTAAAGATCTCAAAGCACTTTAAGCTCAATTTTTTTTGTCACTCTTTATAACTACCTAAGCTTTCGACTTTATATAGCTGAAGAATGTTTGACTATTCAAAGCCGTTCATAGTGTTTTTTAAACGTCATCACAAACGACTAAAATCCCTTTATATCCTGGGCAACATTAAGAAAGTCCGATCGTTTTCCAAGAAGCTAGAGTGCTCCTCTTGTATCTACATTCATTGCCCGTAAAAAATCTGGGTATGCCTTTAAATCTACATTTAATGCGTACTAGCAGTATGCAGATTAAGTGGATACAGTTGTTGGATGCTAAGGGAGACTGGGGCTTGGTGAATCAGGGGCAAATAGGGTCAAATGCGTTTAAAAATCAAGGGTTACATGAAACGGCTTGCTCCTCGTAAGATCCATTTACATAAATAATATACACCCCTAAACGGGTTTGGCCGCTCGGAAATGTATCGGGTGTATTTTTAAAAAATTCATTAACACCAAAGTATAAAACAAAATATTCTTATCTTTTTAACACAGGGTAAAAAACAGCTTTAAAAATGCCTCAAATAAATTTTAGTTTAAAGTATTAGAAAATGGCGGCGCTGCAGAAATTTCCACGAAGGTCCTCCGCACGATACGTGCGTATGTTGCTGCTGGTGTATCACCGTTATGGTACATTTTTGCAAAAGAAAAGAAAAATTAGCTTATTCGTGGATAGTGTCTGTACAATCTAGCGTAGCGATATTTTTTGCAACCACTAGGGAAATTATGGTGAGCCAAAGTAAAAAAATGTGTATTTTTCAAAGAAATTTCATGAGAAAAAAGTAAGTAAAAGAAACCAATCAATTAATCACAAAAATCCTACGTCAGCTTTTAGATAATGCATCTAAAAGTATTGTGTACAAATTTCAGAGCAATCGGAACGATAATTTACGAGATTTACCCCAAGTAAAAAAATTATATATGGGGCATTCCAGACTTTTTCATGCTCTGACCCTGACATCCATCAATCATTTTGACAATTTTTTAACAAAAAATATTTTGAAAAAGAAGATATACGTATTTTTTCGTTTAGCACTACGACCAATATTTCTAATAGACGAATTTTTGTAAAAGGTGGAATTTTTCGGTATTGATATTATTTTTATCGGTAATATCTTGGAAATTAACAGTCCGATCAAAAAATGTTTACGATAAAATCTGTTCAGTCTGCAAAGGGCTCCATAACGAATATAAAAAATATATTCGTTATGGAGCCCTTGTATTGTAGTTTTTCTAAAATTTTATTATATGACGATAAACAACAAAGTATCGTTTTGCATAACAGTGCCACTTTTTATAATTTTTATATACTTACATACAAATTCTGTATAAAATAACCAAATTTTTGAGACCTTATGCAGGTTGGCAAGAATTGTTTTCGAAAAGTATTACGTAATTCAAGCTTTATGTAATAATTCAGGATAAAAAAAACATTTAATTAAATAGAACTTCTCATTAAAAAATCTTGCCATTCTGTATAGGGTCTCAAAAATTTCGTAATTTCAAATATAATTTTTCCTTGAGTATATAAAAATGATAAAAAGTGGCGTTTTTTTTTTAAACGATATTTTGTTGTTTAACGTCATAAAACAAAACGTTAGGAAAACGAAAATAACATTTTCCATATACATTATGTAGCTCTTCATAAACTGAACAAATTTGATCGTAGATATTTCTTGATAGAACTGTTAATTTTCAAGATATTAACGAATAAAAAAATATAAATACCGAAAAATTCAAATTTTTATAAAAATTCGTCTGTTGAAAATATCGCTCGTAGCGCTATTCAAAAAAAAATACGTGTCTTTTCTTTTTCAAAATATTTTTTTATAAAAAATTGTTAAAATTATTGAATGCCCCATATGTGCAATATGGCGGACTATATATAATATTTTATATAATAATAGTCCGTTTATACAAAATTGCAGCGTACCTAGCCAATGACTCAAAACAAAGTGACTATGTTTTTAATGCGCTATATGCAGTCAATTGAAATTTAAAAAAAAATGCAAAGAAAAAATTGATAAACTATTATCCATTAATACTCTAATACATTTTTTTCTAAAAATTTAAATTAAACTTCAAAGGAAATTGTCCAGACGCTGATCATTCAATCACGCCGGAAGTTAATATAATTCTTTTCCTGCTAATTTACATTCGTTTGCTAACAGTTGCTATCATTCGATAAATTCTGACCTCTTCCTCACTATTCTGTTACTTTGCTGTCTGCACATCCAGCGTAGAATCAGCAGTTTCAGGTTGTCTCAAGATACCAAAACGACAAGTAAATTAATTTCACAAGATTACAAATAAGAAAACAAGCGTGCAACGACCAACCTTAGAAATTGCTTTCTCACTTCCTTATACCTTTGACAAAGCAATTTCTATGAGGACGTGTATTGATTGATTCTGGCTTCGTCATAGAGGAAGTTATTAAGCAGGTAAATTAATTTAACAAATAAGTAAACAAGATTGCAAAGTCGAACCTTAGAAATTGCTTTTCTTACACCTTTGACAAAGCAATTTCTATGAAGACGTGTATTGATTGATTTTGGCTTTCTCACAGAGAAACCTTTGTCAAAGGTCTAAACAAGTGTGAAATCACTTTGTAAGATTCGACGGTGCAATTTTATTGACGCTTTTTCATTTTAGAATTAAATCTTCTATTGACTTTAATAATTTATGCATGAGAGTTGAACAAAAAGCATAAATTAGCCGTTATTTTCTATGCACATTCAACAATAGACTTGCTCCAAATTTGGCACAAATCATGGCTTAATATTACTCCATTCATGTAGAAAGTATGAGCTTCATGTCTCGTAATTTACATCATATAGAGCGCGGACGACATTTTTTATTTCATATTTAATTTTTATAATTAAATAAAAATAAAAAATTTACCAAATACGCTTAAAGCTTTATCTTTTTAAAAAATTCCTCCGTTCATTTGGTGCATTATGATGTTGCTAAAAAAATAAGACATCATAGAGAGAAATTTATTTTGGATCATACGCAGAGTTTAAAAAACCTAAATCTGTCTTACAAATGAACTAGTCAACCCAATTGGTTTTTATATTGACATAAAAATCCTTCGTTCCCTTACTGAAATGACATATTTAATTGAAAATTGTCAGTCGACTACGAAAAAAAATGGGGCGAATACAAAATCATGTTTTTCCGGTTCTCTCGGTTCCCTTGATGAAAAGAGCTAATTGCACCCTAAAGTTATACAGAATTGAGTCACACTTTTTGCCCATGAGTTATTGGAGTGAGAAAACTCTTATGCCCTCATATAGTATGCAAATTTTATTAGCATACTCTAGTGCGGAAAACTAAATAGCTGCTCGTTTTATTCAGCATAGCAATAACCTATTCTAAAGTTTCTAGGTCTTACGGTTCAGGATTCGGATCTATATCAGATGCCCGAGGCCTTTCTCGTTCGCTTTACCGTAGCGTACACTCGATGCACCGTCCAGCATGGAAAACTACTTTTCCTGTAGCTAATACTCTCGAGCATGTGGATTCTCTTGGTTCGTACATATGTACAAACGGAGAAGGAGACGGGTATTTTTAAATCGGTCGTTATTCTATGTAGAGAAGAGCAGGGCAAAATGGCAACGAGGCATAATGACTACGGGGCACGATGGAACAGGGGCATAATGGCACACCTCATTAAAATGGCGTACGGTGCAATCGTAAAAGAGTGATGTAAGAATTATGGTTTAATTGCCACACTGAAAAAAAATTATATTGCTGGCTGCCAAAAAGAAGTATTTTTGAATTAACTCTAGTTCTTATTCGTTCAATCCCATTTAACATTGAAATAATAAAATATTATTTTGCTTACTTTAGAGCTATTGTTTCGATTTCGTATGGAATTGGAGGAATTAGAACTCAAATTAATTTGATAACGCTTGTTTTTTGGCAGCTCGCAAACGATGGATTTATTGAATCAATGACATTTTTTTATTCAGTGCATGATATTAATCCCTTCATTGGCAAAGAGAATTCAACTACATGTGCCCAAAATGGCAGGAAATTTTTTCATCCCAATTTTGATACCAACTTGTACTTAAGGGTTTTTTGAGCCGCTGATTACGAAGCTGAACTCAAAATTTCCAAATTCCAAGTGGCTGATCAAACTGAGGAAACCTCAACAAATTTAAGTTGGCCCAGTACCCAAGCTTTGTAAATTCTTAGAAATTTAAATTGAAAAATTTAAATTTGAAAAATTTTGAAACATCTCGAAACCGCAATTATTCATATCACATGAAGAGGTTTCCAAAATAAATATATTTATTCAAGCACACCTTTTTTTGATTAACTTTCCGTATCGACTATTTTAATTTTGAAAATTTCTATTCGAAATTATTTGAATTCAGCTATTTTTACGTAAAGTTTGAATTTAACGATACAAAATATATTTTTATATTCTCTTCCGCCATTTTTAAGTCTAAATTTTGAGGTCAGATTCGGAATCAGTAATTTAAAAAATCATCGAGTACCAAGTTTTATGCATATCCAGCCATTTATTAAATTTCGACCGCCATATTGTATTTGCCATTTTTTATTTTCAAATGTTGAGTTGAGATTCGTACTCAGCGACCACAAAAAACCAGAGTACCAAAATTCATCCAAATCGAGTAACTTTTTTCATTTTGATCCGCCATATTAAACCGTTATTTTGAATTTCTTATTTTTCAGTTAAGATTCGTACTCAACGACCTCAGAAGCCATTGCGTACCAAGTTTCATCCAAAACATACCAAGTTTTATTCATACCATACCACCTTGTAAATTCCGTCCGCCATATTGGATCTGCCGTTTTGAATTTGCAAATTTTTAGTTCATATTCGTAATCAGCGATATCAAAAAGTCCAGGGTACCAATTTTTATCCAAATCGACTGAAATTTTCGATTTTAACCCGCCATATTGGCGCCGCCATTTTGAATTTCTAAATTTTTACTTCACATTCGTATTCCCGAAACTCCCCGAAAATTATTTCGATGCCAAATTGCAGCAAGTTAAATAGGAAAAAAACAATATATACATAATTGCGTCAATGCCAAGGAAGGGGTTAATTAATATTGTTCGTTATGATATGAAGAACATTCGTGTAAATTAACAACTTTCATGCTGTGTGAGAAAAATATTTGTACAAATTAATAAGACTGCGGGATGTCGCGTGTGAATTTACGAATTTTTTAAATAATTTTACCTCGGTTCTACATTGAAAAAAAATGTCTTTGATTCAATAAATTCATCGTTTGCGGGCTGCCAAAAACGTTATTTAACGTTATTTAAACATTATTATTTTATTTTTGTAAGAAACGAAATTATGAGAGTGTCAGATATTTTTATTGACGACCTCTGACAAAAATTTCGTGAGTTTAATAATTTCTGACTTGTGTATGAATGTGTGTTTGTGTGTGTATTTTTATTTTATTGAAATCTATTTTGTAAAACCTTATTAGCCATTTCTACCTTGTATTTATGACAATCTATTCTATTTCAAGTATTTTTGTGAAATAAATAGTTACTTAAAATCCTTGGGCTAAAATTTATGTGTGGGTTATTTATTTATAGCGAATGATATGCCTGTGTCCATCAATATGAATGTGCCCATAATTATTATTTTATTTATAATATATACTATACGAGAAAACTACCGCGCGCTGCGCGCGCGAGTTGAGATCGTGTGTCGGTGCAGCGATCTTATTTAATACATATAATATATATAATCAGAATTCCCAAAAATTAAGAGATCTAACAAATTTTTCCAATAATTCCAAATCTTATCGAATCGGAAACTTTTTATAGAGTTGACTCAAATTGATTACCAATTGTCCTTTAACATTCATTCAATTATAAATTAGTGTTTACCTTGATAACTTCAAATTTGCAAGGTCTGGAGCATTTCCAGACTTTTGAAAAAAATGTAAAGCCCCATCATTATATGGGGCTTTACATTTTTAGTAAAGCAGTAGGACCTCTTTGCCCAATGAAATAAATACAGGATTTCCAATTCTGGAAACCTCGCATGGATTTTGCTAAAAGTAACAGTGAACAAAGAGGTCTGATTTACTTGACTGCAGAATTTTAATTCACCCCGATCTCTTCGCTTATCATCTTATTCACGAATGTTCTATTGATCTGCATGTAGTGACTCCACGTACGCCTGGTTTTGTTGCTGCCATAGAGACTACGTCGCACTTTGTCGTTCAACATCTTAAGCCTAGTTTAAAATTCGCAATTAACACATAATCCGGAAACCCCAAAATATTGTAAAGTCAACCAACTTGGGAATTCAAACCTCGTGCGCCCGACATGCTTGACAAAACTGTCAGAATTGCAACTGCCAAACGTGTTAAACACGAACTCGGTCTCGGTCTCGATCTGATCTCGTGCCAATTTGGACCAATCACAGCGCGAATAACGCGACAACAATGGACCAACTCGCAATTCGATAAAATCTCGCAACATACTTTTTAGAGAAGGATTCTTTTATTTAAATTTTTCTATGCTTTGTGATTTAGACTTGCATTTAAACATGAGTTATGTCCATTAATTTTGTTAATTGCGTCTAAAATATTATTTACGGATCGATTTTTTGATAAATTTCTCATTTCTAATAAAATAACTGTGGTATAACAAAATAAATATTAAAATTAAACAATTAAAATCACTGGAATACTTCTTTTTGGCAGCCCGCAATAGAATTTTTATCAGTGTAGCATGGACCGTCTCGTTGGTGCTGCTGTGCCATTATGCCCCACGTTGCCATTGTACCCCTGTTCCATCGTGCCCCATAGTCATTATCCCCCGCGTTGCCATTTTGCCCCGTTCTCCCCTGCAGCAGAATCCCAGGATCGCTGTGACAACGATGGTCTCCAGGCGGTTCAATACGCTGGAATGATGGTGTGTGCATTCCACCATCAACTCCTGAAACGTCCGAGAAAAGTGGGCTCGAAGGCTTTTCCTCTTAATTTTTCCATTCTCATGAAGCTGCCCCAGCGAATATGTTCGAGTTCTCGTTTATTATCGTTCATGGTCTTTATTTTCTCTTTGCTTTCTTGTACATATAATGCACTGTTGCTTGTTGCTTGTGGATGATACTCTTTGTCGGTTACCACCTATATTCTCATTCAGCTCGAAGCGTGCAACCGAGTAATTGCTCACATTGTAGGCTATTGTGGTATTGTAGAAACAGCGGATATAATAATGCAGCGTATACTTTCCATTATGCTGTGCGGTGAGATGAGATACTACGTAGTTCTAAATATGTGCCAGTGAACACAGCTATTATCAACCTGTAAAAAAAATGCTACTAAGACAAACGATACAGGGGTTGGTTAATCTGCAACGAAAATTGTAGTTGATCAGTGATATGGGTTTGAATTTTCTACGAATAAACACTCTTGAAAGACGATCCACTAGGAATTAACGTTATTTATATTTTGGACGAAAATAAATTAGGTTCATACAGGATGAAAAAACTCACCTGAATATATTATGCTCATGTTTGAAACACTAATTGGCTCTAAGAAAATGGGACAACTTCATTTTTTTTAATTCAGTTGATGTGATAATGATTTGAGGAAGACGAATTAGCCAGAAAAAAAATGATTTTCTCTTGGTTATATTCGTTTCCCAAGTCGAATGATAAATTTCAATTAATTCTACTGTTACGTCCCGACGTACCCTTACCCCAAAAATAGGCAACCCTCCGAGCACCACTGTATGTCCCGGAAAAGGGCCCTACAGTCGATGGTCGACCAAGTAGGGAAATTAGGAAAAGGACCCTGCAGACGGTCGATAAGTAGGGAAATTCAGAAAAACAGTAACATAGTAGGGATGTGAGGCCCTCTGCTAGTCCGCAGACTAGGGGAAGTTCCACGCAAACCCAAGAAAGTAGGAGACGGTGTCTTTCGGCCAACCAGAGGCGAGAGACTCGGCCTCCCTTACTCCTAAAATTAACGCACTAACTTTAAGATAAAGAAATTTGTTTAAAAAGTGGGGGTCGGGAGTTTTTCCGGCCAATTAGAGTCTAAAGAAACTGCCCTCTCCCAAACCTGCGTAACATCAAAGGTTCGCAGCACTAGTATATAAGATCACAATTTTTGTATTTTTGTTCAGTTCTAATTTTGTACTCAACGAACAACATCTCCAACCAGTAATGTGAATAAATACTGGTAAGATGAAAACTAAAAAGTTTTCTGGTACATTCTTTGGACTTGAGTCTTGCGCGGCCAACCGCGAATTCTCTAAGTCCCTCCTAAAATCCTCAAAACTAGAGTCTTGCGCGGCCAACCGCGATTACTCTAAGTCCTTTCAAAAAACCCTCACGACTTGGAGTTTTACGCGGACAACTGCGATCTCTCTAAGTCCAATACACCACACACAATATTTAGAGTTGTAATAAAATTATATTTATATTTATTGATTTAGGTTCTACCTCATTTGGTAGAAGAAATATTGATCTGTATTTTTGAATAATTGAAATAATTAAATTGATATTGAACAGACAAGATGACGAAATATAAAACTATAAGAACTAAAAAGATTGGAATTTCAATATTAATAACGTGAGGCATATTGAACGGTAGATTTATCTTGGTATACATCAAAACATATTTAATAATTGATCTGTTCCGATATTTATTTTGACACGATATAATTATTTATCTGCGAAATTAACATAACCCATACCAATTTACATTCATTTCTGGCATTCAGACATTCTTCGTTTAAATGTGCACGTATACATTTGTTTCACATTAATTGTGGATTGCTCGTTTTATAATAATTGTGAAGTACTCATCTCGGATATTGTTGAAAAAGCGCTTCCTCGTTGGCTCTTTCGATACAACCTCTGGGGCTCGCAGAACTCGTGCAGAATAGACGTCCACGTTATTGATAATTAATCGGCAGGCCACGCACGATTGTAGAGATTCTCGTCTGATAATGGTAGCTTCTCCAGTCAGTGAGAGGTGGTGTTCGAAGTTGACTGCTCGACGTCCCCAAAGCGAAAGAGAGCGATCTTTGGTCGATATTGAGCGTTTTCACTTATGTCAATTGTGACGAGCATGCGCGACACGACATTTCGGATTTCGGGAGAGTAGCCCATAACGTGGCGCTCTCTCTCTTTCACGCGGTCTATCTTTATGTCGTCATATTCATATTTCTTACAGAGTCTTGCGCGGACCACCGCGATCTCTCTAAGTCCAATACACCACACACAATATTTAGAATCTTGCGCGGACCACCGCGAGCTCTCACGTACACAAAGACTGAGTTTTGCGCGGAACGCCGCGAATTCTCACTAAGTCTATTCTAAATCTGACGAGTACGGAGTTTTTCGCGGGCCGCCGCGATTTCTTCAAACTTTGAAGTTTTATTAACTCCACATAGAAAAATTTAACTAACGCGCACTTTTATCTCGCTCCGGTGAGGAATCTCAAGAATCAAATTCTACAATAATGTCAAACCGTTTTTAGCCCAAATCCCGGATTAATTAGCTTCGGTTAAAGTCCAAAACAGGGCAATTGTATTTGTTGTGTTACTCGGACGTAACACTACCACTCGAAGAATTGACTGGAGCATTTTTATGTCGATATGAAAGTCAGTTTGGTAAACAACTTTCTTCATAAATCAGATTTAGATTTTTCCAATTCTGCACATGATTTAGAATAAAGTGATTATAGGATTTCTCTCTATGATGTCTTATTTTATTCGCAGCATTAGTCTGCAACAGTGAAGTGGATGTTTTTAAAAAACCCTTGAGGAAAATTTATCAAATGTTTTTAAAATATCAAAATGATATTGACATTTGTTAGATTTGGTATTGTGGAAACAGTGGATATACTATACAGTGTGTTTCATCAGACTGTAGAAAATGCTACTAAGGCAAACGATACATCACCTGTAACAATAATATATCTTTCATATTTCATTAATATTTCATCGTTGTTACAGATGAAATAACCCCTGTTGGTTCATCTTTTACCAATTGAAAATTGTCGTTGATATATGATATGAATTTGTAGAACATGCGAAAAATTTGAATTTTCTATGAACTAACATTTTCAAAAGATGATCCACTAGTATTTAATGTGATTTATATTGCGGACGAAAACAAATTAGGATTATGATAAGATAACTCATAATTTATAAAAACTAGACTATTTACCGATAATACAAACAAACCAAAATTTTCAAATTCGAACAACCAGATCGATCATAATAAAATTCAACACAAATAATGATTTAATCGTAGTTCATATGTGTATAAAACTACAGCTAAATATATTTATATCTCAAAAAGTTATAGCGTTGAAACGACTTAAACTTTTTGGATCTTTTTCGAAATTAGTCATCTAAAGCACTGATGGAGGCAGTTTCTTTCAAGATTTATATCATCATAAATATAGACCTGGATTTTCGGAAGCTCATCATCATCATCATCAGAAAAATGCAAACTATCATGTATTGCACATTTATCATTACAGTTTTTTATCTCATCAAAATGTAACACAACATCAGCAAATCTGAAGAAAAAATCATGTTTTATAATATATTTCATCTTTGACATGTTGCGATCGCGTAATATATTGAATGTATGTGTATTCATGTGTGATTAGTTCATTATTTGTCTACGATTAATGAATACATATGTTGAAAGCAAAATATAGTTAAGATATCAAATCAAAATCTCCGATGTTGATATTTAAAAAATATAATTATCAAAATATCTTAACCTAATTAATATAAAAATATCCATACTTATAATTATTATAATCTAGTACTTAAAATTTAAATGTATTAAATATCAATTCATTGGTTTTAATTCAATTTTCTATATGAATATTCCGTACTTATAATTTGTACAGATAAAATTTCATTACAATAATGAGTCACTGTTAGGTACGGAAACCGTTTTCGTGTCCTACGTGTTGAGATTTTGCGGAAGGAATTTCAGAGGTAGCGGTATTCTGCTCATCGCTGCTACTTCACACGAACAGAAAAGACGTTCGCTAATTAACTACTTCTACATTCCCGTTACATGCATTGTCTGTATTACTGCGGTATGCAGATGCAGTGCAGAACTTGGTTCTCCGAATATAGTACGTTCATCACCAGGTCCAACTGTCCGCCCAGCGTCTACCGGAAGAACATCCATACAATGCGAGCTTTTAGTCAAATAATTTTCATCACCAACAGCGGAAGCCACTATTCATATTCCGACATTTAAATACCCTCAAGCAATTTACGTTAATATTTTTTCATGGAAAGCATCGAAGCTGGAGTGAAACTACTTTTCCCTTTTTATTCTCATTGTTTGTTCGAATAAACTTCATCACGCGTTCTGCCAACAGAAATGAACGAGATATAAAAAATGTAGAAGTGTTTGATATCTTAACACTACAAAATTCTGTCTAATTACAAACGCGCTAATAGTTCCCAAGTGAAAATATTATATAAAGATTATATTAAAATTATATATGGGGAATTCCAGCTGAATTTTTTATGCTCTGATTCTGTCATCAATAATTTTGACAATTTTTTATCAAAAAGTATTTCGAAAAAAAAGAGACGTATTTTTTTCTTTAGCACTACGACCAATATATGCGACAAACGAATTTTTCGGTATTGATATTATTTTTATCGTTAATATCTTGGAAATGAACAGTCCTATCGAACAATGTCTAAGATGTAATTCATTCGGTTTGCAAAGAGCTACATAACGTATATATAAAAATGGTATTGTAGTTTTTCTAAAATGTTGTTATATAACATTAAACAACTACGTAACGTTTTGCAAAAAAAAAAAAAAAAGCGACAGTTTTTATCATTTTTATATCCTTACATAAAAACTCTGTGTAAAATAACAACATTTTTGAGACCCTATGCAAGTTGGCAAGTATTTTTTTCGAAAAATACTACGTAATTCAAGCTTTACGTAATAATTCAGGATTCTAAAAAAAACTTAAATTACGTAGAAATTCTCATTGAAAAGTTTTGCCATTCTGCATCGGGTCTCAAAAACTTCTCAATTTCAAACGGAATTTTTCCTTGAGTATATAAAAATGATAAAACGTTGCGGTTCTTTGAAAAATGATATTTTGTTGTTTAACGTCATAAAATAAAATGTTAGGAAAATGAAAACAACATTTTTTTATATACATTATGCAGCCCTTCATAAACCAAACAAATTTGATCGTGTACTTTTTTTTATAGGACTGTTAATTTTCACGATATTAGCGAATGAAAAAATATACATATCGGATCTCAATTGCAAGGAAAATGCGGTGAAAAAAATAAAAACAACGGAAACAAGCGCAATAAGACGACTAACGCGAATTCGTCACCCAAACAACCCGCTGCATAACCCGAGAAACACACTTTTATACGAGCTCACAGGAATCACTCCAATAGAAATAAGGATCCATCATCTCACGTCTCATTTCGCCTCCCAACAGTTAGAAAATATTAACGATTTATGTATAAGATCAGTCCAGACTACCCACAAACCAAAATACCCAACTCACACGATTCATCAAATCCTTGAAAATTTAGCCGCTGACAACCCCAATAGACAATAATGTAATCAGATCACATGATACCCAACAAGAATAACAATATGCACCACAACAATAGTAACCAAGGGCTGAAGGACCCCGGTCGATGGCCCATTGGCGTTGTAAATAAAATATATATGTATATATTAGGTAAATGTAACCACCTTTTCTTATTTTTGTAAAATTTCTGTATACAAACCAATAAATTCCTATTACTACTACTACTACATATCGGAAAAATCAAATTTTTAAACCGGTGCGATGGTCTAGTGGTCAGTGTACTGGCCTCTAGTCTAGAGCATCGGTAGGTCGCGGGTTCGATTCCCGGTGCCGTCGATTTTCGTCGAAAATATAAATACGGGCGCGACGAAGCTCCAGATGTATACATGAGACCCACACAGGTATTTCTACCTGTGGAGGTCACATGTATACAGCTGTATTCCGTGTTTACGTTTTTGACGAAACGTGACGTAGCTCCGGTGCCGTGAGGCGAACTCGAGACCGGCTATATCGGCATAGGTTTTCCGCAGTTTCCCTATGCCCATGGCAGAAATGCTATGGCGAATGTGATATAGAGGGGGAAGTCGAATGCAGCCGCATGGGGGCCTGGTTACTGATCCGGACCAGACCCTCAGGGGGGACCGGCTACTGATCCGGGCCGACCCCGCAATAGGCGACATGCCTCCAGGCGGGGGGAAATGCAAATTAAAAAAAATAAAAAAAATCAAATTTTTGTAAAAATTCGTCTGTCGGAAATGTCGCTCGTAGCGCCAAACAAAAAAATACGTGTCTTGTCTTTTTCAAAATACTTTCTGATAAAAAATTGTTACAATTATTGAAGGGGGTCAGGCTCTGTGCATGAAAAATTCAGCTGGAATGCCCCATATAAATTTTTTTATAGATATTGTACGATTTGTATATAGAAGCTATGTACAAAAGTGGACATATAGAATCTTCATATATGGGTCATTTCATATCGCGTGGGCCATTTATTTGTCATCATGCCAATATTTCTGTACTTTGTAAGCATAATAATTGAAATTCTGTGAAATTTTAAGAAAAAACGGAATGGTCTATCTCAATGAAAAAAAAAGATTATTACTTTGTTTTGTCAAAAAATGGCGGAAATTTTTTTCGATCTCCTGTATAAAAAATTTCACTAAAAAGTACATTCAAAAACTTAAATTTTATACGTGATCAAATTTTTTGTACGATCGGTAATTTTGAATAAACAGCGAATTCAAAAAAATTAAATAAAGAAAAAATCGTTATTAAATTTTGGGCACACTATAGGTGCTAAAATTTTGAAATAATTTATGGATGTTCGTGATACACTAAATAATTATTGAAAAAATTATAAACACTTTTTGCCACCATGCTAAATAAGGCCTGCTTGGTATGGAATGACCCGTGACGCTTGGTTGTCTCGGGTATAAAGAAATACCTAAACGTTGATTTACATCCTGTCCAATATTGGAAGTCGTCTTTTATCGTCGTGTGAAGCTTTACGTTGAGATATAATATGATGCTACAGCTATACGAGAAAAAAAAAACTCCTGTCGCCAGGTACATAATAATATAATCCATAAAAGTATGAAGCTAAGTTTACGATCTACTGTACCGCGGAGATGAAAGTAAAAACTTTTCCAAAGTGAAGGGCGCGAAGAGTTCTGATAGTAAATTATTTAAGAGGGATTGAGGCAAAAACGGTGGTCGGTTAACGCGAACTTCATCAAATAACTCATCCGACGGCCAACTTCTCACTGTCCACTAAACGAGTTTTTAGTTTGAATCAAATCTACTATATGCAGTTTTATATATATCACTCTGGTTTATACTCAGGCATATTAAACCGTAATCCGGTGTGATCTGCTGTGCCATTAGTAATACGAGCTTGCTTCAATTATTTAATTTATAGTCTCGCATGGCCAAAGCTTTTTACTAAGTGGAACAATAATTGTCGTTGCTTGCTTGTTTGCGTGTGTGGTTAGACGTGGGTGTGCATATATCCCTTTGTTCAATTTGTTATAAATAACTAAAAATTGTGTTGAAGTTTAAAACTGGTCTCTCTTGGCTACTATTTTTCTACACGTGCATTACGACCGAAAGACTTAATTCAATTTTTAATTTTATTTTATGTTTATTAATTCTGTATCATCCACAACAATTTTTCCTGTAAAAAAATAGAACTTTGGCGCGTGGAACTACGGGTTTTTAATTATGTACTGCTCCAGCACATACTTTTACCGCCATTAAGATAATTCAAGCAGGTAATTTTTTTTGTTTCTTTGTGCCCACGTAAAAAAGATGAGGAGCCCAGTATGGAATCCCAGGTAAAGTCCAGGACATATTTGCGGTGCACGTAAAGAAATAATTGGTTGCCTTAACCAAGTGCCATGATGAAATACGCTCCAAGCGACAAAATTGGTTGGGAGAACCAACTGTTGGGTGTCACAACCAACCAATCGGGCTCACAACCAATCCATTGGTCGTCACAAACAACCGATTGAGTGTGACATCCAATGGATTAGTTGTGACACCCAATAGTTGGTTCTCCCAACCAATTTTGTCGCTTAGAGCGTACTTAACGATGGCGCTTGGTTAGGACAACCAATTATTTCTTTCCGTGTGGAGACACAATCTGGGTTGACTAAGGCTGGGCAACTCAGGTTGGAGTCTGGGAAATCCGGTCTGTAGTCTGGAAAATCCAGACTGGAGTCTGGGCAATCCAGACTGGAATCTGTGAAATTCAGGATGGAGTCTGGGAAATCCACCCTGAAGGCTTGGCATTGCAAACTGGAGTCTGACTAATCCAGACTGGAGTCTGGGCAATCTAGACTGGAGTCTGGGCAATCTAGACTAGAGTCTGGGCAATCTAGACTGGAGTCTGGGCAATCCAGATTGGAATCTGGGAAATCTAGAATGAAGGCTGGGGAATTCAGACTGGTGTCTGGGAAATCCGCTCTGGAGTCTGGAAAATTCACTCTGGAGTCTGGAAAATCCAGGCTGGACTCTGAGCAGCCCAGGCTACACCGAGAGAAAAATATAGTTAAGGCATCTAAAATAGTTTGGTAAGAAAACCCAGACAACGTAGTAAATGGGATCAATCTTGGGAGTTTGAAAACGTTTACTTATACCGTGGATAGAAACGCGATGCACGCGGAGCGGCGCTCGCAAAACGTCTGGGCATTTTCGGGCAACTTTGAGGTTATGACGGCAAACGTTGAACGATCGACGCTACAGGGGAGCTGTATATCTTTCGTAAATCTCATGTCGTACTAAACTACAGACATTTCGCAGGCTGTCAATAGATTTTGCGTTATTTTCCGTAATGTGAATTGCTTTAACCTATATGCGTATGAAGATTATTCCGAACATTTGTGGGCGGAAAATATAGAGAAGTATGAGATGCGTTGTATGGCATTGTACAGCAGCGTAAATACTATAGCGGGCGACGCCTAGTAAATCTTTATATGTGTCTGGAAAAAAATGCCATTTTTCCACTTTGGATCCCGATTACTATACGAATCTGGGAATGAGTATTATATATTTCGGTCGGTGTGGAGCCTGGGAGTAGCTGTCTCTTTGTAGTTGCCAGAACTTCCACATAATCTTTGAGGGTAACGTTTTATTGTAACTGACGATATTATTCTTCTATTATTACATGGTAATGAAAAACCCACTCTGTTTTTATTATTATTTTCAAAAGATCCATTTTTACCTCGTGTTATACACCTTCTTTTAGTTTTGTCGACCGTTTGAACACGCAGTATGACACCATTATTAATGAGATTCTTAATTAAATTCCTGAAAGATTCTGCACTCTAGAAATCCGGAAATATTTTCTACTTCAAAGCATACTTTTAATTTATTCTTCGATGCGTTGAAGAGCAAACATATTTCAGCGTGTAATAAAAACACGCACGTTGTGAATGTTCAATATCAGACTGAAACACAGACGACCCAATTTTCGTCATATTCTCCATTTTACTGGAGAATCAGCTCTCTTTTGCCACGAGATCCAATGTAACAGTGCGAAATTTCGTAGAACCATTGTTGTGAAATAACGATTGTTACTATCATAATATTCTTATTTTCGGGCAAATCATTTGTTTCCAAAATTGTATCGAAATAAGGCATCATAATTTTGTTATGTGTGCAATTCTAGCAGTTAAATGGTGAAAAGCAAAATCGCAAAGACGTTCATCTGGATATGAGCTAAATACGAATAGACGAAAAAAATCATTAATCTACTAGATTTCTGAAATTTTACGCGAGGAGATAAATGCCAGACTCTTAAACAAAAAATCGGTTTATAGCGGAAGAGAATAAGAATAAAATTATATTATTAATAATAATAATACATCACATGTCTTTAATCAAAATATAAATATTTTGATAGTGTGACCGTTTAAATTTCATATTCTTTCTGTTTTTCAAGCTAATTTCATCGTATGCACTATCAGATGGACGAATAGATCGTGTGAATAAGTGAAAAAAATAACAGTATTAACATCATTAAAAAAAAACGTGACTCATGGATGCCCACTCGCCCCTACATCCCAAGCAGAGTTATTTTCGGGACTTGACGTATATTTGAATCATATACATGCCGTGCTATCAATCTCCAGGTCTCGCGAGGGGCAGATGAGCAATATCATTCTAGTTTCACGGTAGGATGAATCGTAGGAGAGAAACCGATGAACCTTTGCCTCCTAACCGATTACGTTGATCTCACGAATCCCCACTGTGCCTGTGTATAACTTTATATGTACAATGTGAACCTACCCTCGGCGGTTACTACATACATCTCAATTTGACGATCGGATAAAACGAGGTCAGAACGAATCACCACGAGCGTTATATACTTTTGCAATTTTCCTAATGCATCGGCCAGGTGACCCTGACTCATCGATCCGCACGCGATCCGCCGAACATAATAAACTATAGTGCATCCATGGTCAAGCCATTGATCTAATGCTGCATCTCCAATGAAAATTGCTGACACGATTAAGGTTTGTCCTGTTCACAAGGACAAAAGTGAATCAATGATAATATTACATGAATCACGATGGTGCGAACATGCCAACTTTTTTTTCTTCACGAAAAATAAATGGTTAATCGAAACAACCAAGTTTTTAATCCTTGGGGTATGTTAATTGCGTTTGTTGTCATTACCGATCGGACGGTTCACATTAGTAATCAGTTGGTTGTCGTTGGCTATCAGTTTGGCACCAACAATCAGTTGGTTCGCGTTGACAATAAGTTGGCAAAGTGACAATAAGTTGGATGGCGTTGACAATGAGTTGATTTATTGACCATCAGTTGGTTGGCGTTGATAATCAGTTAGTTGTCATTGACAATCAGTTGGTTGCCATTGATAATCAGGTGTTTGGAGTTGAAAATCAATTGGTCGGCATTGTTTGTCGTTGATAATCAGATGGTTGCCATTGATAATCAGGTGGTTGCCATTGATAATCAGTTGTTTGGCGTTGACAATCAGTTGGCTGGCATTGACAGCCCGTTGGTTGTCGTTGATAATCAGGTGGTTGGTGATGACAATAAGTTGGTTCATAGACAATAAATTGGTTCGCGATGACAATCAGTTGATTAGCGTTGACAATCAATTGATTTGCGTTGACAATAAGTTGGTTGACGTTCATCATCAGTTGGTTGGCATTGTCAATCAATTGGTTGAGTTACCAGTAGGTTTGTCCAATGCCAATCGAAATTTAATTGGTTATTCTAACTAACCGCAGTGATGGATATGTGCGATTAGCTCGTAAGCATATCTACTTTAAAATCAACCAACGGAAATTGGTTGTCGTAAATAATTATTTAGGCAATATACTACCATTTGGATCAGTTTGCACTAATACTTTTGGTGGATTTCCGAACTAAAACTTTAACTTGGTGTTTATGCCGCAGTAAAGTGGAAAAATAGATTGATGGAAGGTTTGTAACCACGGACCGACGTGAACAATGAATTTGTCCTCTTTACTATCAGGGCCGTATATGCATGCATAAAACGATCATATCACTTTATGCGTAGCTTATAAATATATTTTTTTTCATACTGTTACGATTTTATTGTCCTTGAGGATCATAACGTTTGTTATGTCACCGGATTTTTATCTACACATTTTACGCACGCGATATCATTTGATGCCGGTGCGTAAAGGGTTGAACATTAAGAACAAATCCCCCTTTTAAACAAAAATTGTATTAATATTAAAAAACTACATACACAAAAACGAGTTCGATAAAAAAAATGCATGAACAAAAAAAAGTGGTACAATAATCATATCCGTATCATAACTAGATGATGTGGTCGTCATTGTGTGTGAAAGTATCTTAAATATTGTCAATTCAATAAACAATACCGCCGATTGTAGGTTACGTGTCCATGACCTAAGCCAAGTTATTTGTCACTAGAAACGTATGCATCACAGTTTCATCCAGCTCATATTAATCGTTCAATTGAAAGAGATAGAAGTCTAGTTCTTGCAATATTAATAGCATCTCGCTGACTCATGCGGAATACTTACGTTTCAATTTTAAAGAGAGCGACTGCCTGGGAGAGTTGCTACCAGTTCGTATTCTCATCGGATCAGGTGGTGCACTCCCTTTCCATGTTTCCTGCTTTCCACTTTTCTCCTTTTTTGCGTCCGCAAAGGGTAAGCTTTGTTTTTGTGAGAATTTTTTTTTCTCGTTTTTTTTTTCATGTCAGGACACTCAAAATGGTCTAAAACGTCGAGAAAAGTAGATTAGAAAAAATGTGTGGATGGATGGATGTGCGTATGTGTGAGTGTGACCGACATTCAAAATTCAAACTTAGATATCTCAAGAACGGCTTTAACAATCTGGCTGAAATTTAGCACACATCTGAAGCAGATATGTACCTTTGTTTGTGAGAATTTTTAAAAAATATAAAAATATGTTCAAATTTTATTTAACTTTGCAATATTCGAAAAATATCTGCACGCGCTCTAGTTTCCGCAAATTTTTAGCTATAAAACTAAATTTTTCATAAATAAAGCTATGTCAAAGGAGAATTGGTATTGAATTTGGGATGAATCTATAAAAAAAAGTTCGGTGTTTATGGGATTTTGAATCTTTCCAAAAAAAAAAATACTTTTTGCTCTGACTCCCGTCAAATGTCACTAATTGACCTGAAATTTTCTACAGACGAAAAATAATATTCAGTGGTGCTGCGCACCATTGTGTAGTGGTATTTTATTAGAAGGAAAAAGTAATTTGTCCCTAGAAATGTATGTATCAGATTTCTATTCATCGTATATGAATCCCTCGTCTAAAGTTACAGAAGTCTAGACTTCTGACTAGTCCTTGTCGATATCTGCAACATTAATATCGTCTCAAATACCCATGCGGGATCCTTGCGTTACCTGACTAGTCCTTGTCGATATCTGCAACATTAATATCGTCTCAAATACCCATGCGGGATCCTTGCGTTACAATTTTAAAGTGAACAACTGCCAGGGAGAGTTGCTACCAGTTCGTGTTCTCATCGAATTCCGTGGTGCGGTTCTCCCTTTCCACGTTCCCTGCTTTTCCACTTTCTTATTTTCTACTTTTCCTTTGCTTCTCCCTTGGCTATGCTGCATTCAAGACATTTTAAATGTTTCGTGTCGGTGTGTGCCAACAATTTGGCGAAGGCTTTGGCTATCACGGAGATTCCATGACTTCGGACGACGAGCTGCGCACTACCACGAAGGCCACTACTGGGCCTTCATTATTCAAAGCACCACGAGAGCAAGACAGAACAAGAGTGATAAAGGGGGTGCGACGGGGTTGTTGTTGGCTCAACGGAGGCCCCCATGCCATGCTCAATAGAATACATTAACAGCGTACAAAGCTGAAAGAGGAGCTAGTCGCCGGAGCGGTAGAAGGCCACCAGAATATGTCCAAGCGTTTGGACCGTGTTCGCATGTTCATGTTCACATTCACGTCCACTATCACGCGTCTACACTATAGAAGAGTAGATCCCGGTACTTCGCATCGTCCAAGCGTCGCAGCAGAAAATGTTGCTGTGTCCTATAGTGAGTCGCGACACAATCCGACCACAACGTGCAAGTACAGTTTTTTATTTACTTTTGCGATTCGGCTAGCAGACTTTTATCAGTTATTCGCTTATTCCCTTCGGCAGCGAGGAATAAGAAACGGCGTTCTAGTCTGCTTTGGCTTTGTGTTCATCTAGTACAGATATAGCTCCCTTCAAACTTGCTATTTTTGTTTGCGCGATGATGTGGCAATGACCATCTCGGCAAATTTATCCTAGAAATGGAAATATTATTGAATATAATAAGAAATCAATTTTAGTTGCCTGTTTTACTAAATATGAAAAGTAAAAATAATCTGTACCAACCAACGAAAGATTACGTTTTAATACGCAAGTCAATTGCGTTAGGTTAATTAAATAGAGGACATCACAATGAATCAGAAAGCCGTTGAGACAAGTTCAAATTCTTCGAGCATAACATGAGCTTTTTTTTAGCACTTTTCGATGGTTTTGGATCTTTCTGATACTGACCACCTAAACTTAGAACTAGTGGTTACTCTTCTGAAATAGAGGTAGGCCGTTATAGTAAAACAGTGAAAAAGGCGTAGATGAAAAGAATGCAACTAACATAATTTCATTTGAGAAAATTCAGTCACCTTCGATGGCTGATAGATATGACGTAATATATATGTCAAAGTAAACATGATTCTATATAACTTATTATCAGGATGACTTATAAGCTGCAAGGATTCTTTATGACATGTAGCTATTTTATTTTGCGGTAACGCTTCGTACAATGAAGTGCAACCAGTGCTAAAGGACATAGACTGTGTAACATAGGACACTGTGTTGCAACCATGATCACAACCTATCCATATTTTACCAAAGTGAGCACCACAACTTACTTAATCACGGAGTCCCATCAAATTTCCATAAGTACTTCCTTGCTGTAGTGACTATGGTTCAAACTGCCTTAGAAAATGCGGGTTTTTCATGAGACAACTGTAGGAGGTAATATGAGAGGGCAAGGGTAGGCATTGGTAGTGGAATACAGGTACACAATTCAAAGACGGTGAGCCTGCAATGAACCGTATACAAAAGACCATGGACGCCAGGATGGACTCTGCGATGGATTCGACAAGATTTGCGGGTAATCCACGGTAGAGTCTGGGATGGATTAAGACAGTCCGGGCGAGAATCCGAAATAGACACCAGAATGGACTATGCGATTGGACAGCCGAAATTCGCGGATCGTCCAGGATGGCGTCCGGGATGGATTGTAAAACAGTCTAGGGGATAATCCAGAGTGGACACCACGATGGATTTTGCGATTGGACAGCCGAGATTCGTGAATCGTCCAAGATGGCGTCCGGGATGGAATGACGGTCTTCGAGATCGGATTAAAAAGCTGAAGTCAATCTGAGAATCCATCTGGTACCTCCATCCGGACTGCCAAGATTCCATCCGGGACTCCATTTGGAACTCCATCTCAGATTATTATTTCTGGGTCCGAGTTGTTCTATTCACCGCAAAATTTTAAAATGTCCCTCCGGATTCTCAGCGTGAACGATTTTTACGGCGACTTCAACACAATCTGCCGTAGGAAATGTGAAATTTTCATGAGACAACTGAAGGGGGTAATATGAGATATAATATGGAATACAGGTACTCAAATCGCTGATACTGCAATGAGCCATGTGCACGAGATTCTCAATAGTATGTAATTCTGGGTCCTAGTTGTTCTATTCATCGCAAAATTTCAAGATGTCGTCTCTGGAATCTCGGCGTGAACCAAACTCGCTTAGGGGCATATCGATGCTGCCGACTTTTCCTTGACTATGAAGCTGTGCCACTGACAATAGTGGTGGTAGCAGTAGTCGCAGCATATGGAAGCGGAAGGTACTCATACCTACTACTCTTCTGACAATGGGAAGCCGAGGAATGTATAACATGACCGCCCCTACCGCGCGCCTAGTCTGTCCCCCAGTCATTATTGCTGTTCCGAATCCCGCGGCGGATATACGAAATGAGGCATGACGTGTATACCGCAAGAGGACGAAAATCGGTTGGACGGTGTATGTGAAGGAGAGAAGAGAATTGATACTTTCAGCTTGGAATAGTTATGCATGTAGCAATAGTTACATAGTTTAGTGAAGTATATTCGTCACTGATGGGAAACTCACGAGTTTAAAAATGTTACCGGAAGGGATAAGTGCAACGAATTTTGAAGCTGAGCTCATCGTGATTAGCATAATAACATAGATATTAACATAGTGCTGAAATTGACATTGACTACAATATTTCTGCTATTAATTGGGATCCGTGATTCAAACTAAAAACACTCACCAGCGTTTCAGAACTATTCAGTTCGTCGACTTTTAAGGTCGGTATTCGCATTACTTTCCAATTGAATACCAGTCCAATTCTGGCCGCCAATGTTCTCCTAATGGCTACGAGCCAGCTTCGCCCCTATAGTTGAAATTCATGGTAGTCCAACAACGGCTGCCGACGCGTGATGCTACATTAGGTTGAAGGTTGGCATGAGCTTTGGTATGGTGTTAGGTGTACGATCCATGGCCACTGATTGTAGACCAATATTGTGCCAAATGTCGATCTTGTTTCACAATTAATAATTGAAAAACTTTTAGTGTACTTGGCAAGTCGTACAATTATACATATCGAACCAGTGAATTAGTTTACCACGATTACTCTGTTCCTTCATAAAAAAAGTTTTTGATTTGTGAAAACATTTTTTCAAAAATATTTTCACTCAGGATGGCCTAAAGCGACGATGACAAGTGGTTCAGAATGAGTTCATATACATAAGTGTCTGTATGGTGGATAGACTTCAATTCATACCGCTATAATTTGTGCAAAACCCAACCAAATCAGCTCGGGCGGCAAAAGTAATGCAATTTTCTTCCATTTAGCCATCACAGTCTTTGAACGACATTTGCAGACTGTAAGCAAGATCAACATTTTAGCTACACTTTATGCAACATATCCAAGAATTGAGTATACGCTCCCGAATTTACACATTGCTGCAATGAGTTCTGCTGATTTTATAAACTGGATTGTGGAGTGACTACAAAGTTTTGGTATTTTGTTCAAAATTTCGATGGAATCTTAAAAAGAATCGATGATGTGGTTTATATGTGATGTATATAGTTGACAACATAAATGCACAGTTGTGGCGTATAGTGTAGGCATAGTATTATCGACTTTATACAATTTGTGTAGAATCGTAGTGCTGGAGCAAACGACCAGTGAGTTGCCAGCGCACAGACAGGAATCGTTAACCCGGAGTTTACGAGTGTCCTCAAGTTCGCGACGGTATGTCGCTCTAGCTCTGTCTGACTGTGGATTTTCCAGCTAACCCTTCCACTTGTGCAAACAGATCTTGGTACTGCGAACACTTCGTGCCACCGAGTGTAAACGATAAATTCTCAGAAATGGACCTTGGTGGGCGTAAATGTTTCGATGTTGGTGGCTTTGGCGGATTCATTTTTCGATATTTGTCGAAAAAGTGTGAGGCTGCTCTTAACAAGTTTGTTGTGACCTCGAATGTAGCACTATAAACTGAATATTCTGATGATCGTAACAATATTTACTGAGGCCTTATGGTTTGGGTGCTCTTGCTTTCATAAGATTGAAACATACCTTGTCAAAGTATTCATATCCTAATCAAGACTGATATCTCCTTTGATATCTAAATCGCAATAACGTATTGTATTTATGTACGGCAGATTACGCCCTGTTGTAGAACCGCCCGGGTTGTACCGCACCAAGTTAGAGTCCAGATTCAATCGACGATCATATCCCGTGTAGAAAGAATCCGAAATCAAGGATGGAATCCGGGGCAGAATCCAGAATGGAGTCTGGGCTGCCCAGGATGGACTCTGAGCAATGTAGGATGGTGTCTGGATAATCAAGCATGGATTTCAAGATAGACAATGGCGTCGGATCAAATCCCATTCGTCATCCTGGACTGTCTAGACTCTATCCTGGACTCATCATTTTTACGTGGGATGACGACCCAAGTGCAAAATATTGTTATGAATATAGACATTAGGCTTTATAGGAACACACGGTATGACGATTGACAAACGAATACTTGATATACTTCACAGTAAACGTGACAGAAGAAAGTGTTGACAGGACTTTGACTGCGAGCAGACGTGCGAACAAAAGCGTTAAAGATAAATAGAACCCTTTGTAATTAATAATATCCGCCCCACAAACAAATATCCGCTTTATTCATTCACTCGGTCGTAACATTGGTGTCAGAAGTGCTTGACGATCCCACGGATGATATTTTTCGGTTATTCGCGAGTGATAGTGAAACGAAACAGAGGATTATTATTAAATTGAGACCTCGATGGCTCACACAACGAAGAAGCGAAATCAAAATTGAGATCTCGATGGCTCCCACATGGGGATGGATCTTTTTTTTTTTCAAAAGTGAAGTCGACGACTTCGGAAATAGCGGCTAATCGGAAAAGAAAACGAAAATTGCGATCTCGATGACGCTCCGTGATGACGAGAAAAGAAGTCAAATCTGAATGGATAGAAGAACAGATTGAGCTGCATAGGACTGACACAGGCTAATTAAAATTATGTATCGTTTTCAATCGAGATATTTGTAAAAGTATTGATTAAAATTTGAGTGATTCTTCTCTCTCGGGTAGACGATCAAGATGATCTTACAGTCGAGTCGTAGTTCGGGTAAAATATAATTGGTCTATGAGAATATTAATGTTGTTAAGGATCTGAAAAGTATAGAGAATTGCTTGGCTGGAGCCTTGGACGACTTTTTGGATTCCCGCTGGGTGAAAAGCGTCCTGGAGGGTTTCCGGATAATTCTATTTATATGGTTACCGCTGGGTAACGAAAAGCCAGAGTTACGGATCGAGGGACTGTTGGCCAATGAGAGGTTTCGAACAGTGATCGATGATTTAGTGTAGAATAATATTTTCCGATATACTTATATGTAGAATTGTCGTTTTATTATGTAATGAATCGGGTGAACTGATTTCGAGGTCGAAAATGTCGACATGAGAATTAAAAAAAGGGAGAGAGAATAATCATTGAGATTGTATTGTCCCAAGTGTGGCTAGTATTTGCGGAAATCTACGCGATTAATTTGTATTTCACAGGTAAAGTTGAAGATACTGTGAAGCGGCCAGAATCCTTCCTGCTCAAATCCTTTCGAATGTAAAAAAAAATTGGAGAAGAATAATGAAAACGGAGAAAGAATAATGAATTGAACGAAATACTTGAAAGTTGATTGGAATGAACTTAGTACAGGACAAAATGATTTTATTTAGCGTAGACTTGATAACGACTGAACATAGGAAAAAATGGAACTATATAGAATTGTGAACACTGTTCTTCCCAAGGTTTTTTCCGGCCATGGTTTTCCCATGTGGACATGGACGAATGTCAGAACAGTGTAGGTTAAAGAAAAATGGACAGATTTTAGGAAGATGGACCGTGGCACATCATAGGGTGGATAGGTAGTTGCCGGGGCGGCAACTCTAGGAGGAGGGGAGTAGTGTTATGAATATATAGATTAGGTTTTATAGGAACACACGGTATGACGATCGACAAACGAATACTTGATATACTTCACAGTAAACGTGACGGAAGAAAGTCTTGACAGGACTTTGACTGCGAGCAGACGTGCGAACAAAAGCGTTAAAGATAAATAGAACCCTTTGTAATTAATAATATCCGCCCCACAAACAAATATCCGCTTTATTCATTCGCTCGGTCGTAACAATATGTTAGAAAGAAACTGGGAAAGTACTAGTGAGATAGCAAATGGTATGCACATTTGATTAGGTTTGTTCCTTCTCTTCCCGAGTTAAAATTTAGACCTTCTTTGAAACCTAAAAGTTGGCGTAGGTCATACCTCCGGCTGCCTGAGTTGGAGCCCAATAACCTTCATTCGGGACTGCATTAGTGACGTCGAATGTGATGTACACCCATCGCCTTTCGTGATTGAGGCATTTGTTGAAATAAGTTCTACGATAATTCGAAATTAACTTTATTTTTATTTCCGGGTGTTTTTACGAATATGTACCATTGTGTTGGAGTATTTTAGTGGAAGAAAGAAGCAATTTGTCATTTGAAACCTATGTATTGGAGTTTCATTCATCTTATATAACCCGCTCGTTTGAAAGAAACAGAAGTCTAGTTCTTGTCGATATCTGCAACATTAATAGCCTCTCGAAGACACATGCGAAGTACTTGCGTTGCAATTTTAAAGAGAACAACTGCCTGGGAGAGTTGCTACCAGTTCGTGTTTTCAACAGCCTGTATGAATGGAATCTCATGCAATTTTTACCTAGTCTTAGACTAAACAAGCTTCGACTACGGATAAGATAGAAACGTTATCTCTGAGCATAAAGGGCTCAACGAATTGCAAAATTGGTGGAAATCTCCTGGGTTTCCTTTGTACCTACACGAGTTTGCTTCACGTCAATCGGTTTCACCTATGGAAGAACATTGATAGTGGGAGTATTTTACATGAGAGGTAATCCAGTCCTACCCTTGGTCATTACAGTCCTCGCACTTTCTTCGACATAACCCACATGAACCCGAACGCGAAATCTGTTCCTTCCGTAAGAAAGAATGAAATTTAAAAGTAGGATTAAAAAGTCATGTAACCAGATAATTTAAGCTTTTAGTAAACTCACGGAAAGAAATGTGTGTTTGTGACAACTACGTTTCCAATTTGCTGTACACAATGTCTCAAAAATTAGTTACCTCAACCATATCTAATAGTAACCTCAACTATTCACGATTAGTTCTCGCGCTATTAGGGAGGTTAATTAAGTCAATCGTTGGGACTATCACTCGAATAGTTGGTATTACCATTCGAATCATCGGCACTACCATTTGAGTTGTAAGTGAAATAGAATAATCGATTGGTTGTGTCAACCCATTTTTTGATTATGGCAACTAATCCTTTCTTTCAGTGTTAAATAAAATTGAGCATAAACATATTCCTTAGACAAGAACAAAGAAGCTGAACTTGAGTAGGTAAAGAAATCAACAAATTTAGAAGCGTTACTTCCGTTATGTATATTCCGTATCGGAAGCAATGCCCTTAAATTTGTTGATTTATTTACATATGTAGTGGTGAATCTCTTTTTATACTTTCATGCATCTCTTTTTAGTGTCACTTTCAGATTACGTAAAATCACTTCCGAATTCCTCTGCGATAGTATCGCGGACAAAACATTCGGTAGCGAAGTGGTGTCACACCCTTCTAACCTAAGTTTCCCATCGGACGATGATGGTTAATCAATATTTCGGTTAAGATTATACGAGGGAATTGTAAGCTGTATGCGCTTTAATATCGCTTCATGTGTGCATAGCACGATGCAGGATTAGTTACCCTATAAATTTCAGTACCCGATTCCCGGCACTACTCTGAATCCTTACGCACCCTTACCTAACGCAACTTACAATCAAAATACTGACGCCTTTATCTGGATGTATTTATTTCAGGATTTGATGAGTTACCCTCAGTACTTCAAAGCTTCATTGTTTGAAAGTTATGACATTTTGTGAAAAAAGAAAATTCATTTGCACCTTCTATTTGCATATGGATCTAATAAATGCTAAAAATTAAACAAAAGCAATATTTTTAGAGAAATTCGACACTTAATATATTTCGAGAACAATTTGATGCTCCGCACAATGACGGTACAGATCCAAAAACTTGACCTCTCCGGTTTGACCCGCGATTTTTTATATGATTGTTCTGACTCTCGAAGGCATGTACACTGAGAGAAAAGGTTGTTAACATTTGTTAACAGTTAACAAATCTTGGTTAAATATGGCGAAATGAACCATTTAGTTATTCTTATTGAATCTCACTTGAGCTAAAAATTATTTGCTTGTCACAAATGAAGCTCGCTGACATTTGTTAATAGTTAACAAATCTTATTTGGCTCAAGTGAGATTCAATAAGAATAACTAAATGGTTAATTTCGCCATATTTAACCAAGATTTGTTAACTGTTAACAAACTCTTCTCTCAGTGTAGATTTTTTTTCGGATTTTTTTTGTAATCGATTTGAATTATCTGCAACTTTTTTAAACGAACATATTGATCGTCACAATTTGACAATTTGAAAAATACTGTGACGGATATAAAAAATGTTAACCTACGTCCTCCTTCTACTGTTAACCTAGTACTACCTTATATTTCTTTCTAGGACTTGTTTATAAAAAAAATTATTAGAAGGGAAAATCAGTCAATTAAAATTTGTCGTGGTTAATTAAAAAAGATGTTCTTGAAACTATTGAGTTTTTATGCGTTTAGAATTAAAAAATGTTCTACTTTCTTACTTAATAAATATAGTTTCTTAGAAATGCACAATATCGAAAGTATTCCGCCAGAATTACTTACATACACGTCCGAATAAATCGACAGCCCCTGCGGATACTAAGACCTGATGATTGTTAATTAGTCATGGTCCCACAAGATCGTTGGCTGTACGCATTTGAGTCGAGGAAATTGCGTTATCTTGGGGGACAGCCGGTTATAATTAGAGGGAACCACCGGATACTCATTGTCATTGGTGTCAGGCCCCTCGGGTGTCCGAAATATTAATGACACTCCGTGCGCACGTCCAACTTCTCATTACTTGAAAACGCCACCGGAGACATAAAGACATTAGTCTTGCATACATTATCGTGTCAATTGGGTTAACCATTCCGGCGTCGTTTTGTGCAAGGTACCCGCATAGGTAAAAAAGTTTTGTGTTTGATAAACAGTTGATTCCTGCAATAGGAAACACCACCGACGATTAATTGGTTAGTCGAATCCAAGTATTTGTTAGACAACCAAATACTTGCTTGTGATAAACAATAACTCGGGATAGGCTTACCAAGTTTTTGGTTAGCTAACAAATTACTTCGACTAAGTATTTGGTTAACTACCAAATTAGTTGGACTAACCAAGTATTTGGTTAACTGCCAAATTACTTGGACTAACCAAGTATTCGATTAGCTACCAAATTACTCAGCCTATCTAACTATTTGGTTAGCTACCCCTTTACTTGGACTAACCAAATGTTTGGTTAGCTAAGAAATTACTTGGACTAACCAAGTATTTGGTTAGCTAACAAATTAGTTGGGTTAACCAAGTATTTGGTCAGCTCTGAAATTAATTGGACTAACCAAATATTTGGTTAGCTACCAAATTCCCTGGACTAACCAGGTATTTGGTTAGCTACCAAATTACTTGGACTAACCAAGTATTTGTTTAGCTCCAAAATTACTTGGACTAACCAAGTATTTGGTAAGTCCTGGACTATAAGTCAACAATAATAGACTTATTGTTGGTTTGTCTATTAACTTAGGTCGACGCATGCACTACTTCCTTTCAACTTTACTGTGGAGACGAAGAAAAGATGATAAAAGGTAAACGAACATAAACAAATATGGCAACTGATATTGTCAATAAGTAACAAATTAACTACAAATCAGTAAGTCATAGATCTGCAGACTCATGATCAACATGAACATCCATATTGACCCTTACGTCATTTGACATCGACAAAGAAAATTCACCACCAAGTTGCGTATGGGCCGATCGTAAATTTACAGACGAATTAACTATAAACCTCAGATCGTGCCTCTGGGTTTACTTTATGTTTTAATAATTCAAGCAAGTTTCTGTGCCTTTGGTATGGCTTATGGGACTATTTTCCTGGGTCATTTCCAGTCCCTGTATTTCGGCAGGCGCGCATTTGTCGACCGAAAATAGTTATCCACGCGTAACTATGCCAACCTCAACACATAATGGGTATACCATACCATAACATGTGACGAATTTATAAGGATATCCAGCACCGAGATGGCCCTATCGATGCCATTAACCTAGATAGCATGTCCCTTATTCTACTACCGCTTATTAGAAGCCGTCACGGCGAAACTGTTTAGTTATTCATGGGATTTCACTAACAATTAAATCTCCGGATCGCGTTGGATACACTAAAAAAAAGACAATAAACGACGTAAAAATGCAAAGTCACATCGCGTTGTATAATTGTATTTATTTTTCCTATGTACCTCACAAAAAAAAGTCGTAAACATTTATTATTTATAACCCCGCATAAAAAAGATGCGGCGTCCAGGATGGAATCCAGGATGGATTCTGGGCAATCCAGGATGGAGTCTGGGCAGTCCACGACGGAGTCCAAGATGGACAATGGGATCGGATTAATTCCCATTCTCCATCCTGCACTACACGTACTCCATTCCGGACTGCCCGGACTCCATCCTGGACACATCATTTTTTACGCGGGACTTCATTTAATAATTTTGCACATTATTATGCAATTTTCTTCAGGCGACGTTCTAAATTAACCACATGTATCTACTCCACTTTCCAGGTACGTATTTATTTGTTCAATTCTTTTTGTTTTTTTTTCGTATTACGAAAGGAACGTGGAGCAGACACACGGAAATAAAACGTCGGTGCGAAATACAACTGAATGCGCGGAATAGCACACGTACCGCGAGCACCTATTATGCTTGTACTGAACTGAGCTTCAGTGTTGTACTGCAGTCACTGGTTAGCGGCAGTTATTTATGTTTCACTCGCAACGCCATAACAACGGCGTATATATTCATGGCTAGCCAGGGATGAGTTTGCAGCTACCTGGTTAGCGCGTAACCCACACATCCGCTTATGACCGACAGTCACAGTGAGATATTCGAGGGTGCAGCAAACGAGGTAGATCACAATATAGATGGTTGCATGCGTGAGTTCATCGCCAAAATAATAGTCCTGGTCATGGTCATACGTACCGTAAAACTAAAGCGTCTGTGTCCTGTCGAGTGAGGCACCATAAAAATTGTACTTGAAAAAGCATGTATGAACATCTAATCTAAAACCGTTTGTTTATTAAAAACACTTAAAAAAGCAATTATAAAAATGTTATCAATAACATTTTATTCTTACATTTATTTAAATTTGATGTTCTGTAGAATCGGTAAATGGGCTGTTAACCCTTTGAAACGTGACATACTGCTATGTCACCGTTGCAATCCCGACTGCCCGCAGGGCAGAAAAAAAGAGCGGCGGGTATGTGTTTCACTGGTTTAAAAAAAAAGAAACGAATGTTGCTACCGGCGTATTCGCAAAACGCGATTTTCTCATCACATTTGTTACCGGCGTGAAGCTTTTATCGTGAATTCACTGGAGTGTAGTGACGAACTGTACGAATAGAAATTTGAGAATTTCGTATATTATTTGCAATCTACGTTTCCCGCTGGAATTTGTTACGATCGCGTTTTTAAATTCGAGTTCAAGCCACGAGAAGCACCCGCGAGGAGGTTCGCGCGGTAATGTTAGCGCCTCTTCTCCACATCTCACTCTCGTTTTGGTGGTGTTATTGTTGGCACTGCGATAGTTTGACAACTCGGATTAATATTTCAGTTATTTGTAGATCAAGAGTTTCGAATCTTATGGTGTATATAACGCCTCCGCCGGCATTGGTATTCGTATACAATCCAGTGGCGTAGCCAGGATTTTATTTGGGAGGGGGGGGGGGCAAACCTTGAAGAGAGTCTGTCGACAAATATATATATATATATATATATATATATATATATATATACTAGGATTTTATTGTGGCTCGCGCGCTGCGCGTGCTCGCAATCGCCCCCACCCAAGGGTGCCCCCCCCCCCCCCCAAGGGTGACCCCCCGAAGGTTGCTCCCCCCCCACAGGTGCCCGCAGCCTTGGGGGACCTATGTTTTTGGAAAAGGACTTAGAATAATTCGGGCTCGGGGCTTGGCGGAAAGGGGTGGAGCTAGCCCCAGCCCCTGGGGCTAGCCCCAAGCCTTCAGCCTCACCCCCTTCCGCCAAGCCCTGAGCCCGAATTTTTCTAAGTCCCTCGATTCTTGACACGGCGGCGGCGGCGGCTGCGGCTCCGAGATCTTTTTATAATATAGAGCGATAAAGGTGTCATCTTCGGAGATTCCCCCCCCCCCCCCCCCCCCCCCCCCCCCCCCCCCCCCCCCGAGTGAGTGATAAGCGAGTGATAAAGAGTAATATGACACGACGCGGGTATGAGTGTTTATAGTCTCAACTTCATGAGTGTGAATAACCTCAAATCTGTTTAGTTAATACAATTTTTTAATCCGACGTTTGATGTGAATATTTATAGTATAGCTCTTATTGAAAACTGCTCAAGTTCATTGATAGTAGTTTTTTTTTTACTGCAAGCTAATATGAAAGTTATTATACTTTGGTATGATACATACAGATAGAATTGTTAGGAAATGAGCAGGGAACAACAAGGGATTTAGTATAGATTTAGTATAGATATTATATTTAGTATAGATTTAGTATTTTACATTAACTTGCGGTCCAAAAATGAATTAAGTTTTATTTCATTTTTTCATATTTCAGGTAAAGTATCAAAAGGAGTGGAGATTTTGGATTGGATTTCAATACCAAAACTAGGATTTGAATGCAGATAGCACATACCAAATTTCATTGCGGTCCATACATTTTTTAAAAAGTTATTGTTGTTTCGGACGGTACATACAGACGCCAGACGGACAGACAGAAATGAATTGATGTGTTTTTTGGAATCTAGGACACTCAAAAGATGTAATTCCATCCAAAACCAAGAGTCGAATATTTTTTTGGTTTGCAATACTTTCACTTTTTACACACTTCGTATTTGATAAGAAAGTAAAAAGATGGGAGAATGTGTTTCACTGGCATGGCGCGAATATGCCTATTTATATTAGTACAATGTTCTCTAAAATGGTTAAAGACGTCTTAACAGAATTTTGTACACAGATTCTGTGTACCGGTTTATGTGTCTGTTTTCATAGATTGTATGTATTAGATTCAATTCCCAAAAGATTTAAGCACTTAAAAAAAGAGACTGTTTTTTTGTTTGAATATATCGAAATGCCACAAGATGGCCGCCATTATTGCGTATTCTGTAACTTACTTCGCAGCGTTTATGAAGTATTAGAATTATTTTAAAAACGATGAAATAAAAATTATTTTATGAAGATTAAAAACTTCCCACTGAAAAAATGAATGATATTAATAAACACATTGGGTTAATGAAAAATGGTTAAATAAGAATCATTGGTATATTGTAGTCGGGAGATTATTATACCCTTGACGAATTAATTTCCCGACTACAATATATAACTATACCTGCTATCAGGTATATAACGCACGTTAACATGTAGAAACTTTGAGTAAACATCAAGAAGTTGTAGGGTGTTGAGATAGTCGGTATATTACAGATTTACTTAAGCACGGGAAGAGCAAATAGACCATTGAGAACCGGATAGGGTGTAGCAATATTCGATTATTAATAAGATAGTCTTGTAATAGTGAAGCTGCCTTAAGGTAAGCAGAAAGTTAATGGCTTATTCACTACATTTAGTGCTGATCTAGATATTATTTATTTTTTCGAAATAAGAATTATTTATAATATAAATATGTTTAAATATTATTTGACTTTGCAATTTTCAAAAAATGTCTATACGCTCTGTAGCATCCGCAAATTTTTAGCAGTTGAGCTAAATAATTTTTAATGAATAAAGCTGTGTTACAGGAGTATCGGCATCGAATTTGGAATGAATCTGTAAAAAAGATCAGTTACTATAGGATTTTGAATTTAAAAAAATATATATTCGTTTTGCTCTAACTCACGTCAAGTCTCACCAAATCGACAGAAATTTTTTACAGATAAAAAATAACATTCAGCGCTGCTACCTACCAAATGTACCTACAAACCGACAAAAGCCGTTTGGACTTTACGTGATTTTGAATTTTTCAAGAACAAACGTACCAATGGCGGGACGTTTAAAGCGGTGTCTATTTTGTTGCCAGTTTTCGCATGCATATATTCATTATTTTAGCAAATGGTGGTAACGAATTGTAAGGTTAGAGTTTGTAGTTTCCAAAAACTATACGATAAACATATTTCTGATTGATTGACAAATAGTTATTGATTAAAACGCTGAAAAGTGCAGATGTACCAATGCCAGAACGGGTATTTTTGTGCACGTCCCGCTGTCGGGACATGAAATGTGCGTATCAGTGGACAGCTACAAATTTTAATGCATTTGCTTGAAACGAAATGCCAAAAAATGTGCGTTGCACATATTTACACCTGTGATGCAATAAATAAAACGTTTATTTATTTATTTATTTATTTATTTATTTATTTATTTATTTATTTATTTATTTATTTATTTATTTATTTATTTATTTATTTATTTATTTATTTATTTATTTATTTATTTATTTATTTATTTATTTATTTATTTATTTATTTATTTATTTATTTATTTATTTATTTATTTATTTATTTATTTATTTATTTATTTATTTATTTATTTATTTATTTATTTATTTATTTATTTATTTATTTATTTATTTATTTATTTATTTATTTATTTATTTATTTATTTATTTATTTATTTATTTATTTATTTATTTATTTATTTATTTATTTATTTATTTATTTATTTATTTATTTATTTATTTATTTATTTATTTATTTATTTATTTATTTATTTATTTATTTATTTATTTATTTATTTATTTATTTATTTATTTATTTATTTATTTATTTATTTATTTATTTATTTATTTATTTATTTATTTATTTATTTATTTATTTATTTATTTATTTATTTATTTATTTATTTATTTATTTATTTATTTATTTATTTATTTATTTATTTATTTATTTATTTATTTATTTATTTATTTATTTATTTATTTATTTATTTATTTATTTATTTATTTATTTATTTATTTATTTATTTATTTATTTATTTATTTATTTATTTATTTATTTATTTATTTATTTATTTATTTATTTATTTATTTATTTATTTATTTATTTATTTATTTATTTATTTATTTATTTATTTATTTATTTATTTATTTATTTATTTATTTATTTATTTATTTATTTATTTATTTATTTATTTATTTATTTATTTATTTATTTATTTATTTATTTATTTATTTATTTATTTATTTATTTATTTATTTATTTATTTATTTATTTATTTATTTATTTATTTATTTATTTATTTATTTATTTATTTATTTATTTATTTATTTATTTATTTAAAAATTGCCGTGGGAAAAAGTCCATGAAAAAAGAAACTGAAAAATTTGCTCTTGGTTCTTTAGGTTTTTTTAGGTTCTTTAGGTTATAAAATCCGACTTAGCACCCACATCGATCAAATCCTAAATTCGGAGACCGACTTTATATACCCCAATGTAAAATAAAATAATACCTGCATAATACTTCATTGATACATAAAATTCTGGCTTGATAGTTTACATTTTACTAAAGTTAATCTAATAATTCAGATTTTTAAAAAATTTCGAAACTCCATAATATCGTAAGCGATTTATTGCCGTCTATATCGGCATCGGTTTTCCGCAGTTTTCCTATGCCGATAGCAGAAATGCTATGGCGAATGCGATATAGAGGGGGAAGTCGGATGCGGCCGCATGGGGGCCTAGTTACTGATCCGGACCCAGTCCCCCAGGGGGGGGGGGACTGGCTACTGACCCGGGCCGGCCCTGTAATAGGCGTAATGCCTGTAGACGGGGGGAAATGCAACATAAAAAAAAATAAAAAAAGAAAAAAAAAGAAAAAAAAACAGAATTTCAGGTTCTATTTTCATTTGCTGTTCTCAGGGAGACTTGACATCGAACTTTATATTTTTATTTTGTACTATCTCGCATGGAAATGTTTGCGTCGAAACATCCCGCGTCAACACGTCCCCCGCCAAAACGTAGTACCCGATGATTTTAGACCCTAGGCTGATTTTAGACTTTTTTTTCCATCGGCCATTTTTTCTTCGGACATTTTTTCCTAGATTCCATACTAATAATTATTCGGCACTCCTTAGCTAATTTGCTGAAAAAGCTCGAACACCATAGGGCCGCTAACATACTTATTATTTAAATTTTCAATTTACGATGAAAAACATCAAATTTTTTCGCGTATGTTAATTATATATAACAGATACAATTGTCACTTGTAATACCACAAGAGCTTTGAAATTATCGGATATTTCCTGACAGGTTCGTTGCAAACAAATGAACGAGTCAAGTTTTCCAGGTTAAAAAATCACGAGCGCGTAGCGCGAGTGATTTTTCTGGAAAACTTGACGAGTTTATTTGTTTGCAGGGAACCTGGAGGGAAATATCAGATTAATTTCGAAGCTCGAGTGGTATTCGGGGGATTATTTTTTCTATTCAAATTGCGACAAATGGAATTGCACCATGAGACAAAAATTATCATTCTGACAAGGAAATTTCATAATCAGAACAAAAACCTATGTTGCATCCAACACATATTTTCTCTCTGCACAAAATGCAGTGAATTGCGCCCAAATCGATTTTTTACTCTTTTCTGTATTTGCCGGGACATTTTGTTTTATTTTTTTAGCGATGTTCTGAAGCGATTCATCACCAAATCGCTTTTTTGACTCACTCATATTGACGACCGTTAATAGTACCTTGACGTTTTAAAGATTCGCAGAGGTTACAAGTGTCAAAAAAATTATTGTTTATCGCTTAGCAACCGAGCCGGGAAATTTTCGAAAAATTATCGAAATTTTACCCTAGCTGTACCACGTGATGTTGAATACCGCGCTCTGATTGGTCGAAATTGGAGTTGAAAAAATAATCAGAGTTATTTTTTATTATTTTATCGATTAAACTCTTAGTATCTACAAATATCCCTTTAGTGTCCCTCAATTGGGACCTGTCCCATTATTGGTACGTTTACGTTATGGAGGTAATGAAAAAAACTGCAAAGTAGAACTTTGCACGTTGTTTCCTAATTTATTTTAATTTTTTACAAAACTTCCTCTGCGAGGAAGTAAAAATTAATAAATAAGCTTACTCATAGAGGTGGCTTTGTGAAAAATAAAAAATAATGAGGAAGCAATGTGCAAAGTTCTACATTGCAACTTTTTTTTATATAGTATATATATATAGTTTTTTTTAACTTGGGTAATTCCTAGAAAAATCTAGCTCATTTCCTCTATGGTTATCAGTACTACTATTCCAATATTATTACCGATGATACTACTAGTAGATCTCCGGCTACATCTAAGCAGGGAGATTATGAAGACATACGTATCGAAACCGAGCGAGGTCAAGTACAGCCTGGGATAGCAAGGAACCAGATGCCGGTTGCCAGCCAGCTAGTAGTATGTAAGCCTTTGAAATATCTCACACAGAATTCGTGGGTGGGGAATCCTATAGTGAACGCGCTTTACCCGAACGCGTTCACTATATAATTCTCGCATCGATGCCTACCCTACAATCTCAAGGGTAAGCATCCATTCCGCCAGGATAGTATAGCTTACGATCCAGGATGGTTGTACTCCTTCCTATGCAATAAGATCATACAGGAATATATGAGGCATTCCACGCTATTTCACCCAGCCAAAAACCCCACGGACTCCAATTTTTTAATAATTTTTTCATGTCATTGATCAAAGTGAATGGAGCATCTGTGAATTTTTTTACAACTGCATTATAAGATTTGTTCGATTTATAACAAAAAAATTACATAAAATTTAACGTCAAGTGGAAAAATTATATTCACAAAAATAACCAGGACAATATTTTCGTGATTCAACACAGTTTACAATAAAAAAATTTCAATTTAGAAAAAAAATGTTATTTTTTTTACGCCTTTAAACTAAAAAAATTTTTTTTCCAGTTTAGGACCCCTCGAATTCCGTTACAAAAAATCTCGAAAATACTGCATTGAATACCCAAAATTTTGAACCTAAGCCCATGATGGAGAAATCATTATGTCCATTTTTTTTTTCAATTTTTTTTATTTTTGTGATATTTTTTATTCCTTATTTACATAAATCCTTCAGATTTAACGGTACTTTACTCTACTTTGCCCGGTATTATATTATATTCGACGGTATATGACGTAATTTGATATCGAAAAAAAATTATGCAGAAACTGGGACTTTCCAATTTTTTTACGTCTTTATTTGATTTTAATTAAATTAACCTGCTAGAGAAGACGTATATTCATGAGATATATTCGAATGTATAACTTATTGCCATTTATGTACTCAAAGCTTCTCACGAGAAATCTGAAATCTAAATCGACAGCGAGGGATAATTTAAAAAAAAACGAATATTTTAATTCCTTCGTTTTTTTACATTAATCCTAATTTAGAAAAATGGCGTAAGACATATATATATTTTATCGTAAACTATGTTGAATCACAAAACATTGCCCCGGTTATTTTTATCGATATGATTTTTCCACTTGACGTTAGATATTTTTGTCCATTTTTTTAATAAATGGATCAAATCTTACAATAAAATTATTTAAAAATTCACAGATGCTCCATTCGCTTTAATCAAAGGATCGAAAAAATTTGAAAAAAATTAGAGTCGAACGGGTTTTTGGCTGCGTGAAATATCGTGGAATGACTCGTACATATCAACCAACATGATTTTCAACGGTAAGCATAGAACGGTGCTACACGTAATGTACACCTTGGTGTGTGTTTAATCTCTCCTAGGACTTTAATTTCTATGCTCGATGCGGGCTTTCTGTGAATAATGACCATGACAGAGTTAGAGCGAAGCTCAGGAAGGAGCAGAAGCGCGTCAAACCACATCAGCAGCGGAACAGCAGACCGTTTGTCTTGTCTGACCGATAACGGCAGATTCCACTAGCAGTAAACGTGTTAGCTCTCCTGCTCAGTAGTTACAGCGTATTTTGCTCAGACATCGTAATAATACGTATCAGATATAGAGCTAATTTATGGTTACAAACGATCAAAAAAATTGATTACATTCTCTTTTCAAGTCAGCAATAAAACCTGAATGTTCATTTGTCAAATGTCATACTGTGCATATCTGTAATTTATAATCATCATATTCTTAACAATATTGAAAATGTTAATCGCTGTATGGGTCATTCCATACCAAGGGGCCATTCATTTGCCATCATGTACATTTTTCTGCAGTTTGTAAGCATAATAATGGAAAAAAATATTATTACTTTATATAGTCAAAAAATGTCTGCCATTTTTTTTGAGCGGCTATGGAAATTTTTTTATTACGAAGTACATTCAAAAACTTAAATTTTATTTTTTTGTACGATCGGTAATTTTGAATATACAGCGATTTCAATAAACTGAACTGAAAAAAATCCTTTTTAGTTTTTGGGCAAACCATGGGTGCTAAAATTCTAAAATAATTTATGGATGTTCGTGATAGTCTAAACAACTTTTGAAAAAATTATGAAGACTTTTTGCGACCATGCTAAATTTTGGTGGCCCACTTGGTATGGAATGGCCCATATTATATATAGCCGGTAACGGGTAAATCCATGTCTATTTTCTTATACAGATTATATACACTCATTTATTGACCATTTGTATAGATTCTTGATATAATTTTTTGGGTATTGACACTTTTATCGAACTATCATCCAGTAATTTTCTATTTTTTATAACCATCAGGTATAATTTTGAAGAAAGAAAGAATAAGGAAGAAAGATAAGAATATATTTTCATATTCACGTTCATTTGTTCGTCGGTTTGAGTTCTCCCGTGACTCCAATTAACTTTGTGAAATGTGCTAAATTTTTTAGCCCCAGTGACACGCAATATTCTCGGTCGCTTCTACTCTAGTCCCAACAGGATTCAACATTTCTCAAAAGGCGTTAGGCATGCTGCAACGAGGCCAGGCGACCTCAGGATTATACTTGGATCCCCTCGTTCTTCGTACTTGTCTCTTACGCTTACTCCTGACCTCTCAAGTCTTCAAGGGCTGTGCGGACGAAGTGAAGTTGCATAGCAGATATAGAAAGTTTTCTGTCCTTACGTCCTCGTCACGTTTTCGTAATTTCGAAGATGAAACGCGAGTTCTGAGACGCGGACAAAAGATAAATAGAAAAAAGTGTAGTGGAAAGAAGTACTTCGTAGCTGCAGACTGAAACCGGAATATAGAGTAAACTAGGGAATGTGGAATGTCAGGAATGAAGGTTCAACTAGATATATCTTAAAGGGACGAAATCAGATCGAAATACTGCAAGAAATTATTTTTTTGTCCGGTTGATACATTTTTTTTAATAAAAAAATTCTATAGCCGCTCAAAAAAATCTCCGCTATTTTCTGACAAAATAAAGTAATAATATATATATATATTTTTTTTTGTTGAGACAGACCATTTCAGTTTTTCACAAAATTTCACAGAATTTCCATTATTATGCTTACAAACTACAGAAAAATTGGCGTGATGGCAAATGAATGGTCCACTTGGTATGGAATGACCCATATATATGTATATATCTATATATAGAATTTATATTATATGAAGATTTTAGAAAAATTAGTTTAAAGTATCTACGGATTATATAGAATTTACTTTTTATATATTTTTATATATATAAATATTATAAATTTATATATATTTTATAATTTTATATATTTAAAAACGTTTGCTTTTTATTTTTTTTTATTTTAAGATTATATAAAGTGTGTATATATTAAATGCAACATATAGAAATTCTAGATGTCCATTTCCTTAAAAAAATTATAGACACTGCCTTATAGATGATTTTTCTACGTGGGATTGTCTTTCAGTGTATCAATATACTGATAGCCCAATTTCAATGTCGCTACTTGCATTTCTATAGGTTATGGCGTATTCGCATATGCTGCAATAACGAAAATTACTACCATTTGGTCTGCTTCTGCTAGCATATGGGAACAAACTGCTCCCAGTAGACCCTTGAAATGCTCTATGTGCTTCATAGGTCGCTTTACTAAATCCCCCATAGTCTCTACCGACTTCATACTTCTCCATTCATTTATCTCTGCGTGTTCGACTTTTTCTTCTACTCTATATTTCTTCTGCCTTTATTTCATTCTCTCATCTTTTTTACACCTTTTACTTTTACTATGTTTACTACTCTTTATTCTTCGTTAACGAGGCCATAATCATGCATGACAGCCGAACAACAATGGTGCACGAGCGTGTCAGATATAGCCTATGTCATGACTCTTAGATCACGTCGTACATACGACGATATATTCACGTCTTTATCGTAAATGACTCGCACATTCTATACGGACATACCTGCATGTGACACCTGCTATAAACCGCCGTCATCTTTGCTCGTTATAGTCACCGGGTATGCCGGGTGGTTCCTTATTTACTCTAAGGTAAACGGCCGCAATTTCTGACACCGATGGTACATTTATGTCTGTAGTAAATAAACTTTTCGTTAGATATAAAAATATTTACAGACAAATTGAAGAGCGTTTTGTACTGCTGAATATTGCAGTGATACTAATCTCTCTATACAATAAAAAGATCTCGCCGCCGTCGCCGTGGCAAGAATCGAGCCATATATAGGGCATTCCATGTCAAGTGGATCATTCTGGCCCGAATTTTTCTAAGTCCTCCAAGGGCCCCGGAAGCCCGGATATTTCTAAGTCACCAACGGCATTATATATATATGGGGCATTCCATGTCAAGTGGACCATTCTGGCCCGCATTGTTCTAAGTCCCTTATGGAGCCCCATGGCCCGATTTTTCTAAGTACTTTATGAGATCAATGAAAAAAACGGGAATGCGAGCTCGCGAAACACAATTAACTGAAACTGGTGTTATTACCGACGAGCAACTTCAGACGTGTTAACATATTTTGACAGTTGTCGGGCGTGCGAGATTTAAGGGTTAGTTAAGGTGATTTCGGCCACCGCTACTTTGTCACGTAAGGACTCTTAAGAAAAAATGTAAAAGCCTGGGAAAGCGAATTGAGTTGAAATAGAATGCATAAGAAAAGAGGGTCGTACTTCAGTCGAACTGTTTGCCGTGCAGGAGAAAAATCGTAGACGACACAAGTAATTGAACGGAAAGCTCTTGGAATTTAAAAAAGTTGATCGTTGGCTTCAGTACATCATGAGGCAATGGCCTGATAAAGGCAGAGAAAAAGAGCAAGAGAGAGGAAACAGTGGTAAAAAAAAATGGTACGCTAATTTTCGTGATTGAAAGTTTTTATGCACAAATTGGTATATTTAATTTAAACGCACAAATGCGATAAAAAACTTTTACAGTAGAGGCAGATAGTTGCAAATATATAGGCAAATACGGAGGCACACAGGCAGAGAAGCCGTTCATTTTTCGCTTCCTTATATAGGAAGCTTTGACTTTATTGCCATCGTCCAATAATTCGCTTTAGAGGAAAATGTAATAAAATAATATAACATCAACTGGGGAAGCATGAGCTTGCTTTTATAAAATATTTCATATTGCAAGTTAATAGTGAAAGTTGCGATTCGAAATCACTAGCTCAAGCATATGCGGAATTTCACATTTATATCCTTAAGTAAGTATTAACTATCATAAAAGTGATATGAATACCTTCAGAATAAACCACACAATCGATGTGATACGTAAAAGTTTATCTAAAAGTTAGTTTTTCCCATAAATTCTCGGAGTCAATAAGTGCGTCACCTAATTCAATGATTTAGAATAAAAATGAACTACAATAAAATTCATTTATGATATAATGTTATATCCTTTTTTGCCCGCTCATATTGTTTAACTTTAAATGCAATTTTTATTTATCCAATTTTATTTCACGTTTAAACTTGCCATTTTGTTTTTACTTTATAATGAATATATTGTGTCTCTATATATGTAATGCCGAACAACACGTGCTTAACAATACATGGTGCGAATATGTTCAGTGAATTTTCCAACATTTTGTACGTATATGTAGTATATCGGTCGAATTTTTTACATAATATACTTTTCTACACGTATAGGATATTCTGCACGTGTACGTATTTCCAATTTTTTACACGTTGCGTTTTTTAGGAGAATTTTGTCTCTCTGGAATGTATATTGAATTAGTCCCGGGTATCACTTTGTCTGTACGTAGAAATAGCGCGCCGTTAACGAATAATTAAATGGGAATGGATGCAAAGGAGATTCTTGCACATTGCTTCCTCATTATTTTTCGTTTTTTTACAAAGCTACCTCTATGAGGATGTATGGGGAAAAAACGGAGTATACCTTGTGTTATCCGGATAATGCGAAGAAATTATTATTATCAAAAAGCATATCTCGTTTATTCCGGGAAATACAAAAATGTCCTGCTCTATCCGGATTTCTACTACCCAGAGAATTGTATTCTGGTACAGATATAACGTTCGGGAGTTATATTTGGTAAATATGTAAATGTGCACATTATTCATGCAAACAATAAAAAATGCGTATAAGCGAATAGATCTAGTCTGTAATCACAAAAAGGGCAATTAGGGTAAAAAGTGCTTGCGTCTGAAAAACCCAGCGAAACGACTACCTTATCCACCCAAGTAAAAAAATGGTGTATAGAAAAAGTATACATAGTTTTAAACATAAGATTGGGCATATATAGTCTACATATGCAGTCAATATACAGTTTATACATAAAGCCAACTTCACAGTTGCTCTTATATGGGCATATCTCACAAACCTTTGACTTTCGTGTAACTGGACTGCGGAATGCGATAGTAATTTACACAGAATGAATTACGCGAGTATAAAACTTTTACTAAGATGTACGAAGCATAATCGAAGCATAATTTTATGATGCACCAATAGACTGTTTTATCCTGGTTCAAATGCGGAAATTAACAACGTTTTCGGTTGTAACCCTGATTTTCGCGTCACTTCGTACGGGTGTAGCATTGATAGGCACCTTCAGAAAAATAAGAAAAAATCATGAAATTCTGGTAAGGTGCAATGAACATAATGTACCTAATTGTAACCCGCGTAGAAAAAAAGAATCTTGTGAAGAATCTTTTAAAGAATCTTTAAAAAAGTCTTGAAAGCATCTTTACAGGAATCTTGAAAAGAATCACGCATAGGAGCCGGAGCAAGATTCTTTCGAGGATTCTTTTCAAGATTCTTTCCATCCGAAAGCGTTCTGAGAATCTTTGAAAGAATCTTAAACAAATTCTTCAGAGGAATCAATCGAAACCTGTTGATGCTTTTCAGGATTCTTTTCAAGATTCTTTCCATCCGAAAGCGTTCTGAGAATCTTTTAAAAAATCTTCGAAAGAATCTTGAAAAGCGTCTTTAAGAGAATCGTGAAAAGATTCCGTCCATTAAACAAAAAAATCGTTGCAAGAATCTTAATGAAATTCTTCAGAGGAATCGAGCAAAACCTGTTGTTACTTTCCCTTGGTGTCGAGACAGTAAATTTCAGTACGTCAACGAAGGGAAAACCCCTCGTGTATAGTCGAACTCAGGACAGCTTTGCAGTTTTATATACTGTTCAGGCTTCAAGTCACTTGCGAGAAACGCTTCGACCGCTCGCCATCTAGTGGCATCGTACGAAACACTTATATTCAATACTCCGCTAGATGGCGAGCGGTCGAAACCTCAAGACGAGAAACAATTTTTTTCTGGGTCAAAATGTATTCAATTGTCAGGTTCGAGAATGTCAGGTTTATAAATTCAAACTATTATCGTTCCTAAATTATCTAAATTATATTTTGAGTTAGTAGAGTCGTTCCCGTGTGGAAATCTGTGGGATAAACTGGTTTGAACCTAGCGTCCAGCTAGTTTTTTCTATCAAGTTTTTCTGTAGTGGGACTAGACATAATCTAACCAGAATGCATTGATAGATAGCATACCTATCTAGGATCTGTCTAGCTTTCATGACACAGCTTACCTGACTAGAGGCTAGACATAATATAGGCCATCTAGGATCTACCTAGCTTTCATGGCACAGCTTAACTGACCGGAGGCTAGACATAATATATCTAACATACACGTATAGAGACCGGGGTCATCTAGTGTCAATCTAGTTTTACTTGAATATTTGTATTTGGCTCTACGCGGGCATTTTCCCATACAGGGAGATTCCGATACAGGGTCTAGTCGTGACACGCTACGCAGCGAGTTATTATTATGTAGAGTGGCACGTGCATGTTCGTGAAAGATACCAAAAAATACGTTCTAGAGGACTACGATTTTTTTTTGTTTTGTGCGATGCGAAAGAATTTATATTTTTTAGTTGTTTGCGATAGGCCTTATCGAGATATTTGATTATTAATGAAAAAGTGATTACGTACGTTATTAAATAGTGTTCCCTGTTTAAATAGTGTTAAACAGCTTCCCTGTTACGTGCTGATGCAATAAATGACGGTTTATATTAATTCTGTTTTTTATTTATCCTAGGCTATTTAACCGGTATCTGGGTTGAATAGAGAAATCCGGTCTAGCACCTAGTTAATTTTATGTTATAGCAACCGATTTCCGTACTGGCTAATCACTAGCTAAGTTTACTGGGCGAATTAATAGAATCTTAGCCAGATTTTAGACAGTTTTTCTGTACAACGACTAGACAGCGAGAAATTACACATAGCGCTCGGATCTAGCTAGTTTTCTGACCTAGATCTTGTACAGAAAAAAAGAAAAATAGTCGATTTCTAGGTGATGGCGAGTTGGAATTTCCACACGGGTTACCAGTCATACTTTTCATTTTCTGCACACGAATTGAGTAAAATTGAATTAGAAAAATGACCTATTGGAAGGGATAAATGCCTTCAAACGGCTTGAAATGGGTCATTTAAAAAAAAAGTTAAATTGAAAGTAAGTTAAACACTTGTAAAACACAATAACACATAAGTTCCTAGAATAAATTAGCACCAAATAAATGATTTTTAGTTAAAATGATAATATGATTTTTTATGCTAGCACCCTGTAGATGATGCTTTGTCCATGAACGAATATTGGTTTCTAAAGGTCTTAAGATGAGTACAAAAAATTGGCGATCCTGTGCTCCTATAACTAGATTTTTATTCTCTGAGGGCGTGGAAGTCGAAGGTTTGTGAGAGACGCCCATATATAAGTTGCATATGAGACATCTTGAAATCAAATTTGGGTATTTTTTGACCGCGTATTTTTTTTATCGGATGAAACTTTTTATACGTTATCTGTACATGAAAAGCGGAGATTCGTATTTTTTTGTTCGGCAAAATGTGTTTTTTTTTCTTCAAATTATGGGGTATGATATTTTTTCGGAAAATAGACGCAAATTCTCGTGCAGAAATTGATATCTCTGATTCCATCTGTCGTAGACTCCATCGCAGAAAAAATGGTAAAAGTCACAGAAATGCATGAACAATTTAATGCAATTAGAAAAAAAAATTAAAATACGGAATTTTGCAACAAAAAAAAAAGAATATCAATTTTTTATTGTTTATAACAACAGTAGTTTGTTATTTCACAACTATTGGAAAATGTGCCATGAAAGCGTGCTCTTTTAGCTTCAAAACGCGCTCTGGTTTATCGCTCTGCGACAGATAGAATCGGAGATATTTATTTCGGAACGAGAATTCGCGTCTATTTTCCGAAAAAAATGTTACCCCCTATAATTTTAGAATGGTTTTTTTTTTGCCGTACAAAAAATAGGGGTCTCCTCTGTTCATGTACAGATAACTTAAAAAAAGTTTCATTCGATTGAAAAAATACGAGCTCAATCCTCGGCCGAGTACCGGTGGAATCGCTCATATAGATTGTATTAAGAGTTTATACATGCCCAATTTCATATGCCGGACTATATATAATTTTTTTACTTGGGATGACCAACTTCACAATAGCAAAAAATATGTACGCACTTTACTCAAGAGTTGAACACGCGTCTGGTTAATGCTCGAAAAATCGAAAAAAATTCAACCCCCTCCCTGCATAGGCTTACAATGTTCGTATTAAAGAGGAGTATTTTTTAGATGAAAATGAAAAAAAAACTGGTCCACGTTTCTAAAAAGTCGATATTTTCGCTTTTTATTTTCAAAAAAAAGATTTGTAAAATTTTTTAAAAAAGTTAATTACTTACATGAAAGTATACTTCAAGACGAATAACTTTCATATGTATATTTTTGTGGTCCGATTAATGTTATAGAAGATATAAGCATTTGAAAATTTTGGCTCAGAAAATGAAAAAAAATCATAAGTCGGCGAAATGAAAATTAAAAAATCTAAAACAAAACTGCATACTCCATTGACACGGATGTATAAGTAAAAAAATAATTAACAATATCCGAGAGGATCACCGTCTGAGGCTTGTCGAATTGGAATGGAATGCCCCATAGATGTGCTCTTCGTATATCTAAATTTCCTAAAATTCTGAACATTTTGACATGAGCACCTCGAAATGAAACTTATTTCTTGAAAATAAAACTTCGCCCACGATGAAGGAAAAGTATCTAGAAGTTCACAAAGCCCTTCGAATGTTCCACGGAATCAAAAGTACACTTACTACCACTGCAATTTCTCTGGTGCTATGCTTTGCTTTGCTGTACAGGCCTTCCGCCCGACCAAAGGGGTCGTCCGGTTTTACAGCGTATTCTCTTGACATAGTACGTACGTCAATCGTTAAAGAAGGATTAAAGGTTTAGTGTAGTCGTTATTGCGAGATAGTGCCGAACCCACGATCCCAACCCCACATGATATCTCTCCGCTTCAGTAGGATGATTGGCCACCTCCCCAACTCCCATTTGTCTCTCATATTTATACCTATACATGCCACCCCAGTGCATACTTTATTTATTTTTTCCATCCTCCATTCGACATTTCTGCAGTTAAATTCCGTTTTTTTTTCAACCTATCACTTTTTTTCTGTTTCGAAAAGCTTTTCCATTCGATAGGCTTCCGACAGGGACTACCTTTCTATTTCATGGTTTTTTTTTACAACAAACTCGAAGCTTCCAAACTCTTGCTTTGCGATTAAATCTCGCAGCTGCGATAAAGTATGCATGGCTTTTAATGTTGATGCTTGATATTTTTTAGGCTTTTGCATTAAACTGCTCTTGGGACTAACAATAGTACTGGGTCTGTTGGACATATTTATCGTGTTCATTTTTGTATCTGGGTTTCAGTTGTTTTTGTGTGTTTATATTCGTGTTTATGTATTAGTTCTACAGACTTATTTTTTTCAGCAGATAGGAGAGAGCCATTTTGACGAGGTGTGCCATTATGCCTCTGTACCATCGTGCCCTACAGCCATTATGCCCGCGTTGCCATTTTGCCCTGTTTTTCAACGGGATTTTTCGACGACATAAGGGAAAATTATCCGGTCAAAAAATTATACTATTCCCCCAGGATGAAGTCTAGTTGGTCCAGAATAACAAATGTATGCGATCTTGGACTGCATCCTGGACAGCCGGACTCTGGTACTCCACTCTGGATTCCATATTAGATTCCTCATTTTTTCTACGCTGGTAGGCGGGGCGGGATTTGGATCGGAGAACGAAGTCTGGCCCATATTTCACGAAAGATTCTGAAGCTACTAGAAAAGAGTGATTTCAACACCTGAAATGTTCGATAACATTATGTAGGACAACATCCAGGATGAAGTCGGGGTTCTCCAGGATGGAGTGCGAGCTGTCCAGGATGGAGTTCAGGCTGTCCAGGACGGATTCTGGGAAATCCAGAATGGAATCTGGGTTGTCCAGGATGGAGTCCAAGACGGGCAATGGAATCGGATCAAATCCCATTATCCATCCTAAACCAGGCTCCATCCAGAACACGGAGAGAAATTTCTGTGTTGTGACAACATAAAACGAGGTTGTTCGGCTGACAAATATTTTTGTTCGGCTGACAAATCATTTTGTTGGACTGACCAATCTTTTTGTTAGCCTAACAAAACGATTCTTGTTATCACCGTTTTATGTTGTCACAACACAGAAATTTCTCTCCGTGAATTGTTCAGATTCCATCCTTGACTCATAATTTTTACGCGGTGGGTCAAGACACCAGACCGTATATCTAGGTATGCAAGGAGGTTGAAGCCGAAATCATTTTCAGTAATAATTTTCGGGTGTTTAAGATGTTTCTCAAATGAAAAGTAACTATCCAGAATATTGGAAGACTTCATAATGGGGGATATTATGTTTCACAATGTGAAGTGATGTACACAAATTTTGTGGCAAGACATTATGGGAGAATGCTATGGAACTATGTTCAAATAATTTTGGATTTCTGATGTGTGATATCAGCTTTGTTAGAGATCGTAAAGTCTTGTCTCATAGAGAAAGGGAGATATCGTTCTGAAATTTCCTTAATACTTCGGACACATTTACTGACAGTGGTGAAGTAAATTAACTTTCTGATGGAGCGGAACATTATTAGTTGTCAAATTTGTATGTCTACTCCTTTTCTAGATCATACCCCGCGAGCAATCCTCGATTAGAGATGACGGATAACTGGCTCATATACAATCTGAAGGAAGGATTGAGAAAAAAAACAACTTCGACTATAACAGCATAGTAGACTATAAAAAAATAGTGTTGCCAACTGTGTACATCAGTACACAAGATTGAATATCACTGGTTGGTTGCGTAATCAGAAGCGGATTAACTGTAGAACACGTGAAATTTCTTTGCACTATTCCACTACAGTTCTATCAATAGGAGCATATTATAGTTGGACACCAGTGTGCTGAAACACTTTTGCGCTGCTGCGCTCCTACAAAACTTTAAAAGGTTACGGGCGCTGCAGCGCCCGTCCTCTTATGTCAAATTTGACACCAAACTGAACTTGTTTACCACGGGCTTTCTTAGCAACCAATCACAGGACGAATAAAACGATGACAATGCTTTCCGTTACTCATGAACTGTTTAAAGGAGGATTTCACAGAAAATCCATCAAGAGCAGCTTGGAAATGTAATTCGACCTCTTCCATGCAATGAGCCGGCATTTTCCCCACTTCTCACCGACGTCGCCTGAAATTCCGAAGCTATGTAAAATAAAAAAGTTGCTACTGGCGTGATCGCAAGACGTGACTTTCTCATCACGATTGCTACTGGCGTCACGTTACTGTCGTGAAGTTAGTTTGTGAAGTTATTATACTATTTTACATACTTTGTATGTGATGAAAAAGTAAATATTTGTTACTGGTGTGAAATTTTTATCGTGAATTTACTGGGTTATAGTGACTAATAATGTGTGAATTTCGCACGTTAATTGTAATCTACATTTTCGCTATAATTTGTCAAGAACGCGTTTGTAAATTCGAATTTAGCGCGCGCGAGAAAGCAAGCGTGACATCGCGCGCCTTCACATCTCTCTTTCGTTTCGATGGTATTATTGGCGGCATTGCGATAGTTTGACAGTCGAATTTACATTTTATTGCATATTTCAAAAGTTTCGAATATTATGGTGTGTATGAGCAGCATTTGGAATTGGTATAAAATGCTATACGAGTGATAAAATAAATAAAAAAAACTATGATGCGATGAGTGCATGAGTGTTTATAGTCTAACATCAAGAGTGATGATAACTTCAAATGTGTTTGTCTTGTATTTTTACATTCTTTTTTTAAATTTTAATCTAACATATGGTGTGAATATTCACAGTATGTTCTCATTGAAAACTGCTCAAGATCATTGCAGTTCTTTTTTTTTAGTGAATGTGTAACACAATAACACAAGAAAGTAACATATTTCAGGCAATATAAATTTTTTACAACAGTTTAAGATGTCTTATGTGAGTGATTGAAAAGACAAAATCTTCTATATACTAAATCTCTTGTTGTTCATTGCTTATTTGCTGGTAATACTATTTGTATGTATCACATTGAAGCATAATATCTTTTATATTAGCTTGCGGTACAAAAATAAATTAAATTTTGTTTTTTTGTTTTTTTGTATTTAAGGTAAAGTATCAGAAGCAGTGAAGATTTTGGATTGGATTTCAATACCAAAACCAAGATTTGAATGCAGAAGGCACACAAAAAATTTCATTTCGGTCCATAGATTTTTCCCAAAGTTATCGTGGTTTCGGACGGTACATACAGACGCCAGGCAGCCAGACACACAGACAGACAGAAATAAGTAAATGTGTTTTTTTGGAATCTAGGACACTCAAAACATGTATTTCCATCAAAATATGAGGGTCGATTTTTTTTTGGATTGCAATACTTTCTCTCTTACATACTTTGTATGTGATGAGAAAGTAAAAAGAGAAAATCCGTCCTATTTTTTTCGATTTGTGCTGATTAGCCATATTCTACCGCTGAACTTTTTTTCAAAAGCGAATAAATATTCCGTTAAAGGTACACATCGGTGTCACCGGATTATGAAAGTGCATAGATTAACCTCGATAGAAGCCTGAAAACGACGGCAAAATAAAATTGAAGGCTTAAGCGGAGGACTCGGAAGCATCATAGACTCAGACACTGATATATCATTGTACTTTTGTTTTGTTTAGTTTTTCCTTCTGGTAGCTATGTTTTCCACGAGGTTTGTAGTAAACTCTAAACTGGAACCGGATGATTTCCCAGGAGTTATAGGCGTTTAACTGCAAACGTCTATTCAGCATCGAGCTCGCAGGTACTAACCTACAGAAGTGACGAGTTTCATTGCATTCGAAGGTACTAACCTGACAGTAACGATTTCCACGTACATCTCTGGGCAACAATCCGTGAGATACAAAACTTTTTGATTTTGATATGCACTTGATATTACAACATATCGATATACGTTGGTTTTTCGTTGTATACACTGAGAACAAGGGTTGGTTGGGCTTACGAAAATCGTGGTTAAAAATTTTAATAAGAAAAATTTGTTAGGCCCAACTAAACTATTGGTTAGGTGTACTATATACTTGGTTGTCTTACCCAATTCTTGATTATGTTAACCATTAACTAAGTTGTGCCTACTAAGATTTCTTGGTATAATTTTTAACCAATTATTTGGTAATTCTAACCAGGTCTTTTTCTCAACATTGCTCGGGATTTCTACATTGTCGCTGAGCCAAGACGGCAACATATAAATTTTCCTTCGGTATGTGCAAACCCCAGGAGTTTAAAATCGAGTACTTTTATAATATTGTTTTCTGTAAAATTGAATACGTAAAGTTGAGGCTGTGTGAAATTGTATCCATGTAGAATTACACTCTGTAGAAAAAGTCCTGCTAAAACATTTTTAGAGTCCAGCTTACTGTGTTTTTACTGCTTGCAGTGGAAAGTTAACAGAGGTAAATTAAAGGATTCGAGACTCCTCCCAGGGGAAAGATATAATAGAAAGGGAAGTTGCCGCCCCTAGTAATTCTTACACGGAAAATAAAAGGGACAGAATAGCGGTTCTTTACGTAGTTAGGTTCATCCCTATGTATAAAGCAGGGAAGCAGAACGCCGTGCAATATCGTTAATTAAAATCATTATCTCTGATAGGACCGGTTGTGGTGGTACATCGGAGACCGGGAGTAACACGTGGTCGGGATGCTTAACGGGCCGAGCGTGACTTGCGTCCCATGGTAAGCCAGCAATGGTACTAGGGGCTCCACATAGCGAATTCTGGTTAAATCCCGCCACTTCAGCCGCTACCAGAGCGACCAGTGACCACATTCGGCCAGTGCATTCCCGCTTCGATGCACCTGATAGAAAATCCAATAGAAAATGGAATATCCACGTGAAGCTTCAAAAAGCTAGCCATTGCAACATTCTATATAGCATCAGATATTCTCGATGTATATCCATTTTAAGTCCTTAATATGAAAAATATTTCCTGTGTATTCTGTGGATATTTATATATTTTAGGGATATTTATGTCAAGAACACATTCTATTTATATACTTGAATAATTCGAATTTGAGCGTCGGTTACGGACATTCTCGTAAGATATTTCATGTATATGAATCCATAAAAATATACGGAGAGAATGTTTTTATACTTTTTACCATATTTCTAGTATCGTAAATTCCTGGTACAGGGTCACATGACGCCACCTATCAAGAAGTACGAGAAATACGAGAATTTTTACCACGAAATATGGAAAAAAATTCTATTTGTATGGTAGAAATTCACATAGTTTTCGTACTTTTCGTCAGGTGGCGGCTATGGCATCCCAATACCAGGCACGCCTGATCATTTTTACCATAGCGTCTGGTAAATTTTATCAGAACTTCCTCTCCGTGTAGGAAAAAATCAAACGTCCACGAATTAATTACCTTAGGATGTATCACACAAAGATTTAAAAAAAATTGAGTTCTTCGTGACAACAGAATAATTTATTTTTAAATGAAAAAAAAGTGATAAAAAATTATAAGACATTCCTCGTAAGTCAGTAGTTCGATGGGTGACCGCCTCACGGCCGAATTTTTCAATGTCCCTCAAGAGTCAGTACATCGATAGGTGACTGCCCCACTGTGTTAATATCAAGAGACGTGGTAGCGTTTTGGGACAAGTACATTTTACAAGACGCTGCCGCAGTATCTTTTACTCGAAGCAACTCGTTTTAGCCACTATTTTTGGAGGTTAATATGTTATATTGATCAAATGGTAGCGCTTTGAAGATTTTTTTAGATATAATAAGATACTGCAGCAAAAAATATTTCGTTTGAGACTAAAACGACCTCCGTACCTTTCTTCAGTACACTGATATCGTGATTTATGTCTCGAAACTTGTCTGAAATATTTAAAAAAATTCAGTCGTTTTTCGCACAGACGGGACGGTAGCTTCGCACAGACGGGATCCTGTCTTTCGCACAGACGGGATTCTATAAGATTATTAATTTTAAGTTATATTTTTTTTGAAACAGAAGTAATATATAAATGTGTTACTCTTTTTTTGACATTCAGTGGTTATATATTCACTTATTCACTTAGTTTCGGAGGTTATATCAGTCTTTCCTAGTATTGGCACCAGTGAATCATTCGATGTGGAAAGTGATACAAAAGTGATTTTGTATCTTCTGATGTGAAAAGTGATGATATTATTATATGCAGTGATGGTTTTTAACTGTTTCAATAAGTTCAGTCGTTCTTTATTATTTGTGAGCTTTCTTGACTAGTCAATCATCTTGTTTTGTATCCTAACCTTATAATATCATGTAACATAATACCCGATTTTTAATGAAACTATTTTATCATTCATGAATAAAAGAAAGATTTTGTTATTATTATGTATATACGTGAGAATTTTTATAGTGTAATAAGGTTTATTAAAGTTTTTTTTATTTTTTGCTATTTTGTGATTGACTTTCAAGCTCCCAATGACATGCGGTGAAATAACGTGTCTCTTGGTGAAATTAAATATCAAAACTAATACAGAAATACTAATTATAGAGCGTTCTTCAATTTATATGCATAGCAAGTTTTATTTTTTTAATAAACTTAATAAAATCAGTGGTTTTTCAGTCATTAACTGAGATTTGCGTAATCCAGTTTTTTAATGCAACCTCATAATGACACTTGACATCATCTAGCCATATTGTCTGTTTATGTACTAAATTCAGTGACTTTCTATGTTTGTTGGTTGATTATTTACTCTTAAGCTTCTAATGTTAACTGGTAAAATTTAGTGGTTTCTATTTGTTTAAGCATAATTCAATCATACGCAATCTCCCAAAGTCATTTGGTATGATGCTGAGTCGCTTGGTTTGACAAGTTATCACAACTGATACAGGAATAATAAAGTGTTTTTCAATTTCTATGTGTAACGAGTTTTATTAATTTATATATGTAACAAGTTTCATTGTTTAATATATTCATAAAAATCAGTGGTTATTCAGTAATTAACTGAAATTTGTGTACTATAGTTTGTTCGAACCTGCAACCAACACCATACAGCAAAAAAGATGATTTATATTTGGTGACTTCTGTGAGTTTTATTTGTTGCTTCATGATTGACTCTGAGCTTACAGTGTCATTCGATGAAATACTGGATTTTTTTATAAGAGAAGTTATGAGAACTGAGAAAAAATTAATTAATAAAGTGTAGTAAATTTATATGTGTAACAAGCTTCATTTTTAAATAAATTTAGTAAAGTTAGTGTCTATTCGGGTTTAACTTGGATTTGTGGATTGATGTTTTTCGCAATCTGCACTTTTTCAACATTGTCCAGGAAAAAGTCAATTTTTATTAAGATAAATTATTGGAACAAACAGAGGTGGTGTGACCTTTGTGATGTAAATTTTTTTTCTAAATTTAAATAGAGTAACAAAGTCACCTAGAAAAGACATGAAAGCTGTCAGTCTTAATTATATACAGGTCCTGAAATAATAACGATAGCACACATCACATGACATTAATCAAAATGATCTGTATTGTTGATTTTGTAGTTCTCCATGAAAAAAAAACCTACAATTTTCATCTTGATATTTATACCATTTTTTAATGTGGCAGTGTTTTTAGGATTCTGACTGTGATTTTGAGGATGTTATGAGGATTTTGAGGAGACTTATAGTCTCAATTCTATAAATGTCCCAATATGGAAAGATCGTTGTAGTTTATAGTAGAAAACTTAAACTAAATCAATGCTTTATTATTATTAATTATTTGAAAAACACATTACTTTTATAAAATGTTATCCTCTTTTATTCTCTTTGGATGAACCAAGGATTGATGATTCAATATAGACTTTGCAAAAAGTGTTGAAATCCCCCCAAAAAAGACAATGTGTAAAAAAATTGAGAACAAGGACATTTACGTGAGTGGTATCAACACCCCAGGAAAAAACAGTGTTTCAAAAACTTGAGCCATAAAAAAATGTCTTTTATCAGCAATAAATATGTACCGATCAATGCAATAACTCCGAATATCCTACTAAAAGTGCAAGATAAACTGAATTCTATGACCGCAGATAATTATTCTGTAATTAATTTGTTCGTTTTTTAGAAGGGCCTTAGTCTGACAGACTTTATGGGGCCCGCCGAGGAACCCTATAAGGGCCCCATATCAATAACTGTGACAAACTTATACAGGCAGATGTTAGATTTCCCTGATTGGGCCCCGTACACGTAAAGAAATAATTGCTGCCCTAACCAAGTGCCATGGTTAAATGTGCCCCAAGCGACAAAATTAGTTGGGAGAACCAACTATTGGGTGTCACAACGAACCAATCGGGCGTCACAACCAATCCACTGGTCGTCCAAACAACCGATTGGGTGTGGCACCCAATAGTTGGTTCTCCCAACCAATTTTGTCGCTTGTAGTGTATTCAACCATTGCACTTAGTTAGGATAATCAATTATTTCTTTCCGTGTAATTAGTTACACGGAAAGAAAAACACACGGAGAGAAATTTCTGTGTTGTGACGACATAAAACGAGGACAACACAAATCGTTACGTTAGGCTGGCAAATCTTTTGTTCGGTTAACAGATCAGTTTTGCTATGCTGACAAATCTTTTGTTCGGCTGACAAATCTTTGTGCTGGGCTGACCAATCTTTTTTTTAGCCTAACAAAACGATTTTTGTTGTCACCGTTTTATGTCGTCACGACACAGAAATTTCTCTCCGTGCAGCCCTGACCAAATTTCTGCACGGGATATATGTGTGCATACGGTGCACATAATATGTATATCCTTTTGGATATCCAGTGTATGTTTGATGTGCATGAATAAGTTTTTTATACGTATATACGTATATACACCTGACATTGTATATTCGCAAATGATTATACGATGTATACGAAATGTATGTAAAAACGCTATATGGGATAGTAAATATTAACTAATGATAACAATCATAAAAAGGTACAATATTTCTGTTCATTATAATCAACGTTATTACGGCATAAATTCTACGTAGAGGGAGCATGTCAATTGTTAAACTCTGAAAATAATTAATCTGATTCTGAGAGCTGGTGGATAGCTCGTGTTTGCCTCGAAACAGGAGTTTTGGCCGACGGCTCAAATCCCGGTGCCGTGGTTTCACTGAAAATCAATTTATATATATATTCCAGCAGCTACGACGCTCACACAAGTTTTAATTTTGCGTTACACATGCAAATCCAATGTTCATATACCAGCGAAATGCGACTAGCTTCAGCACTGTGTATCCAGCATGAAACTAACTGCATCAATACAGGTTTTATGCCATCTGTATTCTCTGGGTATCCTGTATTCTCTGAGCAGTGTTTGTATAATATTTTCAGAGAAAAATCCAATACCGTAGGAAAAGTCGCTGGCTCCATCCGCAATTGACATCATTGTTCTGGCCAATATGGACACAAAAAAAATTGACGTGGAAAATGATGAAAAACAAATCTGTCTCGGTAAAAGGACCAAGTTCTGGTACAAACCCCATCGGTTCAGTTATGTAACATCACAAATAACATTCTACACGAATTGTTTAATTCTGCCAAAAATACAAATTATCGGACTTTTTCTTAGACTAATAAAAAAATGTATATTGACTCCATTGATTTAACTTAAATAACTAATAATAACTAATAATAACTATTAAATAACTAAGTTAATTACAACAATACTAGTATTTTCAATGGAACCTCACACAGTTCAACTAATACGATGATATGTAAGCTAAGTGAATAACCAATCAGATATGCGAAACGTTCGGACGTCTCACGCTTACGGAAAAAGGGTGTAGTTGTAGGAACTACGGAATTGATACGTGTCAACCAACAGGCATGGTAAAATATGGCATTAGCAAGTTATTGCGTGTCAGAACCAATCGATTGGTAATGTTAACAATCCGATTGTTGTCAACCAATCGATCGGTAACGCCCACCAACCGATTAGTGGCGCCAACTAACCGATTGGTAGTGCCAATCACCCGGGTAGAAATTATCTTCGGGCCCTAGTCAGGGCGTTATCAGGCCGCCTGACTGCCCTGGTAGGACGCTTTTATGGCAGCCTGGGAGCATCTTGAATCGAACTGTAATGCTGTGTCATATATGGCCCTGATCAGGCTGCCCGGCCAGGCTAGGCTGTGCTGGGAATGCCTAATAACTTCCAAAGGCTGTATTCACGTTCATTATATATAATATTCCGATTAATTATTCATTCCAGGGCATTATGTAGTAATGTGAACAATAAAATTCTATTAATATAGCAAAAAAAAGGGGAATCGTCTTCGGAGACGGTTTTTCCTAACACTATTCGAGAAGTGATGCACGCGGAATTTGAACCCAAGACCTACGGGACCTACCTATTTACCTAACTACCTAACCGAGCACGCTAACCACTAGACCAAACCGACTATATGGATATGTCATACTGTAATTCCATAATAATTCATTATACGATAACAGTAAAGGGAGTGATGCGAGAGGGTGATATATGGAACGAATATTTAAAGGTGATTCTGCCAAAAACTTTGGATTGAAATTCGCCGACCTTATAAGACATCTCTCTGGCACAGAAGTGACTTTAACTCAAAATTCGTAAAATCAAAATGGCGGATTTAAAATGCCGATCAAAAAAGCAAAAACTGACTTTATTTGCATAAAATTTAATTTACTGCAAAAAGCATCGTTGTCCGCCACCTTGAGTGCGATATTTCGATTTTATGAATGATATTTTTAATTCGACGATTGCGAATTTGAATTTTTCATTCGTAAAGTTAATATGGGGGTTCAATAACGTCGGGCGAAAATGAACAGTCTTAGTTTTATTATAAATTTAAACTTCAAACTTAAAACATCAAGATGGCGGACAAAAAATATATGGGAAGAGTAAAATTTAAACAGTTGATTTGACTGACCTGACACTAGTATTCCAAGAATACGAAAGTAAGGTTATGATTTTACACCGGCGTATCCGTGGCAGCGAACGCTGCGGGCATTATCAATTCGACTGCCGACGAACAATTTCGATTTAAAAGATTATTTGGAACCAGACATCATCATTTATTTCTACGGTAACAAGCCATAAGTATAATAGGTATGGAATATGATACCTGCCTGAATTCTACTTTGAGTCACATGGGACAAAATAGGAAATGAGGCACTCGTAAGGCAAGCCTAATCAGCGCAATTTCATGGTTGCCTGATCTTACACCTAATACGGCGGCTCCGGATTGCGCCGGATCACGCCCTGGTCAGTCTTCCCATAATAGGGCTAGCCGTGGCATTGCCTGATCGGGGCCAAGCAAGGCTTTCCATAGTAGGGTCAGCCGTGGCATCGCCTGATAAGGGCCAAGCAAGGCTTTCCATAATAGGGCTAGCCGTGGGTTTCCCCGATCGGGGTCTGATCCTGATAAGGCAAGCCCTGACAGATTTCTACCCGGGCAACCGATTAGTAATACCAACCAAACTACATTTAACGCTCCAAGCATTTAAAGGTTAGTTTTCTCAACTAACCCGTTTTCTCCGTGCTCTTTTGCAGAGTCGTCCAATCAAAATGCTAGAACGCATAATCCGGGCCCGTGGTTGGATTTGGAATAATCCGTGCCAAGGGGTGACCGTCCCTAACCCGGATTATCCTAAGTTGCTCGATCCTTGACACAACCGCTACAGCGGCGAGATCTTTGATAGTATAGAGAGATATTGTTGAAGTTATATATAGGCAATAAGCCCCACACATTGTAAACTTTTCAGATGATTATGCCCGATGTCTACCCTGGCAGGGCCCCAGCTATGCCCCATTCACACCGGATGCACGGAAAGAAATAATTGGTTGCTCCAACCAACTCACATCTCTGAATATGCTCCAAGGGACTAAGTTGGCTGGGTTAACCAATTTTTTGCTTCCTCTTAGAGGAAGCTTTGTTTTCGTTCGAAAATCTTTTTTTAAATATCAGACCACTTAAAATGGTCTAAAACGTCGAGAAAAGGGATTTAGAAAAAATGTATGTATGGATGTGCGTGTGTGTGGTCGTCACTCAAAATTCAAACTCATATATCTCAAGAACTGCTTTAACAATCGGATTGAAATTTAGCAAACATGTGATGCAGGTTTTGCCTTTGTTTCTGGTCATTTTTCACAAATATGTTCCAATTTCATTTGACTTTGTAATTTTCGAAAAATGTCTCTACGCTCTCTAGCATCCACAAATTTTTAGCAAAAGAGCTAAATAACTTTTTATAAATAAAGCTATATTAAAGAAGGATCAGTATTGAATTTGGAATGAATCTGTAAAAAAGTTCGGTATTTATGGGAACTTCAATAAAAAATAAAAAAATCGTTTTGCTCTAACTCACGTCAAATCTCACCATATTAACTGAAATTTTCTAAAGATGAAAAATAACATGCAGCGCTACTACCTACCAAATTTGGTTGTGATCGGTCAAGCGGTTTGGATTTTACGTGATTTTGAATTTTCAAGAACTATATATTTAACGAAAAAAGTTGAAAAGTAGAACTTTGCTTATTGTTTACTCATTCATTTTCATTTTTTTACAAAACACCCTCTATGAGGAAACCAAAATTAATAAATAAGCTCTCTCATAGTGGCTTTGTGAAAAATGAAAATTAATGAGGAAGCAATTTGCAAAGCTCTAATTTACAACTTTTTTTTGGTTGGTCCGACAAACTAGTTAGTCATGACACCCAATTCGTTAACTGCCAATCAATTAATTGACTGGCCCATCCAACTGATTTATCGCCCCAACTAACTAATTTGATCTGTAACCAACTAATTTATAGTCCCAACTAATTTTATCACTTGCAGCCTAGTCAAGCAATTCTTTTTCCGTGTGTAACGCTACACCCTAGGGACGCATTCCCCGTTTTAATACCAAACAATAAAAACCCGATTGCTTTCACGAAACTTGTCGACCATTTCAACATAGATATCGACGTCTCGAAGGGATCATTACTTTGCTCAAAACATTGGGTTAACGTGCGGCTGTTATACATAGCACTTACTGCCCGTGAGATATACGTTCAGTATGCATCTTAACCACGAGCATCATGTATAGCATCATGTCCACGATGACTATACCAACATTTACCACCTTCGGTCAGATTCGTGCCATGGTAACATTGTTTCATCAAGGCGTTGAGCGTATTGGATAAACCGCATAGACGCGGTGTGCCTAACTGTATCAGCAGATCGTGCAGATCCTATATAAACCATTGGTCAGTGCGTTAATATGTGCTATGAATGCAATCGACAATCGATGCGAACGGAATCATAATTACAAATCAAGAAATAATCAGCACGTAAAAAATGTCGAATTGAATTAACCGTTGCCTATTATTATACAAGTTTTTTATGAATCAACATTTTTTTTTAAATAGAAAAATAAATAAATTTATATTACAGCGCACAAAAAAATAATTCTTATACTCAGACCAGAAAGCTGTCTTTTTGGTCTGAGTCTTACAAACAAAATGGCTGTTCGAGAGTCAATATCCATTGGCTGGTTTAATCGTAAAATTACGGCTAGTGAAAAGAATTACTTCTCACCTCACATCGCAATGGTACACCATATAACTATACAAATTTCATTGATCATAGTGCATGATATAAGAATTAAATGCTAACTTTTTTTAAAAACTTAGGATTTAGAAAAAATCAAGCCTTAAGGGCCGTTTTCATCCTAAGTTCACAGCGGCGGCAATGGCCACATATTTTTATAATACAGTAGAACCTCAATTATTCGAACCTTCGTTATCTGAAGTCTCCATTATCTGTACCGAGACTTCATTTATCTGAACCTGTATTATTCGAATCATGTTGTAAAATTTTGATGTTGTCATCGCGCGCGAGGTCGTTTTTGCTTAAGCAACTACAAGATTTAACCGCAAATTTCTCTTCACATCGAAACGACCACCAAGAATTGACGTTTTTATGAAAAGGAATTCAATACTATGCCTGAAGGTATATTTATAACGTTATTATTTAAATTATTTAAATTTTAATTATTATTTAGAACACACTTGTATTACGTAGAGTGTTACGCTATTTGTTATTTTCATTAAAATCTCCATTATTCAAATAATCGTTAATCCGAACTAGTCTCGACTCTAATTAATTCGGACAATCGAGGTTCTATTGTATAGAGAGATAAATAAATGTTTTTTTCGTGTCATTTTTTAGGTGACTAGGTACCCTTAAGGATGGTACTACAAGATATAATGCTCTGAGAGCTATATACGAATATGCCATTACTTATGTTATTCAGTAGGCAGAAAGTGATGAAAAATTTGTTTAATTGAAAGTAACCCCGAAGACACATTCCCCGTTCCTGAAGCTAATTAAACGAAGTACACATTTACTTCCTCGGCGTAGCCGTTGGGTTTGTAAAAAAATACGAAGAACCTTAAGCTTTCGCGATAAAGATACAGGAGAAAATGAAGGAATGAGATACAGTAGGATGGCAGGAAAGTCTGATGCAGGTTAGCGTAAGCGAACTCTGTGGACTGAGAGAAAAAATCACGAAGTGGAGAGTAAAAGAGAAGCTGGAGACCAGGCACCGGGGTTTCAAGCTCCCGGTGCGATTAGCATGGGAAGCGGGTCTACGCTGGAGTGGAAAAGAGATAGCGGTGGGGTGTTACCGTGGTGATGCAGGAGAAAGTTTCCGAGGAAACTGATGGCTGGGCACGGGGTGAGGGGGTAATAAATTATTTTTCCGCTGCCGCTGGTTTTACGCGTAGTGGCTGTATATATGGTTTTCCTGCTCGTTGTAGAGGTGTTGGAAACAGCCAGCACACACATCTGAGTGAAAACGCGGTATCTGCAAAAAAAAAAAGTGGAATAACATATACATCTACGATCTGGAAGCAGACGCTTCTGGTAAGGACAAAGAAAAACAAAACAGAGCTGGGCAAAATACTTGAAAATACTGAAAATACAATTTGAAAATACATTTCGTTCAAGGACTTCGTACTTATATCTATTTCGCGGTCAAAAAAAGGGTGTTTTCGTGAATTTTTTTTCGAGAAATGGTTGCAAGATTTCAACTTTTTTTTTACAGTAAACAGTATGATTTGAAGTATTTTTTTTATTTTTAATGTTGCATTTACCCCCGTCTGCAGCCATTACGCCTATTACAGGGTCGGCCCGGATCAGTAGCCAGTCCCCCCTGGGGGTCTGGTCTGGATCAGTAACCAGGCCCCCATGCGGCCGCATCCGACTTCCCCCCTCTATATCGCATTTGCCATAGCATTTCTGCTATGGGCATAGGGAAGCTGCGGAAAACCTATGCCGATATAGCCGGTCTCGAGTTCGCCTCCCTGCACCGGAGCTACGTCATGTTTCGTCGAGAACGTAAACACGGACTACAGCTGAAGCTCCAGATGTATACATGAGACCCACACAGGTATTTCTACCTGTGGAGGTCACATATATACATCTGGAGCTTCATGGCGCCCGTATTTATATTTTCGACGAAAATCGGCGGCACCGGGAATCGAACCCGCCATCTACCGATGCTCTGGACTAGAGGCCAGTACACTGACCACTAGACCATCGCACCGGTTTTATGATTTGAAGTATGTTTTACAATTTTTTTATCGTGAATATAAGAGATACAATAAATTTCGCAGATCACCATTTAAGGGGAATTATACACCAATCGGACCACCTTTTACCACGACCATCGTCGAAATACTTGATTATTTGTTTAGTCATTCGCCCAAATGTAATTGCATTCGTAAAGTCATATAGCAAAAAAATCTACATAAAAGTTTTTCATTTTGAAGTATACTTTTATGTAAATTTATTTTAAAAACTATTTACCTCCTCCGAAGCATTGATTTTCAATTAATAAACATAAAAATCGATTTTGCAAAAACTTGGACAATTTTTTTTCTGCAAACATCTCTAAACTGCTTCTCATAAAGCCGAATATTTTGAGCATAGACGGGAAGCCGGGCAATCTTTTTTTAAATTTTTTAATGAGCTTTTGGAAAATTTTAAAAAATTTAAACTGTCGTAAAAGAGCATAAAGAAATTATCCCACTCCCAATTTTTCGTTCCAAGGTGGGAAATTTTTTTTCGAAAGTTTATGAGCGTTTTCATTTTTTATTTATTCTTTGCACTCCATAAAATTTCGAAAAAAAGTTCGTCTAATTGGGCTATCCACCTTAATAATGTGCCCATCGCAATGAATGTACTAATAGATCAGTTGAGTTATATAAATCAACATCTCAGAATTTTTCTGTCGTTTTCAATTTCTTCCAGGTTCTTGTTACGTCGTTGATGCTTGAAAAAGATATCGATGCCATGAAAGTTCTACTCTCGAGGAATCTTGGTTCTCGGTTATGATCCAAGGTTATGACTTTGCCTCGATACCACCAATAGTAGTTCATATTTTCTTCACTACGAACAGCGACAATCTCCGCCAACCTGATTCTGTCATGTACCACTTTGTTACATAGATACTTTCCTCAGTACATTCAACCTTGGAAGATTATCTTTTCCTCATGTAATTCAGTAGAACCTCAGCAATACACAAAATCGAGCAGATCATATTAAATATCATGACTGTCACAATTTCGTTATTTTTAGAACTACACTGCTGCTCGTTCTTTTGTTAAAATAGTAATAACATTGCGTTATCGGCTAACTTAGCAAAACATTTTGTTAAACGAGCAGAAAAATTTATTTGTCTAGCAAAAAAGATTGTTATTCTAGCAGGTAAGGCAATGTTGTCACTACTTTAACAAAAGATTTTCTGGCATATCAAAACCGTTTTATGAATAACCAAATACGAATGAAAAAATGGAAATCTGAAATTCAACGTTTTTTGAATCGCCCGAATGAACAGCTTTGATAGAATTAGCAAATACTACACCCAGAAAAATGTATGGTTAATTCTAAAAACTAGGTTTCCTGCCAGGAAGTGATGTGTATACAACTAGTTTTTATTGTTACCGCAAAAATAATGAATGTAACGAGTAACTAAATTATAGTACACGTAACTATTTGTATAGTAGGACTCACTATATTCAAATAGCTATCCCATGAATTTTTCTCAGTGTACCTTAACTAATAATAAGCAAATTGCACATATTCCACTTCGTGCTTCTTTTTTTGAAGAACTTTACAGTTTCATTCGTTTTCCTGACTAAGGATTTACTTACTATATTATTTTTGTCAGCGGAAAATCTGAAGAGCTCCAAAAAACAGTCTGGTATATACTCTACATATATATATAGAGTAATCACAGTATACATTCGGCCCTCATCCCAAGTTTTTGCACATCATTGCCAATTCTAAAGCGTCGCCAAGCGTCGCACGTGCTGCAGTACTTTTTTCTTCTCTGCCACGCTACAACATCCGGCTAGTTATTCTACACTAAGCTAAAGCAGTATATAGAGCCATAAGGGATAAGGCAGTAATTGGGTTTTAACCAGTTCTCTACACAATGTTTCCGGGTTCTCGTGGAATCCTGTTCTGCACTTCCGCTTACTGTACTTGCAACGAAACCACCATTTGGGGTATAGTGCGGTTAGCTCAGACGCGGTTTCCAGTTCGTCTGCACAAAGAGATTAATGGTATACGGGCAGCAGACCATGGAGTAAGCGGGTGAACACTTACGATTGAATATGCAATGCAGAGTAATGTCTATGTGGAATATCCCTTTGCCCGAGAGTCAGGGATTCATGATTTTTTTCTTTGATTAAATATTGTATTGAGCTACCGACAAACCAAAATGTTTATAGGGTATTCAGACAATTAAAAAAATGTTATTTATCTTATTCTTCTGTTTCGGAAATTAGGATATCAAAAGTAACAAATTTCAAAAAACAGATTGATCGAAAACCGATTTTCTCATCTATATAAGGTTAATAAACTATTATGTTTGAATTATTTCAACGGATACCATTCCGGATTCTTACTACATTCAATTTCCGTCTATTACCCCGACCCACACTTTACTAAACTAAACCGAACTTCCGACGCATTCGCAGCCGACGTAGCTGAACTGTATGACATTCATCATGGGCACACAAAAATTTCGGAACACCCATTCCGATTTTTCGGCGTATACACGAAAGTAACTTACTTATGTGGACACATCAAAGTCTCGGAAAAACTGACCTCCCGCTTACTAATTGTAGCGCCAGCCGTTGCACGGCTAAGTCGTGCGTCATCTGTCCGAGTTACAGCCGCAAACAATACCGCGGACAAAATATATGTCTACGATTGAGTCTGGACAGTCTTGGACGGAGTCTGGAAAGTCTCGGATCGAGTCTGGGCAGTCTCGGATAAAGTCTGGACAGTCTCGGATAAAGTCTGGACAGTCTCGGATAAAGTCTGGACAGTCTCGGATAAAGTCTGGACAGTCTCGGACGGAGTCCAAGTAGTTCATGATAGAGAACGGGTTTCGATTCGATCCCATTGTCCATTCTGGACTCCATCCTGCATGGAAAACCTGCTTTATTGGGCCAACTAATTATTTGTTGGTTGAGTGAAAAATTCTTGTCACAACTATCAGATTGGTCGGTGTAGCGACCTAGTATTAGTCGCATTTACTATTCAGAGTTAGTTGTCTTGAATAGATCACAGAACAAATTTTATTCGCATTCCAAATAAGTCAGATAGTTGGCCAAACAACGGTGGCTGTTTTGCATTTCCGTGTTAGCCGCCATTGTTCTATCGTAGAAAATGGTGAAATCGCGTGAAGGCATATAAAGTGACGAAGTTATACGAGACTGCAAAAAAAAAAAAACTTCGAAGATTATGAAGTGCAAAAACATTAGTAAGGTTTAATAAACAATGTCAGTATCATCCGACGAAGTAAAGAAAACGGGTAGTGCTGTCGGCCAAATTTGACAAGGTGGGGTTATGTTCGAGCAACGACACAGAGACAACCATGTGAAAATAGTTGATACAATCAATTAATCATGTGTTCCTCAGGGCACTACTGTTACGTCTCACTTGACCTTCCACATATTAAAACGAAATACTTAAAATAAGAAATCAAAGCTACACTATACGCATATACGCACTACACACCGCATCCACTAATATAGTTGACATCGCTACACGCGCACATTGAGCGACAGAGTGCATGTGTTTACTCAAGCGGCTAGCTTCCTGGGCCCCCTTGAGATTTTTGAAGACACGCGTCTAGCCTAAAGACCTGATAACGTCATCGTCCGCACTAAATGATAGTCTTCATGACGCGTATATTATAGATGTATCGGTAACCCTTTCAATTAGTTTCCCTAGTTTTCATTATACACCGAGAAGTGTCACATCCGCCAGCTTACACTTCTCCATTATAACATGCGTCCTTGAACCACAATACGTCCCACAAAAACGCCTAATTTAACGATAAATAGAAAAATAGTATATAAGCGTAAGATTTTTAAGAGAAATCAGTTATTCTTCACACTACCGTCTTGCTGCTATGAGAGCTCGCAAAGCTTTTCAACAGAACTCTGCACCTTAGACCTGTGAGGCTAAGACTTCGTAAACGTCTGTAAGAAATTCTACTCCAGCAACCAACAGGATCAAAATAAAGTTCAATCATTTTGAGTACGTATCGTTTCACGAACAAACTATTTACTCTACACGCTGGACAATTTTGACGCAGTCTATCGTTGAGTCTCCGTCGCATTCATAAGTCTACGGTAGTTCATGGCGAGGTCTCCGTCCCTGATGTATAAGGCCAACACCTTGAATCGAAAGGGAGACCGCCGTTATGATTTCCTATCGTGCCACTCTGGAGAGTTTGTCATTCGGACGTAACACTAATACACTTGGTTGGGTCCAACTATTTTTTTCGTTACCTTAACCAAGTCGTTTTTTCCGTGTGGTCTGCCTAGCCTCCATCTTGGAGACCACCGTAGATTCCCTATTAGACTCCACTATAGATTCCCTATTGGACTCTACCGTGGAATCCGTATTGGACTCTACCATGGATTCCGTATTGGACTCTACCGTGGATTCCATATTGGACTCTATTATGGATTCCGTATTGGACTCTACCGTGGATTTCGTATTGGTCTCTACCATGGATTTCCTATTGGACTCTACCGTGGAATCCGTATTGGACTCTACCAGGGATTCCGTACTGGACTTTACCGTGAATTCCATATTAGATTCGACCATGTATTCAGTATTGGAATTTACCATGGATTCCGTATTGGACACCACCATGGATTCCGTACTGTAGTTCTAATTTTTTTTCAACATGGTATGCTGTTTAACCTGAGGGTCCACCGTGGCCATACGCCGACCGCACAACCTCCAGCGTCGTTTATCCTGATGAACTAATAAATCAATAAGCCATTCTGCCTCCAATAAGTCGGAAGTTCGATAGTATGTCAAGAAATAGGATGGAAGTTGTTAAATGCTGAACACTGCTTTTCGCGACAGCATAAATTTTGTGAAAACTACAATTATGTTGAAACTGTCTTGATGATATTTCTAATTAAATGAGGGTTAGCTGGACACGGGTGCTAAAGCACCAATTATCTTCATCCTGGAATTCTGACAAATCTGTCAAATTTGTGGACCATAAACTTAGCCTTGATTTCAGTATCGAACAGCGGCCAATCACAGCACAAACCCACTTTTTAGAAGAGAAGTGCCCAACAATACATTTTTGTTATTAACCAAATAATTCACACATTGGAAGTGAATCAATTTCCTGCTATGGCAAATTGTTTTGCTGACGTAGCAAATTTTGGTTGCTACATGCAGTATTGAAAGGTTACAGTAATAAATTATTGTAACAATTAAAAAATTGTTACAATAATAATGGTGCTTCAGAACAACACTTGAAACAGGAGTACGGTCGTGTTTGACAATGCATTTATCATTTTGAAAAGTGTCGGCTATCAGTACAATGTAAGGGGAGATGATTATAATTCTAATGAGCCCAAAAAACTTGGCACGGTAAATAAGAATTCGTTCATGTGCTGATCGTTGGAGTCAAGTTTAAAGTGGATGTGTTTTGGCGAAAATAAACTCTCCATTAAGCGAAGCGTGGTACTTCAGCCCGCCTGCTTGATGTGGTTCAATGCAATCTGTGGGCTTATGCCGTCGGTGCCAGTATCCACGTTACGATAATATACTCTATAGTCTACGAACAAAATCGCGTTTCTCGCCAACGAACTTTCCGGACTTTGACACTTTCCAAGTTAACAAGGGTGCCCAGCAACTTCACTTCGGTTCGTCGATAAATTGATTTTGGATAGTCCAGCACCTGAGTCCTTACTTTAAAGAAGTTTTAGCTTTATCGTAAGGCGGTTGGTCATTGCACCGTAACTTCCTCGTGTTCTTTCCGCGTCAGGTCTTTGTTGTCTTTGTTTCTAGGGGACTTACAACAAACGTCCCTTTGGTATACCCTTTCCACATTCACGAAACAAAACTATTTTAAAGAACTCTGAAGACTCATCCTTACTTTTAGTATGCTGTCAAATTTCCCCGAAGTGTCATATTTCCCAAAGCCATACTCTCCAAATGGCTTCGAAAGCAAGTGGCGACAAAATCAAATTCCAACAAAGTTAGGGATAAAGTTTACCCTTCCAATCTTGTACTTCTTAACATCTTATTATTTAAGATGCCTACTTAACACGTAGTTGCGGAAGACCAGGTTTACCCTTCGAATATTTTAACGGTGACGTTCATCGGTTCATAGTTTTGGAGGCCTAGCTTGGTCGTGTTACAGTTTTCGAAGTCTTTGATGCGATTAGGATAGACCCCAAAACACATCGAACCTCGACTCTGAAAACTGCGACACAATGTAGCAAAAGTTTCATCAAATATATAAAGACTTCAAAAGCTGTGATGGAGTGAACCTACATTCCCAAAATTATGAAGCGAGGGGATTTTACATTATAAAATGTTTGAACCTATCCTCATAATATTTTGGGTTTTTCGGTGTTTCATAATTATTTGACGACTTGCCCTTTTTCGAGGGTTACGATGTTTGGGCTATAGAATTTTGTGCGATATAACGATTGGATCTTATGATTTTAGGATGTATAATTTTGGAGGATATGACATTTAGGGTTTGAAATTTTAATGAATTTTTAATTTAGGGTAAATGGTTTTGGATATTTCCGGAGACCTGACAGCGTATCGTACTTTTCGTACTGAGGAAAAACGATACTTAGACAAAGTTGACTTATAATGATTTGGTTGGGAATACAAACTCTAATATACTCCATCAAAATCAATTAAAAGCGCATCCCGCAAAAACGAGATTTTCGGGTTTTTCAAACCCATCTCGATTTTTAACCCTGCATACCAAATGTACAATTCGAACTGACCGAAATATGCGTCATGTATAAGTAAAACTACTGTTGATGTTTTTTTCTCATATCTACTGGCAAAATAAACAGAGAAAAAATTGAGTATGTTTTTTCGTACTTCATCGGTTGAAATAAAAATTCAATGTACTCCTAGTATGTATAAATCAATATAAGCTGAGTCGAGTAACGTAGTAGAGAAACGGAGGATTTTCCAGGTCTTGCAGTCCATATATTTTCCTTATTGGTACCACAAGAAATAGACTTTCAGTTCTCTTTAACTATTCCCTGTATGTCCAGCTAATACCACAAGTTTGTAAAAGCCCATGAAGAATGGACCACGTGACGAATGAGTGGGATAAGGCAGCGGTGACGAAGCGAGCCAGCGCGGTCATGGGTCCTGTACTGTTAAGAATCGCTGGCGAGTGTTTTTCCAACCAGCTAAAGAAGAGTCTCTGGGGTACTATTGGGGTCGTGGTACAACCATTACTTACAATTAACCCTGTAGCCCCAGTTCTTCTGAACTAGGCTAGTACTCTTTATTCACTAGGTGTAAGTGACTTTAGAAACCAATACAGACATAAACTTGGAGGGAACGTGAAAGCCACGTTCAGTTAGCCAATGAAAAATGACCTTAGTCGCCATTAGTAAGGGAAGTACTAGGTCTAGAATGGTGAATAGCGGGTAAAGCTCAGAACCTCAATAACTAAATACGTATTGATAACCTCGGATTGAGATTTATTTTTCTAAATAAAATACAACAGTAATTGATATTTAATAAATAATTTTAGAACCATTATTGTTATTGCCATTTGAACTTAAAAGCGTTATGTGCTCTCGTTCGAACGGTTCTATAGGGTTTCGACTTATTTACACGATGGACGAGTAGTGTTTAAGTAATTCTGCCGACTTCTATTATTATTATTATTATTATTTATAATAATAATAATTGTTATAATACTGTATAACAATATTAAACTATTATTTATAGTAATTATTATTATTAATTTTCTTTTTTGATATCGCAGTCATTTTTTGCATTGTTCGCAGATTTGATTTAATTTTTTTTTTTTTTTTTTTTCAAAATTGAAGTTCAAAGGGCGTTCATAAAAGTGATGACATACACATATTTTGGTCGAAATTAATTCTTTTTTGCATTTCGGTGTTCCCGAATACACAAACGATGAATATGCCTATTAAATTGCCGCAGACTGGATTTTTTAATTTTTTTCAAATTTTTAAACAAAGCTGATTACCTCGATTTGACAAAGTTCAATATAATTTGCAAATACTTCACTGTACAATGTACCTTAGTAGTACCTATTTACTTTTGAATATGTGCATTCATTTCATGTGTGAAAATCTTTGTAGGTTTAAGTTTCCGTGAGTGCATCTGAATGAATAGGATTTAGTCTGTCTGCAGTCTAAATATTAAGGGAGTCAGCAAACCTTTGTCCTACAAACTGAGTATAGTGCAAATTCTCTTTTGCGCCGTAGTCCATAGTCCTCTTACACTATGTACGTACCAAGCTTCCCTAAAAGCTTGTTTACACGTTCCAACAGTTACGTACTGTCGAGAAGCTTTCTATGAGGTTTCGGTTCCTTCTTCACTCGCGGGATTTGCCGAAGTTTCAGACACTCGGATATGTCAGCAGTCTCGAGAATTTCAGGAAGTATACAATACCATAAAATCTACAGACTACGAACAGTCAACTGCAACGATGGCACAGCGTTTCTCATATTTCGTAACTCTTAGCCCAGTTTTGAAATGTTCTCTATAACATAGTTGTCCTAGGTTGAGATATGAGTTAAGTTGGCATAATGCATATTGCTCTTTTTCCTGTTGACATCGAGCTGTCGAAAGTAAAAACATATTTGTGTATCATTGTTACCCATGATACCCTAGGGAGTTATCCCCATTTCATTTGAATGAATAAGTAAAATCAAACAAGTTCTGCTCTGGGTGCCTGAACTTAGTTGTTAACTTCATGCTACTAATAGAGCTTAGAATTGAAATGACGTGGGGTGAAATCAATGAAAACTTTTTTCTCGATGTAAGAATATTTCACATCGTGGGTGGGGATAAAAATAGCAAATTATCAAAATGGCGGATGGCCAAAATAGCGAATTTCACAATAAAGATCGTCTAAATTAAAAATAGCCATCATTGTGAAATTCGCTATTTTAGACAATCTGATCATTCGTTATTTTGACCCCCACCTACGATGTGGAATATTGTTACATCGAGAAAAAAGTTTTCATTGATTCCAAACAAATGGGTGGATTGAAATTTTTTTCATTGACTTTAAGGAAATGTTTCTTTGCTTTCAATGAAATGGTGCATTTGAATTTCCAAGAAAGGGGTTCATTGAAGTGCCTTCCGTTTATTTGTTTTCATTTCGTACATGTCCGCGGGCGGATTTCCGAGAGATAACATTTCTGGTGTCAGATGTGGGATCCCAATTGAAAACGCTTCTTTCATTTTGTTTGTTTGTAAAAAAATTGCGTCCACGTCCGGAAACCATAGAACTACTGTCGAAGAAGACGTACTTGTGTTTGTGTGTACCACTGAGTCACGTCCCTAGGACCGCCGAGACCTATATAGCTGCCAGGAGCTTCACATTTCTTTGGGGGATGGTCCGTCGGGGTCTCACTTTCAGTAATGTAGACGACGAGGAATCGGATTCCTACTGGCGCTGGGTAGCTTAGTGGTAAGAGCACTTGCCGAAAAGCATAGATATGCGGGATCGATTCCGGCTCTAGCAACTTCAGTGCCGAATTCATTTTCTGGAACGTAACAGTTGTATATGAAAAAACTACACATAGATAGTATTTTTTAAATTGAGTATGTTGTAGCATGAGATATAGTGCGTGCAGTCAAAGAGGAATACTCCAGGAAAAAAGATTGCATTGATTCCAAATAAATGGGTGGATTGCATTTTTGAAATTAATTTTTATGAAATATTTATTTGCTTTCAATGAAATGTTGCATTTGAGTTTCAAATAGAACATTTCGTTGATTCAAAGAAACTGTTTCAATGATTCAAAGAAACAGTTTCATTGATTCAAAGAAACGGTTTCATTGATTCAAAGAAACGGTTTCATTGATTCACAAACACGGTTTCAATGATTCAAAGACACGGGTTCATTGATTCAAAGAAACGGTTTCATTGGTTTAAAGAAACTGCTTCATTGATTCAAAAAAACGGTTTCATTGATTCAAAGAAAGGATCTCTTTAATTCAACGAGATGGTTTCATTGTTATGAAGAAATTATATACATGACGGCACCCGGTCTGCCAATGGTTAGCGCGATCGCCTTAGTCGCATTGAGTTTTCTCTATCTCACAATAGCCATCTTAAGGTAGTTGTGTAGATACGTCGAATGAATGAACTCTGACGACTATTAGATAATTAACGAAGTCATTTTCGCTGCTAAAATAGGAATTATGATAGCATAACAAATGATTCAGAGCTTCTAGCACTACGTCTCTATTATATGACGCTATTTTTTAAATTGTTATATTTAATAACAACTTGGAGGTATTTAAGATACAATTTATTAGAACTACACACTTCTGCACAACAATCTTTTAAACATTTTAAGTGTTAGATTTAATTCATGCGTGCTATGATTTTTTACCATTTGATCCAAGTATACGTATTCATTATTTGCTGGAGTACCAACTTTTTCCGTAAAAACCGTGTTAAAAGCCTCGCGTTGCGTATTTATTATCAGTAAAGTGGCTCTACCTTGGCAACTAGAGAAATTCAAGTCGCGTTCGCGACGAAACTACGATATCCGTTTTCTCACACCTTAAAAACAAACGCTAGCGACAAAAAAGTACTTCCTATTCGGCGGTTTTTTTCCGTACAATATTTCCCATTGGATTTTTTTCTTTCGGGCTTCATTCGTGTGGATTTTTTTCTGTGGGGTATTGTTTCCGTAGACTTTTCTTTTGTCAGACTGTTTTCGTTGCTTTCTATTTATTTTGTTTCGAGGACCACGATAGTTTTCTATATAGGAAAATCCGTTGATAAATTATCGCTTCCACCAATAGGAATTCTGTGAATGACAAAATAAAATAATAAAGATAATAATAATTCTTTTTTAACAAAAATATTGTACCATCATGATGCACTACAGTAATATTTCAACTTACTGAACAGGTCGAATTCTCAGGTCCGAAATTGCATTGTATTTTTCTTTCGGTTCAACTTGAAATTGCCATTGTAAAAAGATTTCTTGGTGTACAAAGTACTTAGATTTTTTCGTTATTTATATTTCAATTTTGGTGCAAAAATAATCTTATCAATTTTGTAATATTTTGTTTAAACATGACTTTTTTGTTTTACTATATTTTTAAATAAATATATTGCAATGATTAATAAATCTTTCAATTGGAAACATTTTTTAAACTGATTGAATATTCGAAGATTGTTAATAGAATTTATTTATATTGAATTTGTGTATATATTAAAAATTGTTGAAAAATTTATTTATCTTTCAAATAAGTCGAAGATACTACGTAATCTATTTACCTATTATTAACACATTAAAAATATGTAATTATGAATTAACATTTACTCTGTTGTCGTCTTGAGAAAACTTTAGCGCAATATAAATAATATTTCTTTAAAGATCACGTACGCTTGGATTCTAGTTTATTTTAACAAAGCACAAACTTACTTATTCTGGATCACGCACCAGATGGAATGGGATTTGGGTTTGACAAATATTTTTCCGGGGGCTTATTGAAATTAACGTGATATACGTAGGTCCCACGTGACACGGTTACTAACAGAGCTTAACCACACTAAAATAAATCACATGCATTTAAAAATAATTCACTTGCGGGCAGCCAAAAGCTTTCAAATAAACTCTATTTCTCATCCCATTTAACAATCCCATTTAAGTTATTAAATTGAAATTTTTTCTATTTAATACTTTTTCACTGCTTATTGAAATTTGTTGTCTTTTTGTTTTATCAAACATTGTCAAAATTTTGCGAATATCATTTCAGACCGAGTATATACATCAAAATTTTCAGTGATACCTTTTAAGATTGATACGTGCAAAGCTGCATCTAGACTGCATCTAGAATTTTCCTCAAAATCTTGTCGAATTACGCAAAGAGTTGAGAATTTGGTGAATCAGCTGATGATATTTTATCTATTGATACAGTTTTTTTTCGTGATGAAGACGAACTGTCGTCAATATTACGTTAAATGTTTTCGAAATACACAACGTTATGAAAAATCGTGATTAAATACAGGTACGAATTACAATAGCTACAAAAAATATATTTAAGTGTGGAGAGAGGCCAGTACTTCCACTCTACCGGTAGATCCACCCTATCACAATATATAATACTCCGTCTTTGAATCACATTATATTCTTTGACCAACGAAAAATGCGTTACGCACGTGATTTCACAGTGATGCAATATCACGTAAACGCAGTTATTTTAAAAAAAAGATGAATGCACGTGCACTGAAAAAAAATTCTATTGCGGGCTGCCAAAAAGACGTATTTTTGAATCAACTCTAGTTCTTATTCGTTCAATCCCATTTAACATTGAAATAATAAAAAATTATTTTGCTTATTTCAGAGTTATTGTTTCGATCTCGTATGGAATTGGAGGAATTATAATTCAAATTAAGTTGATAACGCATCACTGTAAAAAATTTTTGTTTGAAAATTAGTATACAGTATATAAAGCGCGGGTGCATATACCGTTATATTAATTTTCAGATGCATTCGTCATTGAAAAATACGATATTTGTATATTATAATAATCACGTAATGTAATTTTCAAATACCAGTATCGGAGAATTCTCATACTATTCTTAAATTTACAATAAAAGTATATTAATATGGAATTCATATATCCGGTTCGTAAATCTCATATCGTTTTGTATATTAAATTCACTTGCAATTTTAACAGTGTTGTTTTTGGCAGCCCGCAAAAGATGGTTTTATTGAATCAATGAAATTTTTTTTTCAGTGTGCCGGCTCATACGTTAAGATGTACCGAACATCGAGATATAGTGTCGCAAGATAGAATAAGCTAGTGTTAGTATAATCCATGCGGTATAGGAAAAGGGAATAGGCAATGGCGCACCCGGTATATGCGGCCGGTGTGCGAAAGCTCTCTCCCGATAGTCCGCAATGCGGATCTTCCATCCTCCACAATTCGAACGTGCACACGCGGTGGGTGTTCGCGAAGGACTCGCAAAAAATTGTTCGCAACTCTCTTTTCTGGGGTTGGGAAATGGGTCTCGAGGACGTTGCCTCATTGTGGCCATCACTCTGGCTTTTCGGTCTCCCTTCTATTTCCCTCCCCCTACGTTAGTTCTATTTTCCTCGCTTCTACCCTGTCTCTCGTCTTCACTTGGCCTCTTCCACTCCTCCGCCCATCCTATACCACCCAAAACTGGTTCTGTGTACCCGTTGCTTGCCAAAGCGTGAGGCTATATTTCGAGAGCAAAGAGGACGAGAACGCGATTACAAGCTTCGACCTGTGACCCAATAACCCCCTTACTAGACCAATATGCGCTGTCCACAAGCCACAGAGCACTAGAAAGTCCTGAGAATGCAACCAACGGTCAGTTTAATCAATGGATTCATGATTCGTTTGGTCTCGATTGCCAACGAGTGCTATTTGATGAAAAATATTCTCCACGTTTTATATATTCTGATTGATCAATATTGATGAATTCATTGTTTGTATGTTGCAGGTGAGTGGAGATGAAAAAATTCTGTGTTTCGGGTTTGGAAATATTCATGGAAGGTGGTAAGATACTGAAGTAATATTCTTTTGAATTTTTAATTTTTTCATTTTTAGATCATTGAAAAAGAAATCACATTTTTTAAGAGTTTTAGAGCATTAAAAAATAAATTACTTTTTTTCAAGTTTTAGAAAAATGAAAAAAAAAAATAGTTTTTTTTTTTGCGAAAGAAATTTTTACACTTACTCTTGGAGTACTTGATTAGTGATGCGCACTTTAATCGAAACAACGTCCCATACGAATTTTTTACATACTTTTCGAGGACTTTATTGACATCAAAAATTATAAGCGTTATAACTGCAAAAGCGGACTATTCTCGCTTTCTTGTGGATTTTTCTACTGAAAAAAATTCTGCGTTTTGGGTCTGGAAATTGTTATGGAAGATGGTAAGATACAGAAAAAATATACTTTTGAATTTTTTTTAAAGTTTTAGAACATTGAAAAAAACGAATTATTTTAAGTTTTGGAACATTGAAAAGATAATGAACAACTCGTGATATGAACTTTTCAAGGATTTTAATAATTTAAGGTAGATCGGAATAACTTTCAATAAGTTATAAAATTCCAAATTACATGGATCGTGCAGTACAGAAAACTAATTTAATTAACTAAGTGCCGGTATTTGTGTAGGATAAAAATAAATAAATACGTAATGGATACATTGTATAAATTGGTTTTTTTACATGGAAACACAATTAAAGTGTTAGAATAACTTTTTCAGCGCATAAAGTTTATAGCAATTAAAATGAAAAGTGTATATTACGATTGACTGAATTAATAACAACAATTACAATCAGAGTTGTAAATTCCCATTAATCCATGAGATATAGTTTACAGTACAATTTGTTTTGTAATTATGATTTCATAATAATAATATGTAGTGATTATAAAATAGAGTGTAAACATTTGAATAGCTGTAACAAATACTAACTTCCGATTTAATATTGCAAGAAATAGTGGAAGAGATGGAAGAAATAAGTAATGCATTACTTTCTTAATGCATTACTCATTTTTTTCCATTTTTTTTCAAAAGGGTTACCGTGAATTTTTATTGAAAAATAATAATTTTTGCAGCCATTCCAAAGTTTAATCATCGTATTACAAACGCTACATGTTATTATTATAAAATCATAATTATAGAGCTGGTTGTATCATCATCATTATTTCTATAAGTATTAGGCATTTACAACTCTGATTACAATTAACTTATAAAGAAATTCAGATATTGATTATTGCATTATGTCAGGTGAGATCAAAATTAAACGCTCTAATAAACTATTAAAAAATACCAGTTATGAGGTCGATATCACCAATTGACTAATTACTATTTTCTCAAATTGTAACAACATATCGAATCTACAGAATATTGGTTATCAATATGTAATTAGCAAATTAGATCTGGGCATTATGTCGATCCCAATATAATAAAAAAGTAAACAAAAATTATTAAACATTTCACGGACAGTGAATGTTAAAATTGAATGAATAGCAACAATCTCCTTCCATTCATAACTATAAATAAAAATCTGTACGACGAATATCTTTTTCTGATATCAAAGGAAACTTTATTCATACACAGTAAAATCTCAATTGATTGAAGAATTAATTTTTGCCCACAAATGGTCGCAGAAACTTTTAGTTAATTTAACGAGAAACTGATGGCCATTTTGTAGTTTCCCAAAAAAAATAGTACAAAAATAATTTGACGAACTAGAATAAAAGTAAAACGATAAATTATCCAAAATGTTTATGTTTCGATAAAAAAAATTCGATGGATATTTGTCGATAAAACAGTATTGTTCAAAGTATAAAAAATACCAATTTTTTTTAATGTGTAATTTATCAACGTCTAAAAATAATGTTTTGATTAGTTTACGTATAAAACACTATAGAACGAAAGATACGGTAAACAATTTAGCAACCAGAAGTTTTTCAGATTTCCGATCAGCTGACCTAAAATTTATTTTTGGATTATATAGGATTAAATTTTTATGCCGGCGGACACGTACATCTTGATTTCTATACGAGTGCATATCAAAACATTATCTATATATTCGTTCAGTGTTATGATGCATGCTGGATATTCAAACCACTGTTCGTTCGCATCTCTGTAACAAAGCACCAGAAACAGTTTTTTTTTGTTATCATCCCTGGAGCTTTCGCATCATCTAGACAATCGTTTTCCGCGTAAGCTGAAACAATACACGCCCCAATTATTTTCTACGAAACATTGCAGAGTACGCTCGGATTGCACCATTAAACGGAAAGTTTTTCAGATGTATATCTTGCTAGTATAAATACATTTATATTTGAAACAATACAAATGATGTAAATAATTGCCACGAACGTATATTATATAAATGAAATACATTTTATAGAATTAATTTTATAAATGGGGCATTCTATGCCAACTCAATCTCACCTTATCAAATTTGGTTCAAGATTTTTAATACTATTCTCCCACATGAAAAATGCATGCAAATTTTTATTCACATGTTTTTAATTATTATTAATTAAAGACAAATAAACGTCCTGATTTGGGAATCCAAAAAAAAAATCAGGAAAACACTATGACAAATAACAAAATTTTGTATTCGCATGAAAAAGTGGAGAAAAAATTCTTCTTACAAAACAATTAATTTGCTGCTATCCAACTGGTTTTTCGTCCCATCTAACTGATTTGCTTCTGTAACAAACTAATTTGTTGTCGCAACCAATTTTGACGCTTGGAGCTCATTCAACCAATTTTTTTTTCCGTGTATTCAGTCATTTGAAGTGTGGTGATCCCCGATTGGTTCTACATGCAAGCAATTAAATCCACTGGAACATATGGCTGAAAAATACGAGGATATATTGGAATTAATTAATGAATATAAATTGTTGAAACAGATTACGACTTTCAAGCCATATCCATGTGAAACAATAAAATTCCGCCAGTGACACTTGTGTTCCAATGATTTAATCTACGTGTAACATCAGTTCCACTCATAAAACAAAACGCTATGTCGCACACAAGTAACTCAAGTTTATTATATATGAGAGTTGATGAGAATTATCGATGTTTTTCAATGATGGAATGAAAAAGCGTGAGTGATAGATAGATATAGAGCTGGAAGATGTGCGATGCTCGCCACTGCGACATTGCATCAAGGTTTAGTTCTACCATGAATTTCATTGCATAATCCGCACAGCAGCAGGATAGAGACAATCCCCATACAGAAAAAAAACTAGTGCACCCAAAAAAAAATCTAGTTAACGGGACGAAAATCTACACATCGGAAATAAAATTTCTTATTTGGATGCCGATCTACTAAACTTATATTCACCCCAAATAAATTTATTTATTTATCAGTATAATACCTATTGAGTAGTAAATATATTCAAATCTAAGAAATATGTATTTGAGTCGCCAGTTATATAAACGTGGATTTAGAAAAAAAATATTTATTGGGATATTTCTCGCTATGCCTTAGAAGCTAAAAAAAACTGCTTCCCACTCAGCAGTTGGCGCGCAAAATACCGAGAGAAAAATATAGTTAAGATAGTTCGGTGATGAACAGCTCTTGCAAAAAGTATATTATTTCATGTTTTTAATCAAAAGATCGATCTTTCCTGCATCGATTGATAGCCGAAATATTGAATTTGACCGTCCCGTTGTCAAAATATTAATTATTGAAATCACCTATTTTAACGTGAGTGTGTAGAAAAAGAGTTTATATTTTGTGAATGACACGTAATTGCAAAAAAGATGCTGCAAAAAGTATATTTAAAAAACATAACAATCTAAAGAGAAGATTCTGAGGATGTATAGAGTGAAACACAAACTCGATCGACCATATAGTTTTTCAGATATCGCAAATGAAAGAAAGATTTGCTATTTGTGACTCTTTTCCTCTCGTACGGCGTGTCTTTTTGCACGCTACCCGCCCTTCACTCGCCGCACCACCGCATCTATCTTCATCACCGAACTATCTTAAGACATCTAAAATAGATTGATAAAAAACCCCAGACAACATACAACATCGTAAATGGGATTAATCTTGGAAGTTTGGAAATGTTTATTTATACCGTGATAGAAACGCGATGCACGCGGAGGGGCGCTCGCGAAACATCTGGGCATTTTCGGACAACTTTGAGGTTATGACGGCAAACGTTGAACGATCGACGCTACACGGGAGCTGTATATCTTTCGCAAATCTCATGTCGTACAGACATTTTGCAGGCTGTCAATAGAATTTGCGTTATTTTTCGTAACGTGAATTGCTTTAACCTAAGGTAAACGGCCCTGTTTGTGACCCTGTCTTGGTTTATGACCCCCGATAGCTATTTTACACTGTCATAAATGTAATTTACGTCGAATTTTAACCTTATTATCGCCAAATTAAAGAGCTTTTTCAATAGTTTTTTTCTGCAATAAACAAATTTCGTAATAAATTATTTAGAAATACATTTCACCGGTGAAAGCCGTGGTATTGCGTCTCAGTGTGTTCGAATCGCCATTCATAGACGGAGCTCACTAGCTGCATCGGTCGCGTATTTGATCGTTTCCATCCTTAAGTAAGTATAATACAAGATAACAATAATATGAAAATGATCACAATAATTAGCTTTATCGACAAGAAATAGAATACTTAAGCTATTGATTAGTTTTTCCCGTAAACTCGCAGGATCAATAACTCCCAACGTAATTGTGGTTATTGACGCGGTTGCTGACCCTCTCAATATTTACGATTTTGACTTGTTGCTGAAAATTATGTTAGGATTGAATACTGTATAAATTTCAACATTTATCGTTATTTTGGTTTCGTTTTCATTTAATTATCGATATTTTTTCCAAATAGGAGTTCGACAGACCCGGATAGGAGTCAGAAACCCGGTACACGCGGGGGTCAGGACCTACGGCGTCAGTGTCACAATCCCGGTACACGCGAGGGTCACAAGCTACGGCTTGAGTGGTTCTGCAGGGCCAGGAACCTCGGCAGTAGACAAGCAATATTTAAATAATATTTTTATTAATATTCTCAACATTTTGCCTTTGAAGAATAGTCTAATCTGTTTCAGAAGGTTTTAATGCACGTATTGAAAACGTTCATTTTCAGTTTAACAATATCACGCATCTTTAAATAACAGAAAATCGAGCCCGCTGCTCTAAAGGTGTCAGAAACTGGGCCGTTTACCTTATATGCACGAAAAAAGAAGATTAGTTGCCATAACCAAGAAATGAGTTGACACGACCAATCGATTATTCTATTTCCCTAGCAACTCAAATGGTAATACCAACGATTCGAATGATAATACCGACGATTCGAATGGTAGTCCCAACTATTCGAGTGGTAGTCTCAACGATTGGATTAGTTCACCTAACTAATCCAATCGAGAACTAATCGTGAATAGTTGAGGTTACTATTCGATATGGTTGAGGCAACTAAATTTTTAGACATTGTGTACAGCAAATCGAAAACTTAGTTGCCACAACCAAACTTTTTTTCTGTGTGTGTATGAAGATTATTCCGAACATTTGTGGGCTCAAAATATAGAGAAGTATGAGATGCGTTGTATAACGTTGTACAGCAGAGTAAATAGTACACCGGGCGACGCCTCGTAAATCTTTGTATGTGTCTGGAAAAAAATGACATTTTTCCACTTTGGATCCCGATTACTATACGAATCCGGGAATTCGTACTATATTTTTCTCTCGGTGCAGTGTGCGGCTAAGCGGTCACCCATTCAAGTTATGATCCCAAATAATGCTGCTTAATTCTGGAGACCGTCGAAGCCACACACTTTTTTTTAAGCGTTTATTTAACAGTTTCCAATCAGATACCTATTTGCCCAAATAAAACTTTCACAAAAGAACCCACGCAGTCTTATAGTAATGTATATGATGGCCGCTGGTTTGCAGCACTTACATATAAACAGGTAATGTAATTGTATGAAGAAAGATAGGATATAGAAGCCACAGAGGGCTAAACGATCATATGTCACGGCTTGACATGTAGATAATAGGGCAAAAAAAAATCATTATGGGAAAAAAAACCTTACAAACGAAAACGCCGAAGAATTAGAATATATATACAGAATACTTACAGACTAGACTAAACTAGGAATAGTGACATCACTGTAGTAGTTGAAGATAGTTTAGTTTACGCTCACTTAGTTCTATCATGAATATGGAATTGATGTCAAGCCACCAATATTTGTGAAATTTCAATCTTTTAAAGTCATATAAATCCCTATCAGGGATTGACATAGAACCAGTGAATCCATCCCGATATTGAGAAAAATCGGTATGAGTTAACGTTATTCTCTTATTTGCTTTATTACGTTTCCAATGGTATAATATCCGGATGTTTCTGTGGTTCTGAATCAATCCATTTTGATCACAATACAAGGAAGTTTGAGGCGAAATATAGCCCAAAGAAAGCTGTCGACGACAGACTCCTTCATCTATTACAATTAGGCCTCGCAAAGCTGCATTATTAATACAGGAAATTTTGCTAAAGTAGTCACGAACTAATTTGGTAATGAAATTATCGATAGGAGGAACTTCGGCTAAATTATATATTTTGTTAGTAACCAATCTGGTTACTAACAAAATGTTGAAATTCAGAATGCTCTGATCTGTAAACTCCGAGGCAAACTCCAAGGTACTTCCTTTCGAACAGGCGCATTCTCTCCATAGCAGATTGGTCAACATTCCACCAAACAGGAGCAGCATAGGATACGATTGGTCTGCCCGCGCAGAAAAAAATGTCCGGGATGAAATCCGCGCCGTCCAAGCGGGAGTACCGAATAGACTCTCACGTGGAATTTGGCATTTGATTCGATCTCAAAGTCCGTACTGGAGTCTATCACTCTATCCGGGACTGCATCCGGGATTCCTTCCGGGACACAATACTCGCCCAGACCTCGTCCAGGACTACGCAAGAGTCTCGGCAATTCGATGGCAGAGTCCATCCTGGTTTCCATTCTGGACTCCATCCTGAACTGCGTCTGGGTTTCCATCAAAGATCGGGCCCGGGTCTCCATCCAGGACCACGTCTATCTAGGTTCGCGTCCGGGACGCCATCCTGGACGATCCCAGAATCTCGGCCGTCCTGTTGCACAGTCCATGTTGGACTCCCGGGAGTCTGGCAGTTCGTAGTCTACAAAATTGCAAGAAAGGTTAGGTTACGTTGATCGCCACTGCGAATAAATATACCCGATACCACTTCTAGCATCACCGTAAGTAATAAGAATAAAGCTGCTAGAAATGGTATCGGGTATATTTATTCACAGAGGCGATCAACGTAACCTAACCGTTCTTGCTATTTTTAGACTGCGAACTGCCGGACTCCCGGGAGTTCAACATGGACAACAGGATGGACTCTGCAACAGGATGGTCGAGATTCTTGGACCGTCCACGATGGCGTCCCGGTCGCGAACCTGGATGGACGTGGTCCTGGATGGGGACCCGGGCCCGATCTTTGATGGAGTCCCGGATGCGATCCTGGATGGAGACCCAGACGCAGTCCAGGATGGAGTCCATAATGGAAACCAGGATGGACTCTGCCATCGAATTGCCGAGACTCTTGCGTCGTCCTGGACGAGGTCTGGGCGAGTGTCGTGTCTCGGAAGGAATCCCGGATGGAATCCCGGATGGAATCTCGGATGGAATCCCGGATGGAATCCCGGATGGAATCCCGGATGGAATCCCGGATGGAATCCCGGATGGAATCCCGGATGGAATCCCGGATGGAGTCCCGGATGGAGTTGTGGACTCCAGTACGGACTTTGGGATCGGATCAAATGCCAAAGTCCACCCGAGAGTCCATTCGGTACTCTCGCCCGGGCTGCCTGGATTCCATCCCGGACTCCATCCGAGACACCATCCTGGACTCGATCGTGGACTATTATTTTCTGCGCGGGGCGTCAAGATACAAGTCCTCACCATACATATAACGGATCAAGTACCAAATGAGTATCAACATTTTATAAGATCTAGATACCCGAGTAAGTTAAGGCACAGCTGTCGTGCTCTACAATCCGTAGGCTCGGTGGTTCTCGATCCCCGGTCAGTGACAAATTCATCATAGTTTTTTCGGAGATGTTCTTGTACCAATCAATGGAGGAAGTTGGCACATCTAATAAAACGTGGAATTAATGCCGAAAAATTGAGGTCCAATTTAATTTTCAATAAATTTTCGGACTTTCGGGCATCTTGGATCCGGACTGGAATCGGTCTGGAGTCCATATTAGGATCCGATCGCGTATCCCGATCAGAATCCAATTTGCGAGTATTACATTCATTTTTGGATTCTGACTGGATCTCTAAGTAGATTCCGAACTGCACATAGGGAATCCAGTAAGTATCCGGCTGGGTCACTATCACAATTTCTGCACGGGAAGTTGAGTGTCTAAATGTTTAATTCCTCTTAAAATAAATTATCGATAATAACGCCTAGATATTTAATAGTTTTCTTGCACACAATAGGCACTCTATCGTTTGCGAAGCCACACACCGACCGCGTGTTCACTGCTGTCGATTTAAAGAATATATAATTTTTATATTAATATACGACAAGAATTAAATCAAATCGATAAATGTTGCATTTTGAGACCATTACGCTTTCAAATTTAGTCGATTGTACTTTCATTTGGATCAGCAAAAACGTGTATTAGAGTTACGTTTAATTTTTGATTATTAGATATTATCAAAGAAACGTTGATATGAATAACTGAATCTATTATAGAGAAATAATGTCCAATGATCAAAGAAAATAAATATATATTGGATTTAAAGAAAGTTCTAATTGATTTTAATAAAAAATATCTAATATATGTATTTTGTTGTTTTAACTACATTTTTTCCGAATTAAAAAAGTATTTAGTAGCAATAAATAAGATATTTTTCAGTGCCCGATGTACAGTGAGAAGTTACTTTAAATAAATAAATATGTCGGAAATAAAAAAAAAAAAAAGAAAAATTGAATGAAATACATATTTGTTCCAGGGAAAGTAAATTTTCGTTGATTGAAATAATTAAGTTTCAATAATATTTTGGCACCGCCAATAGTTTTTTTCTATAAGGGTCTACATATGTCTTTTACTGTCAAGCCCTTATTGAACAACTGTTGTTCTGTTGCTGTATTGATGTACCTTTGCCTCGGTAGAGTGTTCCGATTTTTACGAAATTTGAAATTCAGATTTTTGGCTGGGTACTCGCAATACCCACGCGGAAAATAGTTGACCTCCAACCCTTTTTCAGTTCTATCCCCTTTAAGTTTCACTTTTAGGGGTGAAATAAAAAACAACAACCTTTAAAACACTTCAAAAGATGGATAAAATACTTCCACATGTAAAAAAATCTTGTAATTCAACAAACAAAGGAGATACAAAGGGTTTTATAATTTAATCCTGAAATCTGACTTGCATATTCAGGGGTTGCTTCAAGAAAGAAAAATCATTTCGTTTTGAAGCATTTATATTGACTGTAAAAAATTCTACTTGAAATGTAATGTACTTTTACTGAAAGTTTTTATTCATAAACTAGTATATTAAATTGAATATACAAGTGTAATGTAAAATTAATGTATGGTATAACACATTCAATAATTTTCTTTAATTTTACTGGAAAAGTACATGAATTTTATATCACAATTGTATATTAAATTTCAATTACGAGTTTATGCATAAAAACTGCTAGTCTTTTCTAACAATGTAATGAATTTTATAATTCCTTGTAACCAACAGAAATTAAAAGATATACCCGCTTTAGAAAAAAGTTAATTAAACGTCAAGTCTAGATTCAATCTCCTCATCGACTTCTTATAAACACCCGAGTAATGAAAACAACGTCTGAAACAGGAATCTTTCACCTGAAACCGAACTACAGTCGGGAATGCTATTGCTACAAATTTAATAGCGTCTCCATTTAATCTGTTCTGCAATTATCTATGTACGATATAAAACGACTTCAGGTTGTCAAGAGCGGGTTGAGCTTCGTATAATGGTGGATCATCATATTGATCATCGTAGTTGCAGAATCAGAACCCAGTACAATTATACTAACTATTATATCTACATATAAACATGCATTGCGCAACATATTGCAAAGTATGTTTTGACGGCGGCATCTTTTGAATTTTGGTCAGTTTTCAACGTTTCGACTTCCGTTGGAGTCCTCTTCAGGATTTTATTTATTAATCAAGTATTAACAAATATTTAAAAAAAATTTCCACGAGGGCCAATATTAGGTTCCAGACTATAGTTTTTTTTATGTGGCAAGTAAAAAAAATAGTTTTTTTTAGGCAGGCTAAAACATATATATATATATATATATATATATATATTATTGTAACTAGGATATTATTGTAACTGGCGCGCTGCGCGCGCTCGCAAAGGTGTCTCCCCCCCCCCCCCCCTCCCCCAGCCGAACTCAGGTACCGACCGAGAAAACTACAGGGTAAATGCAGATTTAGAGTTAGAGTAGGAGTTGAAATTGAAGCACCCGCTAATACTTTGCCGTTTCCCGAAATGTCTTCATTCTATAGCAGACTATAAAATATTATCGTTACCACACCACTATGAAGTAGATAATACGGCGCGTTTTTTTTTTAACATCCGATTTCTCAGACTTTTAATCAAAGTTTTACTTCAAGTTACCAATACAAAGTTGTACTATAATCAATTATTTTAAAGTTTAAATTGAATTTAAACTTGGGGGCCACTGAGGGACTTATAAAAATTCGGGCTTTTGACGGCCCGAATTTTTCTAAGTTCGTAAATCCGGGCTTTTGAGTGACTTCTTGACTTGCCCGCTGCGCGCGCTCGCAATCTTCCCCAAATTCGGGCTTGTGAACATTTTTGAAATTTTTCTTGAGGAACCCCTCTGAAACCCCGCCCCGCCACCGCTCAGAAGCCCCATCAATCTACCCCTCAGAAACCCCGTCTCTCTATCTCTCAGAAACCCCCTACCCCGTCAGAAACCCCGTCACTCTACCGCTCAGAGACCCCCCCACGCCGTCAGAAGCCCCGTCACTCAACCCCTCAGAAACCCCCTCACCCCGTCAGAAACCCCGGCACTCAACCCCTCAAAAAAACCCCCACCCCGTCAGAAACACCGTCACTCAACCCCTCATTAATCCCCCACCCTCCTTACGCTGGTTTGAGCTGAATTGAACTGAAGCTGAATTGAGCTGAATTGACTGAAGTCCCTCGATTCTTGACACGGCGGTGGCGACGGCGGTGACGAGATCTTTTTATAATATAGAGAGATACATGTATGTGTTAAATCTGTAATGTATAAAAAAACTGCTCTATGTTCTATGTTGATAATAAATCTACTTCTACTACTATTTAAAGATTCCGCCTGTGCATTTTCACGCTTGAGTTTGAATGGACCGGATGTAAAACCCTCATAATTATCCATTTTAGTCCATGCGGCTTTTTCCATAGTTACTAACACCAAATATTTTTCTGAGTGGTGAATTATCGGTAGGCAAATTAAAAAAAAACCCCTGAAAAATAAAACCCCGAAAAAAATCGACCTCAAATGTTTTTTTCCTTTGACAGGGTTTTTTTCAAGAGTTTCTTTCCAGGTTCCAGGAATTATCAGGTCGGGTGTAAAGTTTTCGTCATTGTGTCGCGATATTGCATATGTCTTTAGATTGTTCTGAATGTTCTATTGTCTTCCAAATTGAAAACCAATTACACTCGACAAGAAATTTACCTGTGTCTACAGTTGCCTTATTGTTATTCGTAGGAAGACAAATTCGGTATGAGACATAGAATGCGAGGCCCTAGTGATCTTATTAACTATGCATGGGCAATTGCACTTTGATTCGCCTCTTGTTGATTCTGAAGTAGGATGATGGATTTCTGAACTATGGAAGACGTCCAAGATGCGACAGAATAACAGAGAAGGAGAAGATGCGAGACTCAAGACTGAGATTGATCGGGAAACGTGGGCTGCCACGATGCCGATAGGATTTTAATGGCACCTTCTATATTGTAGAAGCTGTTCGGCTTGTTACTGCCGATATTACTGAATCTCTAGCTTTAACTATAGTTAACTACGACATCTTGAAAAATGGACCATGCCTATCAGGAGATCATTCATATTGCAGAAATTTGGCTGTTCCAGCAGTAGTTTTGAAAAAAAAAAAATCAGTCCTTAGGAAGGAAATATAATAAATAAATAATAAATAAATCGGGCCTTGATATCCCATAAGGGACATCAGAAAACTCCGGGCTTTGGGAGTTCTTGGGGGATTTAGAATAATCCGAGCCAGAATCTGGTCCACTTGACATGGAATGCCCGATATATATGGCTCGATTGTTTATTTTGACCACGGTGAGATCTTTTTATAATATCTATATCGAGAGATAGAATTTATTTAATAATTATGTACTCAAAAATTAGTGCTTTTTAATTGTTTTAAATCTTTAGATTATATAAATTCTATACGTATAAAATGGTCTGAAACGTCGAAAAAAGTGGTTTAGAAAATATGTATGGATGGATGTGCATGCACGTGTGTGAGGGGCCACTCAAAATTCAAACTTACATATCTCAAGAACAGCTTTAACAATCGGACTGAAATTTAGGAAACACGTGAAGCAGGTCAACTCCTGTGTTTGCGGTAATTTCCAAAAAAATTAAAAAATATGTACAAATTTTATTTGACATTGCAATTTTCGAAAAATGTCTGTACGCTCTCTAGCAACCGCATATTTTTAGCTATTGAGCTAAATAATTTAATGAATAAAGCTATGTTAAAGGAGGATCGGTATTGAATTTGGAATGAATCTGTAAAAAAAGATCGATTTTTATGGAAGTTGACATTTTTTTTAAAAACATTCGTTTTGCTCAAACTCTCATCAAATCTCACCAAATCGACTGAAATTTTGTACATATAAAAAGTAACATTCAGCGTTGCTACTTACCAAATTTAGTCGTGATCGGTAGAGCGGTTTGGATTTCACGTAATTTTGAATTTTTCAAGAACTATATAGGTAACGAAAAAAGTTGCAAAGTAGAAGTTTGCACATTGTTTCCTCATTAATTTTCATTTTTTACAAAGCTTCCTCTATGCGGAAACCAAAATTTATAAATAAGCTTACTCATAGAGGTCGCTTTGTGAAAAATGAAAATTAATGAGGAAGCTATGTGAAAAGTTAAACTTTTTCCTCTATATGTAGTGGACATCTCCACAAACCTCTTATCCACAATTATTTTTAAGTCATCAATTACGGTATCATTTATTGAATTATCATCGAAACTATTTGCGATGCTCCAAGCTCAATTTTTTACTTTGTTTTCAAGTAAAAAAATCTTAGATTTGCATTTCCAACTAGTACTCGATGCAGGTTTTTAAATATTTTTTTCTAAGTTCCCTTCTAATAATCTTGTACCATTGCTATCTCGATAAACAGCGAGAGATAACACCGCTGTCGCAACCTGTGGCTGTGAGAGTCTCACGACACTCGGAAGTTTCATTAGTCGGGTATTTCAGCGCGATTTTAGAGAAAGAGGTCCGTTGAAGAGCGTCAAGGATGAGCGTTCTCGCCAAAACGCGAGCCACACAGCAATGGAAGAACAAGATCCTACGGTATATCCTTCGTTGCTTCGTGCTTTCCTGCTTTCTCAGAGTGAGAGGATGAACGCGATCTTTTCATCAGCTACTTCATTAGGTGGAACGATCCTCTCGCGAATGGTGACAATCCCATTATCCGAGGAAACGCTGCTGAACACGCAAGCCCAGGCGCTTCTTAACGTTCAATCTTCATGGAATGCGAGAGTTTTGGTACGAACGGAAGACGAAGATGTCGACGGAGACGACTAAGTCGTCACAAGAGGACGAAATGCGCATCTAACAATTCCAAGTGCCGCTGTCTTATCATCATCATCGTCGTCGTCGTCGTCGTCGTTGTCGTCGTCGTCGTCGTCGTCGTCGTCGTCAACGTCCTTGACGAAACTGTGCTTTGCTTCCGCATTTCGACCTTTTTCTTCTTTCTCCCCCTATGTTAGCTGTTCTTCTTTGACCGCTTCACCCTCTTATCCTGTTCTGTATTGATAGCAGACTTAAGACTAGTGCAAACATGATAGTCCTTAGCGTTTCGCTTCCTGAACCCTACTCGTCTGTATCGCTACGACTGGCAATATTTCTTCTACCAAAAGAATGGTAGTAAAAACGTCCTCGTTGCGTACTACCAATCTTTCTTTGGTAGACCTCAATTCGGATGCTCCTCGCTACGTTTGTAGAGTAAATTGTTGGGCGAAAAAATAATTGATCGTTGTTCTCACACTTGGCTGATCAAAAAAGTTATTTTTTTTTCCTAGGATTTCATACCATGTGGGAATCTCAAAACCGGCTCTGTGTTGGTGCAGTATTGTTGCCAAGATGCCGGTACTAGATGCTATTTCTGTCTTAATGCTGGGACAAGTCGGAAATGATCACACGGGTTTAACGCTTGTCCGCCAGTATCGGCACGGTACTATCAATGTCGGGGCAGTATGACCCCAGTACTCTGCCATATGTTACGCTGATCCTGACGATGTTAGCTTGCCGGCAACAAGTAGAGCTTCGGCCTATTCTACGCCGAGTACTTCGACGATTCAGCCGGAACCCAGTCTGACACTGGCAAAGTTAGCTCACCGACAATAAAACAAGCTTCGGCCTAGTCTGCGGCCAGTACTCAGACGACTCTCACTTCAGTATTGTTTATTTTATCTTGAAAGTAGCGGCTATCTGAACTGATGCGAAATAAGACCAGTATTCAATTAGTACTGAGACAGTACTGATCGACAACGCTTGGCAGCCGAGTCCCCCGAGCAGAAATTGGCGTCGGGCTGATGTCAGGTCCCTATAAGGCATTGCCTTATTTATCATCAGGTCCTGATGAGGTACCATATCAGGCCCTGATCAGTATTATAACGCAGTGGCCCTATAAGGTACTGAAGAAGTAGCCGGATAGGGCCCTGCTATCCAGCCTGACGCGGCCCTGATATAATTCTGTCAACTCTGCTGCCCCCTCATCCCAACCTGATAGGGCCTATAAAGGTTGCTCTATTAAGACCCTACAAGAATAATAAAGAAATTTAATTAAAAAATGTTAATTAGTGTTTATTCAAACGAGTAATCGTGCACCTTTAATTACATATTGCGTCTTTCTCTACATGATGGTACATATTAGACGCTGAAAAAAACTATTTGTAATTTTTTTTTACATTGACGGGAATCGAACCTGAAACCCTCCGGATGATGTTACACTGCCCCTTAGCTCACTCGGTGATTCAGATCATGTGATTATACAATTTTTTTGTCTGTATGAATGACTGTCAACACTTTATAGACTTATTTGATTGCATTTGACGTGCTGAAAATGAAAAGTAATTCAGTTACTTTTCGCGATCAACGACTATGTCATTTTATCGTTATTACCATCTATTAAGATATTCAATGAAGGTGCTTGTTTCATTGTCTGCGCCAATTAGTTCGTCAGTATTGGATTGGGTAACCACCTGGCTGACTCTGTCGATCAGTAGATGGGCAGGTGACCACCGAGTTGACCCTAAAAGTCACTACCAGGATGGGTGGCCGTCTGGCTGACTCTACCAGTACTTGGTTGGGTGACCGCCTAGTTTATCCTGGCGGTCTATATTTAAATGGATGACCACTTGATACTTAGATGGGTGACCGATTTGCTGACACTAGCGCTCGATACTTAGATGGATGATCGCCTTATGTTATGTTATGGGGATAGAGTCCCATAACCCCTAAATTTTTTAACATCTGTGACAAATTCCAGTCTGCTAGCTGAATATGTGTTAATGTAAGAGTTTTTATGCACACTTATTCGTAAAATAAAACACTTCGTAGTGTTATAAAGCACTAGACGATTTACGACAAGTTTGATACCAAAAAATGAATCAGGTTTTGTCCCTTAATTAATATACACGATTTGAAATCATTTACTCATTTATTGAAGTTATTTACTCAAACCAAAGGAATCACGTCGATGATTTTGAAGGTCAACTAGAAATCGTATTTTCAAGAGATTCGCAGGTATACATGATTATTTCAGGTATTCTGACACTTTCATATTTTACCAGAACGTTGTAGCGATTATTTTGCAAGACAATTCGCTTTCATTATTTATCATACTTAATATAATAGTAGTTACGGTTTCTTTCGGGGCAACCATACAGGGCCCTGAAGCGGTAAAATCAGGCTAGTCCTCTCCAGGCATGCAATATTTTCAACTGATAAGGCCCTGATTAGGTTAGCATTGAGCTTGCCTTATCGGAATTAGTCAGGCTTCACTACCTGAACCTTATCAGGGCCTCACCAGGGCTACATCAGGTTCGCCAGATCGGGCACGCCTTGGCCATACCCGAACCGGGCCTGATAAGGTATCAGGCAGCCTAACCCCAATTTCTGCTCGGGCCGTTTTAGTGCTGGAACGTGTTGGTAACTCTGACTGTATACCAGAATTCCCACATGGGATACTGCGTAACTGAAGGATAACGAAAAACAATTGAGATATATGGTATGGTAATGAAATATTGAGATCAGGAAAAATATAAAACTTTGCTGGTTTATTTCAGCTAGGAATTTATATACTAACCCTTGAAATAAATATAATTTACCGTTGCTCTCATACTCGGTTGATCAAAGGATTTATTTACACTTCTAATGAGTAACAAATATATGGATATTTAATAGGATAGTTTGATACTGCATAATTAAACGATAGTTTTGTGAATAAACAATTGAAATACATAGAAAATGGTATTTCCATGTCATCTGTAACAATATATAACTATGCAGGTTTCTTTAACCTAAAAATTTACATTCTGTAAAATAAATGTAATTTATCGTTGTTCTCGCGCTCGGCTGATCGAAACACGTATTTATTCTTCTAATATGCGTCAAATATGTGGGTATCCAATGGGATTGTTTGATACGCGTAACCAAAGGATAATTTTGTGAACAACAATTAAGATACATAGGATATGGCATTTTCATGACATTCATAAAAACAAATCTATGGAGGTTTGTTACAGCTGGGCATCGATATTCGATCTCTTAAAACGAATCCACACATTTTTTGGTGGTTCTCTTGCGAGATCGCAGGATGTCGTATAACTACAACATTAAATAACTATTACATTATACAGGATGACCAAGTGGAAAATTTATCTACAAGGCAGTACATATAATATTTATTAGAAAATGGACATCTAGAATTTCTCTATTTGGCATTTAATACATATGGAAATTTAAAATTTTTAAAAATAAAGAAGCAAACATTTTCCAATGTGTTATTTTAAAATAAATTCTATATAATCGATACATTTTTTTAAACTAATTGTTCTAAAATCTTCATATTATATAAATTGTATATATATGTATATATGTCAACATTATATATAAGGAGTAGAAATGATATATGTTCATTTTCTTATACAAATTATATACACTGATTTATTTATAATTTTTATAGAATCTTAAAATGATTTTTCAGAACATATGTTCTACAACCTTAATATTTAATAATTCTCTTTTAGATTTTCAAAACGATGCCAGTATTATTTAAGTAATTTTTTTGTAACGGTAAAATTTTTTATATCCTGGAAACGAGTATACAGTTAGGCAGCAAGGAATAAAAAGAAGTAGAGAATATATAGTATAGATATATTCAGGGAAAACTGCGAAGTTACGAGGTGGCTAGGATGCCTTTTAATTTCCTGGTTCCGGATAAGGTCGCAGTCGACAGTTAGCCCACGTCGTTTTCGTCATCCTGTTTGAGCTACTACTCCTCCATAGCGTTCCTATAGTTGTCTCGATTTATCGCCGTCCATTAATCGCCGGTACGGCATTCTTCCGTTTTCACGGAAACATGAAAAGCCTCTTACATCTCCGTCACGTTGTCAGGTAATCCTGTCAACAATTTTAGAGGAAGGTATTTCGCATATGGAACAATATAGATAATCATCTATATAGACAAGTCTTCACATTTCGAACGTGTTAGTGATGCTCGCAGGAAACATCTGTTTTGTCTTTATTTACGTATGATTTTGAGAAAAAATGATTTTGCGAGGAAGAATAAGGAAGAAAAATCGAATACCATTTTTTCTACGTAAAAATTATGATGTTTTAAAAATATGTAGTGCCGAAATAATTCAATTTCCTGGAATTTTTCAAAATAATTTAAATTTCTGCAAATTTTCGAAGTAATTTCATTTTATGAACTTTTATCGAAATAATTTCATTAACTGAAATTTGCTGACACCCAATTGATTTGCTGGTCCATCCAACTGATTTGTCGTTCCAACTAACTGATTTGTTTCTGTAACCATCTAGTATATAGTCCCAACCAATTTTGTCGCTTGGAGCTCATTCAACCAACTTTTTTTTCCGTGTATTCAGTCAATTGAAATGTGGTGATCCCCGATTGGCTCTACATACAAGCAATTAAATCCAGTGGAACATATGGCTGAAAAATACGAGGGTATATTGGAATTAATTAATGAATATAAATTGATGAAACAGATCACGACTTTCAAGCCATATCCATGTAAAACAATAAAAATCCGCCAATGACACTCGTGTTTCAATGATTTAATCTACGTGTAACATCAGTCCCGCTCATAAAATAAAACGCGATGTCGCACACAAGTAACTCAAGTTTATTTTATATGATATATACTGAGAATTATCGAAGTTTTTCAATGACGGAATGAAAACACGTGAGTGATATGATAGATATAGAGTTGGAAGAGGCACGATGCTCGCCACTGCGACACCTCATCATGGTTCAGTTCTACCATCGATCATGTCACACTTAATGAGACTTGCAACGTCGTATCCAATCTAAAAAAAATGACTTGTGATGACAATTCTCGGTAGAAAAAAGCAAAAACGAACGAAACTGATAGACTCAAGATGTAATGAAGAAGTTGATAAAGAGCTTTGCAGATCTTCACTTGAATCTTCATTGATTTCTACGCCGCGAATAAATTACATGGCTGCGTGTCATAAGATTAATGTTCTAGTTTAACCACATTTATTGATTGAAACGCGTTCTCCAAGAACTTGATAGTTGATGTTCATGTGGCTATAGTCTGGAATTTTTCCGCATCCGATCGCTGTCGTGAGTTATCGACTATTCGAGTAATCCGATGCGAGATCCTGCGGGATGTACTTTTTTATAAGACTGGTATTTTCGTTGATTTAGTTGTTGCAACCTAAATATTTTCGTAAATTTAATGCTGCTGTTCAATCACATAAAAATAAACCATTCGAGTAATCCGATGCGAGATCCTGCGGGATGTACTTTTCTATAAGACTGGTATTTTCGTTGATTTAGTTGTTGCAACCTAAATATTTTCGTAAATTTAATGCTGCTGTTGAATCACATGAAAATAAAACTTTTTTTGTATTCAAGAGAAAAAGAGACAGAAATGGTTGTTATTGTTATTTCTATAAATTCGTTACATAAATGCACCTCCGGTAGATTTATAAATTTGCCGTACTGGTTAAGGTAAAAAAAATAAACGATTGAATAAAACTTGTCAAAGTAAACACGCACCGAGAAAAAGGTTTACTAACATTTACCTCGCAGCTGCGGTCGAAGAAAATTTGCTGTATCAAACGAGGCATATTTGAATCATCTGTACCGACGATGTTTCAATAAAACTAATATGATTGTGTCTAAAGTTTACAGCAATCATCAGCAACACAACATTGGTTCAAAATGACCTAGAACTGAAATGATTCAAAAAAATGTTTCTTCGATTTAATTGTTACTGCGGTCATCGTTGTTGAGACAACAAAGTTAATTGAACCGCACATTTGGTTGGGTTTAGAAAAAATCGCTGTTTCAACTAATCGATAGAGTCGAGCAGAATAGCGAATAGATTTGAAACGATCGAAATATTTAATTCATTTGACTAAACATTTTTATTCCATAACTCTAAAATTATTCAACATAACCAAATAATACGAATACTTTCCCCAAGCCATTTTTTCAAAGCTTCTATGTATTGCACCGTGGTTACGAGATATTTGATACATCGAAAAGAAAATATAATTATATCAACCAAACGATCCAACGTGGTAGAAGTTTACATTGTTTCCATCGACCTAAAAGTATAGTAAACATTGGACACTGCAGCACAATGTTTTGTCCTCGGGAACAGTGGTGCTCTAATGCATATGGCAGAAGACGATCGGCAATTTTTTTTCTGCGCGAATGTCGCGACGATTAGCGCGTTTGCGTGCATAAGACACGTGAACCTTTTTTGTTTTATATTAAATTTATTGTTTTTCCCGATAAACTATAATAAAGTCTCTTCAAGGTTACGTACGGTCAACTCAAACAAAGAATATGGTTACGAATCCCTTATTGAGTACACTTAACGAAACATACGATCAAAATAATGAAATATTTTGTCGATAGGATTGTCTAATCGGTGGGTCAAAGATATATTGAGATGTAATAATGAAATCCAGTCTTTAATGTCGATGGTACTTCTTAGTCAACTCAACCAAATATTTCTTTCGCCATCCGCAACCGCCGGTTTTGGTTAACTCAAAACAAATTTTTTTGAATGTTTCTAAATAATTTTCTTGGTGCCGTTATAACTTCTCCAATAAAATTATTTAAATGTACTCCCAAACTCAGGTGGGGGTAAAAATAGCGAATGACCAAAATAGCAAATGGCTAAAACAGCGAATTTCATAATGATGGCCATTCTAGATTCAGACATTCATTATTTTGAAATTCGCTACTTTAGCTATTCGCTATTTTGCTATCCTTTAAACTCAAACAAGAATAAAATAAAATTTAAAGTCAAATAAAACTTACAGCGAGTGAAATAATACATTATCAAGGTAAATAACAATTTTAAAATAAACCGGACCGTCAGAAATAGCATGCTAAATGCTTTAAAATATGTATCGGGATAAGTCTCTACCATATGATTAAACATACCCGCGCAAAAAAGGAAGTATTAGAATAGTATTAAAAAAGTATTAAAGTAGTATTAAAAATCGAAGTATCGAAGTATGTCGTATTGGACTGCCGGATACTCCGTTAAAACTCTGCTTCAAGTATTAAGTATTAAATAAAAGTCTCAAGTATTAAATATTGAAAAAAATTCGCAAGTATTAAGTGTGACAAAAAGTATTAGCTTTCGATTTATAAATAATTTGGATCTCTTGGACTTAGAAAGACCCTCGAGAAGCACGAAATATTTCTAAGTCCAAGAGATCCAAATTATTTATAAATCGAAAGCTAATACTTTTTGTCACACTTAATACTTGAGAATTTTTAAAAATATTTAATACTTAATACTTGAAGCGGAGTATTAACGGAGTATCCCGCAGTCCAATACGATATACTTCGATACTTCGATTTTTGATACTACTTTAATACTTTTTTAATACTATACTAATACTTTCTTTTTTGCGCGCGATTGAATCGTGATCCATCGAAAGCCAGTCATAATAGTTGCCCACAATCAGCAGCGTAATCTATATTGCAATATAACAATCGAGCTAATCGAATTGTAAGGGAAAACCAAAAAAACCTCTCGGATTGGTAAACACGAAGCGGCACGAGAATTGGATAAAAGCTTTATTCAGTGGGTGGAGATCGAGAGCGCGGTTAAAATCCACTTTTATAGTATAAGCCACCGCGTAGCACTAGATTTCAATTGGAAATGAGGACATTGGGGAGTGAGGGCAAACGAAGTAGAGAATACAGACTAGGAAGAGAAACCTCGAATTAAACATAGTCGAGTTTTGAGATAATACGGGTCACCTCACCTAACTTGTATAGATAGAAACTGCGAGTACTAACATCAGTGGTAACCGCCAATACGAAGGTTATCACGTCCGAACAGTAGAAAACGTTTGGCTGATTCGTTGAACCACTAGCTGGCACGTCCTCGCCATTCCTATACATAGGTATATGAGTGTATCTATAAAAATAGGGGAAAAAACTGTCAACTACATTGGCATATTGCTTCCTCTTTTCCTTTTGTCGCAGTTGATCTAGCGTTGTTTGTAGGAAGGTACGTTTATCACTTTTGATTTCCTCAAGAAGCTTTTTTTTGTGATTCGTTACCGTAATTGTTAGTTCTTTAATTTATTCTTATCAATCAAGTCTTAGATTGCGAACAAACACATTCTAACACTGTTTTCGTGTGGTGTCCGTTTCCCCGCTGGAGATTGTAATTTTGTTTCTCGACTCAATCGAACGCATTTACGCCAGATTCAATCCTACACGTTGTTTTAAAAAAACCTGTGTTTGTTTCAAATTTCAAGCCAGTATTTTTTAAAAATATAGAAGTTAGAGTGCGTCAAGATATTTAAAAAAAAAATCAAAATGGCGTGAAAACGGAATGGTTGAACAGATTTTGCTCAAATTCAAGACCGATCATTGGTATTCGATAGTCCAACTTTGTACAAAATTTTAACTCGATATCTCAAAAAATCTGACAGAGCGCATACAGACATTTTTTGAAAAAATTAAAATTTGCGTCAAAACAGAATGACTGCATACATTTTGTTAATAATTGGACCAAACAAGAGGACTTGCCTCCACGACATGTGATATAAATTTCAGCTTAGTATCTGCAATCGTTCTTAAGTTATGATGTAAAATTATACGCGCGCGTGTCCGCACACACACACACGCACAGACAGTTTTTTAAATGTAATTTTCCGACGTTTTGGAACATTCCGAACACGTTTACATGAAAATTTACGGAAAAAAATGTTTTCACCAAATCAAAGCTTCGTGTGGAAGCCAAACTGCATTTTATCAAGAAAAAATATACATTCGCCATTCGAACCAACCTCGTGGCCACGGCCAATAACGATCCATGCCCCAATTCAGAGGGGCGAATGCCAAAGTCGAAGCGGAGGGGCGGAAAGGGAAACTAGGAGAATATCGTGCGACACCTTTGACATCGTAATCATTTACCGACGGGAAACCCAGACTAAAACGGGGAAAGGGTAGTCGTCGCCGGAACCACATACAGGTAGAAAGCACGTTCTCATTCATTCGTATACCATACGAAAGCAATTAATCGCGGCCACAGATCGATATGTTTGAGGGACCCCAAGTATCAGCAGCTTTCATATACGTATATTGATATAGGTATATCCTACAGTATAAACTAGTATCATTGAGGCTATAGCGAAATAGGGTGTATAGTGTGTATCATAGTTGGAGAGTGGGCTTCACCGAAACATTCCATAAAGAGGCGTGAGAGACGATCCAAACATTACTGCATGCTGCAACGGGGCCGTCCAGTAATGGCGGGCGTAGCCAATCGTTCGTAGTTGCTTGGACAACCGCCAACTCGTATCCATCCCTCGACCATGTCTCTCTTCTGCTGTTCGTTGGCACTCCACCCCTTGCTCCTCTTCAGCATCCCGTCATGGTTCGTTCGGTGAACGGGTCGCTGGCTCTAGAGTCTAGATATATGTACGCCGTATATGTCTGTGGATGAGAAAGAAATGGAACGATAGGCGTAAGGATAGAAGAAACAGAGAAAGCAGATTAAAAAAAGTAACGCAAACCGGAAACGATAGACTTTCAGCGGTCGGTGGCGGTAGATCGCGAACGCTCATAAACGCAGAGAGATGCATTTACGGAATATGCAGTTGCAATTCCGTAGGGATCTGACGAGAAGCATCTGGGCACAGTGTATTGAAACCTCGTGGGTCATCTAACTTTGCTCATTAATTCGTCATCTCGAAATTTCCCAAGCGAGTCAAGGTGTGAGTTATAGCTATCATCGACGAACGACACAGAAACTAGCAATTAAGTGGCACATGAGTAATGAAAATATGGTACTAACATTTTCGATATAATTTCAAGTAACATATGATTAAATGATAAATCTAACGGTTGGATTCAAATCTATAATCCCAAATAGGTGAAGTGACTGACAGGAACGTTCGGATTTTTTTCTTCTGAACATTTGTGGCACCTCTATGACCGATACGAGTATTTATATATATATGTCTGAAAGCTTAAGGGAATAAACACGGAATTTGCAGAAGTAGAATAAACTTCTTAAGCAATAGTTGCTTTCAAGATCTCAATAGGTTTCCATTTTTTTACATTAACCATTACCGTTAAGCGGCGAAGTATGGAGATTCCAGATGATAATGAATCGCGTTTTTATGATTAATACGGCTTTGGTGATGGTAGAGGTAGCTTCTTGCATAGAAACGATGGAAGGAATTCAGGGAAGAATCCAGGATGATTCTCGGTTCTACAGGATGGACTATGGGTAGTCCAACATGGAGTTCACGGTGGACAATGAGATCGGATCATATCCTATTCTCCATACTGGATTATCCAGATACCATCCGGGACTATCCGGACTCCATCCTGGACTATCCAGACTCCATCCTGCACTATCCAGACTCCATCCTGGACTATCCAGACTCCATCCTGGACTATCCAGTCTTCATCCTGGACTATCCAGACCCATCTTGTACATCCAGACTCCATCCTGGACTATCCAGACCCGATCCTAAACTACCCAGACTCCATCCTGGATTATCCAGACTTGATCCTGGATTATCCAGACTCCATCCTGGTTTATACAGACTCCATCCTCGATCATCCAGACTCCATCCTGGATTATTATGACCCCATCTTGGACATCCAGATTCCATCCTGGACGATCCAAACTCTATCTTGGACTATCCAGACTCCATCCTGGACGAGCCAGACTCCATCCTGGACTATCGAGACTCATCCGACATTGCCTAGATTCCATCTTGAACATCCAGCTGCCATCCTGAACTCATCATGTTCGCTCGGGCTGAGTCTACTGGGAAAATGTAACACAACCAATGCACATGCGGATCTAGTACCGAGCATCCAACTGGCAACATCTGCCACAGCACTAGCCAATCTGCGTCGTTTTCTACTAGACGTTTTTCTCCGTATTCTTCGCTTCCTTATTTTCCGTTTCTTTTTGTCTTTGCCCTACTGTAGGCGCTGTTACTATCCATTCCGGTCGCTGCCTTTCTTTTCTCATCCCCCATTATTCCATCTACGTCTACATCTTCCTCGACAACTCACTCGCTTTTCCCTGCCGTGGTAACGCTATTTTCCTGTCCGTCTTCTTCCCTTCAGCCCTTTCCCCCCTCTTTTTTCCTCTAAGCTCAGATGAGATTGGATTTTTATGCTGGAACGCTCGCTGTACCCGCGAGGCAAAGGACCCACATTCACCATCCCGCTACCCCCGATCCTACCGTTCCCGTACTAATTCTAGTATAGTACATAGCATATATTCTCTCATAGAGTAGGTATAGCACATAAGGGTGAGTAGTTCTGTGGTCGAGTGCAGACATTACATCTCTCGGCCCACGGGCCACCTACTCATGTCGCACCATTCGTAGGCCCAGAGGGCGACCTTCCCTTTCCAAATATATATAGAATCCCCGCAGGCATCAGCAACACCCATCACCATATGGATAGCTATTCCAAAGGGGTTTCGCTTTTGCCCATGGGTAAGTGAGGAAGTGAGACCAAGCAACAACTGTGCGTACTCCATCACCATTCTTATCCCTGCGGTTGCCTCTCCTGATGGCACTAGACACTACACAGTTGGCTACAGTACTCATGTCACTGAACAACTCAGCTCCGCACCAACACCATCATCGAACAACGCTTCTATCAATTCTGGTAGTTGATACTGGTGTAGTAGTGATGGTGTTGCTGAGCCCCATACTGTACTATACTACATAGTATACCATACCAAAGTATCGTCGGAATACCTCCCGGACAATAGCCGTCGTTCCTCTCTTATATGAAACAGCTCCCGGCGATATCTCGTTTCAGGGACACAAGAACGTTTTATACCACCTTGGGCTATGAGGGGAGCACGGGATCCGTATAGCGGAGAAAAGGGAAAGAGTGAGTGCGGGTGGGTCGTATAAAAACGGAAAATACAGTGGAAGACGAAGTAGATGGATATATTGGTAACTGGTATACCTGTAGATATATATCCTGTATATATCTCTATCGACGTAATATGGCCTGATTCTAAAAGAATAGAGCTTTCTCGTTACCCCACGTACATACAATGAGCCACGTCAAGATCTTACTTTGATGCCTACACCAAGAAGAGAGTTCCGCTCGAACAAAGTGGTAACGGATGTTCGGGATCCAGTAATAGGCCAGTTGCTGATATACACATATGTTACTTTCTCGTAATTGTACAGCATTTGAATTTATTCATGAACGTGAATCAGATGTTGGACGCAATTGTTGACAGATGTTGTATAAGCATGAGTTCAAAATTCCGGAGTCCTCAACAGGAGCTCTCTTCACGCAGAAGTTGGAATTCATTGGTAATATAGAGGATATAACATCGTTGCTGAAATTATGGACAGTAAAACCGTAGCCAAAATCATAGTAGTAACGAAAACATCGTGATAAAGTAATCATGATATATACATTAATCTTTTTTATTGTCTGTGGTTTACGTATGTGTGCAATGTAGAACATGTATGTATGCAAAATAGATGTAATGAATCTTTCTACCCAAAATTTTTCCATCATGAATTGTCCATTGAATAAAAGAACGATGCGCTGGAAACTTTCAAACAGAAGGTTTTCGGTTTGTATCTGATATATCAATCCTGCCTGAAAAATTTGGATTGCAGTTTTTCTTACCAAACGAGCAGGATCATATCATCCTAAGGTGAGGTATTACCAGTCGAATAGAATTACATTCTATAAATTTCAATTAATTAATTAGTAAAGAAGGACTCTGCGATTGAACCGGCGAGATTCGCGGATGGTCCAAGATAGAGTCCGGGATGGAGTTTAAGACAGTTCATGCGGGAGTCCAAAATGGACACCAGAATGAAATCTGCGATTGATTCGCCGATCGTCCAGGGTGGAGACCAGGAGAGTATTTGGCATCCCGGATAGAGACCGGGAAAGTTTTGTGAGTCCTGGACGGAATCCAGCTTGAGTCCTTTCGAGAGTCCCGGGTGGAGTGATGGACTTCAGGATAGGCTTCGGGATACCATCCGGGACTCCATCCTGGACATCTTCCGGGACTCCATCGCGGACTATTTTTTTCTGCGTGAGAAGTAATGCAATCCTGTGAGAAGGATATGCCAAGATTATGCTGTGGTCTTATAGCCTTTCCTTTCGATCATCCCCGATTTCGTAGCAACATGTGGTAAAATCAGATTTTCTTGAGGGCATATTACACTATACGCAAATGCCGGAGGTCACAAGGATCACGAACCTAGTCACGATCCTATTCAAGTTTCTCCAGCATTTTTGGACCATTTCAAGCATTCTACGCTAGCTAGGCATATGCAACATGTATTATAGAACCCATGATCGCCTGGAGTCATCTCGAGGTCCATCTATACTACCCTTTCCTTCATCCACCTCCTTCTCACAGTCTTCTTGAATGTTGCGGCTCAAACTACCGCGGCTTCATCAGCGGATAATCAAGTCCCACCACTAGTACCGAGACCAATATTACTGCATACTGTACCGATACTACAAATTCCCACTACTTCTATACATAGTATCGCATAATGTACATATTTTATGCAGAGAGTTTGGAGTAGACTCTGCCGGGACATATATGTATATATGTGTGTCCTTATTGTATGTATCCGTGTGTATACTATGGATAATATAGACGTTAAACTTAGCTCATATCTGAAGTACTCCTTATCGTTCTGTCACGTTCGCCTTATTGATCCTATTTAACTTCTGCTATCCATATGCTTAATGTACCTAATGTACTTGTGCTTGAAGTTCAGGATGACTTGAAAAACTTATTTTTGTGCATATAAAAGACCATGGAAAGAGAGAATCATGTAGAGACTGAGTTCATTCTCATAAACTGTACAATTGGAGAGTTTGAATGCACAGTAATGCACCGCTATGTAATGCCCTTTGCAATAATCTTTGATTCATCATTGGCTTTTTCCCAGATAAATCGCATCGCAGATATCTGATCATTTAAGGCATTTCCATTAATTTTCACATAGTCAATGAATGACATGTCGGCATATTATAGGTATAACCTGAGTTGAAATGTAGACCCAAATCAAACACCCTTCGTTGCATCAAAATGGGGAAAAAAGCCACTTTTAAACCTTCATGCACAAGTCTAAGAACCTCATCTCATTCTGTAGAACCTAATTGGAGGTTCAGACATACAAATTTTCGACGAAGGTTTTCTCCGGTCACTCTAAGTGGGTAATATCTGCCATTTCCTGGGGTTCTGCGGAGATTTCGAAAAAGGTTTAAATTTTAACTCGGAAACGGCCTAGTTTAGGTACATTTGTTGTTTGAAGCGAGACCCCCAAAATTTTGTTCGTTAATGTTTATGTGGTTATAGTCTATCATTTTCCCGCATCCAATCGTTGTCACGAGTTATCAACCATTCAAGTAATCCGATACGAGATCCTGCGAGATGTACTTTTCTGTAAGATGTCTGTCCACATTTTTTATGACCGCTTTTCTTCATCTATTCAACTTCAGTTTCGTATGTATAGTGAATAATATATAATCCGGTGTGTACACCGGATAATATGGACGTTAAACTTAGCTTATATCTGAAGTACTCGTTATCGTACTATCAAGTTTGCCTTATTGATCCCGTTTAACTAATGGAAGCCATATGATTATTGTAGCTAATGTACTTGTGGTTGAAGTTCAAGATGAACTTCAAGCACAAGTAACTTCGGGAATCTTATTTCTGTGCATTCAAAAGATCATGGAAAGTAGGAATGATAGAGACTGGATTCATTCTTAGAAACTGTACAAATGAAGAGTTTCAATGCCCAGTAATGCTTCTTTTTTAAATTTTTTGCATCCCGTAGAAGAAGCTTTGTTTTAGTGCCAACATTTGTTTGCGAATGTTTTATGTCAGTACACTCAAAATTATCTAAAACGATAATTCGTATTCTAGGTATCCAATCATTTGAGGTTCGGAAACGAGAAGTTTGATAATAATAGACGTTTGAGTTCCAGCCGACAATACATGCATCTCTCCCTTATTCAGAACGATTCTGCACTGTCAATCAAGAAAAAACAATGGGTACAGCTTTTTAGGAATGCATCGTGATTTATGAAGCAATGCAATTGCTGCTAGGGCCTTTATAACGCGAATGTTATTAACGCGAGGCGAGGACGAATCGATAACACGTTTAGGATGATTCACGCTTCGACCTCGGCCAAACCGTGTCTGGGAATTTCGAATATGCACGTCTACAAGGACCACAAGTCACTTGAGTTATTGCTTCCGATAGTATTGGATTCATAGCAGCTCACGTCGTCCCAATATTACAGAGAAATATTTTAGGAGCCACCCTATGAATGCAGCTCCAAAATATCTCTATAACACCACCTCCTGTTTTATATTTTTTATTGCGTTTTTACAGAAGTAAATCTCATGATATCCTAAAAAAAGTGTATTTTGAGCATGAAACACGAATTTGAGTCGTTTAGAAGCACGTTACACGATGCCAAAATTCGACACGAAGAGTCGTAATCGATTGGAACCTTGAATAAGTATCGAATGTTACGAAAAAGTATGTAATATAATCAATGATTTCACCAAATTACCAACTTGACCCTCAAAACATTGAATGTCAAAGCTCCCCTTGTACACAGTAATTTTGTTATATAAAAGACAACATTTTTTCGCCCAAACAACTGGAATTCCGATATTTTTGTTTTTTTTTCCCCCATCCTAGTAATCGTGTAATCAATGGACAATCTATTGAACTGTCAGTGAGAATCTGCATTGGGAGTGAATATCGAAGAAAAACATCTAAGTTTCTATGAGGGTTGAGATGATCGGTTGCTTCGTTCTAATTTCGAGTTTGATGCAGCAGAGCGACCACAGCTGCTAAGAGATTTGCCGGCATAACGAAGGAACTAACAGCAAGAGGCCACAAAACCAGTAGGATGCCGCATGTGCCAGTGATCTTCAGCAGCTTGTCGAAAGTGACAAAATCTTAGATTCTTCGATATTCAAGTTGGCATGTGACACACACGCAGTTGAAAGAACAGTGAAATTCGTTACGGACGCATCGAGTTACATCTGTGGACCAAAATCCCGAAATCGATTTATTCAGCCTCTCTTAGAAGTGGTGCCAAAATCCGCCACGAAAAGTCAATATCGATCGGAACCTTGAATGAGTATCAAATCTTACGCAAGAGTATGTAATATAATGTAAAAATGTGTATGTATGTAATGTAATCAATGACCTCACACAATCACCAACTGGACCCTCGAAACATTCAATCACAAAGCTCCCTTTGTACACAGTAACTTTGTTATGTGAAAAACAACATTTTTTCGCTTAAATAACTCGAGTGATGACATTTTTGTATCTTTTTTTGCCCCTCCCTAGTGATAGTGTAATCAATGGACAATCTATTGAACTGTCAGTTAGAGTCTGAGTTTCTAAGTTTCTATGAGAGTTGAGATGATCGGTTGCTACGTTCTAATTTCGAGTTTGGTTTAGCAGAGCGACCACAGCTGCTAAGGTATTTGCCAACATAGCGAAGGTACCAACAGGAGGAGATTCAGTAGCCACGAGAACCAGTAGGATGCCGCATGTGCCAGTGTCGGTGGTTCTTGGTCATCGAGTACGCGGATTCGCCGCATTCCAACTTTGTAATCGGTATCGCTCACCGCTTGGGTTAGTTTCGGCTGCGGCCCCTCGTTGTACAAGGCAAAGTCCACCTAGATCGCTATCTGAGTTTCTCAGCCACTCCCAAGCGCGAGAACTAAAGCCCGAAATGTCAGTTTCGTAGAGCGCAAAGCGGGTGAAGGCTGAGTATACTGTTGGTTGGCATGGACTAATGCGAACTCAACGTCTTCCATAGTACAGAGTATACTGAGCGAAAGGTACATAAGCGTTATATGCAGGCGGTTTGGCGGGTCATGTGCCCGCACCAGCGGAGCCAAATAAGCTCAAACTTATACCGAGGAAACCCCAATTCACTCAAGTTCACACGCTCACAGTGTTACACATGCCCGCAGACAGACCGCATACAAATATGTAGCTGAATTTATCTCTAGCGAGCCATAAGCCGAATGGACTTTCTCTGTTTCTCGGTCTTTCGCTTTCTTAAGAAACAAGGAAAACTCTGATGCCGCGGTCAAGGATTCTGTTACTCCTTGCAATATCGATTGCTGTGTTGTTGGTTTACGACTGCAGACTGAGTAATGCTGATATATCAGTACAGTATTTCGTACTTAAGGGGAGTCAGTTACCTAAAAAATGGTAGTATAAAACATTAATTTAGTAATACTAATACTGGTAAAATGAAAAACATTTAATCCTCTTATAATATACATCAAGCACTATTATTGTGCAATCTTGTGCAGAGCACAATAGTTGTAGAGGACAAAAGTTCTACACTGTACAGTCGTGCACGAAAAAAATTCTACACTGCCTAATTGTAAACGATAAAAGTTGTACACTGCATAGTTGTACACGACAAAAGTTCTACACTACATAGTTGTGCACAGCAACGTTCTACAAATATCGTCATGGGGGTATAAGGTTTAGTAGGCAGCACCCCGATTCGACGGAGCTCATCCTTAAACAAAACTGTCTCTGCACGAGCTTGCGCGTCAAAACCTGGACGCGATAAGTTTCTATATACAGCACCAATTCGAGACGCCAAAGTTCTATATTGAATAGTTGTACACGGCAAAGTTCTACACTGTCATAGTTCGACGCAGACTTATCTCTACACAGACCCAGTTCGACACCAGCCAGAAAATATGTATATTTACTAGGGGGACTTCGCCTCCCTGCCGAACCCCCCCGTAACCATAACCTCTTTGGGACACCCCCCCCCCTCCTCCCCTCGGTTCTCCTACACAGCGGCGGTGGCGTGATATTTTTATTATATAGTGAGACATATTATTTCAGGAAAATGGAATGTTTTGAAAAGGATCTGTTCAGAGATGGGTCTGCATCGAACTATGGTGGTGTAGAACTTTGTCATAGTAAACGCTTTCGCCGTGTCGACTCCTACTGTGAACTGTTCTTGTGTGTCTAATTTGATTATCGGCAGAGTTCAGTCGTATCACGATTGTCTGTGACATATTTCGTTATGTTGAGTTCATGTTGTACAACTGCGTCATAGTGTGTATAGAAAAAACCGTGTTCGACTACTCGTGCAGATGGGTTCTGTAGAATCGGGGTGATGCCGTCTGGTTTGCTATCCACGAATTTGGATAGCAAACCAACTAGGACAAAATGGAGTTTTCTGCAGTATCATTGTGATAAATGGATATTGTACAAAGACTGTCGATATTGAATGTCATACAGTACAGCGAAGCTCGGCAGATTGGTTCAGTTACATCTGTACCAAAGTGAGCCAGATAAATTATGACAATATATGATTGAGCCGACTGAACTGTAGCCGTAAGCATTATGTCGGTAGAAAATGAATTACGTCTACAATATTAATCTTTATCTAGATAAAAAGTTTCTCGTAGTATTAACGAAGGAAAACTTACCATTTTGAGCTCATCTTCATTTATATCTCTCTATATCTCTCTATATTATAAAGTGGCTAACCGCACGTACTGGCTAATCGCCCGGAGTGGCTAACCGCACGGAGTGGCTAACTGGACGGAGTGGCTAAGCTCACGGGGTTGCTAACCTCACGGAGTGGCCATATGCTATATTATTCTAAGTCCCTCGATTCTTGATACGGCGGCGGCGAGATTTTTTAATAATATCGAGAGATATATCACGTGATCGAATGACTATAAGTGTTTTCCAACGTACGCACTGACTTGTCTGAGCGCACGCGATGAACAGAAATAGCACAACGTGCGATGAAAGCGTCAACCCCCTTTACTAGCATCGTATACGCGAGCAGGATAGTAAAGCCGACGATCCATTGTACTAGAGATATTCTTGACGTGTTACGACGTCCCTTCGAAGCATCACTTCCACAGTTACGACGCTGACCTCTTGATATATATTTACCCTCCACCTATGTTTCCGAGGAGCAAAAAAAAATTGACCGTCAGCATATCGATGACGCCGGTTTATTTATGGAGCGCGTCCAGACGCCTACGTATCTAATGCGCAGGCACATGCTAAGTTCATACATTGTTTCGTACGCCTATAATCAGCCCCGTGCACGGCCTTTCGTCATTTCTCATTGGCAAAGGGTAATTACAAATTATAGATTGTTAACTTTTTTTTATATTGATATTTCATTCAATACATCTTTTTTCATATACGTCGATACATTTTCATCTTGGACCAGAAATTCTCTCACATTTTGTCCTGAATTTGATGGCCATCGATAAAGAAGTTCGAATTTCATTGAACCATATATTCTGTACAACTTTATGGTCTATCCTTGCCAACACTATCTAAAAAAGGGATATTTCACATCTGGTAAGACATACGCCGAAGATAACAGAATTATAGGGACAAGATTTTGAGATACTTTACCACTCAGGATTTGAGTGCCGATTTTTATTTTATGGCCGGATTTATGTAACACGAAAAAAAATGTTACAAAGTCGCAATCAATATTGTTCACAATTTTTTCATTTTCTAATTTTCTTTATTCATAGGTATTATTATGTACATTTCTTTAACGTTATTTAAACATATATTTTTATTTATCTCTACCCTATCTTGGGCTTAACTAATTTAGATTTAACTTTGTCTTTCATCTCTTTTAGGAACTTTTTTATATCACTTTCTTAATTATTATCGGAAATAAAAATTTGAAAAAATCTCATTAGTCTCAGATTATTGTTCACAATGAAGATGCTTGTATTATTTATGTGATATCGTTGAAGGAATTTACTTAAGAATACATCAGTTTTTAAGTAACCCCAATAATACTGGAACGAGAAATATGAAAGCTTAAAGAATCGCATTCACAATGCAACTGCTAGTTAAAGCTATCGCAATCATTTAACTCTTTGCATTTTAGGTTTACACACTTTTTAAAACTACTTTGCAGACAGCAAAGTGCTAATTTTAGTCAAGCAGTAAGATTTAACTAGAGACTCAAATAAAACAATGTTTCGTAGTTTTTAAATTCTGACCATTTAATTTCAAGAGCCTGTATATAAGTTATATACTACAAATATAGGGTGCAGTAAGGACCTACATGTCAAGCTTGTATTAACCTCGCTTTATTCCGTAAGTACGAGAACTGAATTTCTAATTCTGAATGGCCGACATAGTACTTTTTCCTGTTCTGAATTCCTTCGGCGTTTTATTTTGCCAGTTCCTTCAAAATATTCATTCAATCATGTTTCGATTTATTTTTAGCATCATCGTAATAGCAGATTCTAAGAACTTATTGAAACATATGATTTTACGTTGATTTTGTGGGTGGGGGTCAAAATAGCGAATGGTTAAAATAGCAAATTTAAAAATAAGGAACGTTTTAATCTAGAATGTCCATCATTATGAAATTCGCTATTTCAGCCATTCGCTATTTTGACGCCCATCTTATTAAAATGCAATCAAAATAGCGAATGGTGAAAGTAGCGAATGGCTAAAATAGCGTACTTCATAATGATGGCCATTCTAAATTTAGACGTTCCTTATATTGAAATTCGCTATTTTAGCCATTCGCTATTTTGACCCCCACCCAATTGTGTTCTTCTGTGGAAACTTATTCACCAAATTCTTACCACGTTCACTGTATAAATAAGTCATATGAATATATGTATATGTTAGCAATCTGCTGAGGGATGGGCTCTTAAATCGAAAATATATTTCAAACAAGCATTCAAAGATGCTCTGATTATTAGGGCATTCAATTAACGATCCCTCAACTGTTCATAAGTTCTCGAACTTGAATTGATAATAGATTTGAAACAAGCAATCAAATATGCTCCTATTATCGGGGAATTCAATTATCGAACCCTTAACTGTTCTCAATTGGACATAAGTTCTCGCACTTAAATCGAAATTACATTTTAAACAGGCATTCAAAGATGACTCTATTATTGGAGCATGCAATTAACCAACCCTTAACTGTTCTCAATTGGAAACAATTCTCGAACATGCTCTAATGAGCGCTTTTGAAGCAGGATTATGCTATTGTACGGTATGCTATCACTCCTCATAACAAAATTCTTGTTACTTTTGTGGTCAGTGAAAAATTTAAAAAAACTGTACAAAATTTCACTCATTAAGGGGAGGGAGTCAGGTAAAAAAAATTGAATTTGAAAATTCAATATCATCCAAATTCTCTTGCATATAAAAATGGTCAGTGAACTATGTTGTTGGTACTTGATGAAAGGATTTTTTACTGTTGTTTGACTTGCATATGCCTTTCAGTTTTAACTTAAGCAAAGATCTTAGGTTTTCCGCTCTGCGTGTGATTCAGACCAAACTACTAGACAGATTGGTCTAGTTGACGTCCCATTTTCTTCTTTACAAAAAAATACACCGGCTAAGCGGAGCATAATATGTTTTTTTCATCCTGAAAGCAAAGTTAATCAATGATTTAGAAAATAGCATAATGTAGATTTAGTCATAAGGCCGTGAGGTGCGGTCTCACGCACGAGTGTGAAGTTTCAGAAAAGAGTGTGAAGTTGAAGAAACTCACACGAGTCGGAGACCTCGCCTCACGGCCGAATGGCTAACACTATTTTTTGTCACAACCGTATCAAAAGCGAGGTTCTAATGAGGGTATAGGAGTGTACGAAATGATAAATCACGACATCAAACAGATATTAAATACTACTTTTTGTCACGGACGTATGAAAAGCGAGGATCCAAAAGGGGATGACGTTATATATATATAAATAAATAACAAATAAATAAATAGAGAAGTAACATCTTAAAGTTTGTATTTTCATAAAAAAAAGAAAGATAAATAATTAATATCACCATACGAACTTTATAACACAAAATATTTTAACATAAGAACATCAATATTTTTTTTGGCCCCTCAGACGTTCTCCAGTTGCTGCAGTTTCCTTGACTCGCAAATGAATATCTTCAGATTATTGCAGTTTTCAAAATGAAGTGTTATTCCACCTTGTGTTGTAATCGTGGATGATGGTGTCCCTGTTGTTCTTATGACATTCATTGGTGGCACATTTTCTTTGTCTACTTCAGGTATAGTAGATGTTGATGGTGCTGTTTGGTGCATTGTCTTTCGTTTTTTGGGTGGCACATGAAGAACATTGTTGGATGGCATCAGAGGAATGTTGTTGGGTGACACAGGAGGAAGATTGTTGTGCTTAAAGATGGCATTCGTTATTTGATGACCAACTTGCATCTTTCGAGCCTCAGATTCTTCAATGTAACCTTCAGCAACTGTATCGGAATTCCACCCACCGTGTCTTTTCAAATCAGTTATATTTGCATCTGAATTTACATAGACTGTCGCAGACGATCTACGAAACGAGTGACGAGTGACGAGTGTACAATTCAAGATTAGGCAGCTAGTGATGGAGTGCAATTGCCTTGGACATCGCTCCGATACTGTGGGTACCAATATTTTGACGATGGCATTTTCCATACTGGTATTTGAGGAAAAAATTCTTGTGAAGATGATTTGGGGGACGAAGAATTCAGTATTTTTTGATAATATCATAGAAAGGTCCCACGACTGCAAATCGTCTCGGTTTATCTGTCTTCATTTCAGGAATGTCAATCTGGAAACAACTTCCATTATCAGTAATATCATCCACACTCAGTTGCCACAATTCAACTCTGCGACAAGCTCCCGACATTCCAAGTATCAGAACCACCTATGAAACGTTTAGATGAATTATTTTAATTTATTCTGTAAATAATAATAGAGGAATTCAATTTTTTCTCATTTACCTTGACAGTCAGCCATTTCTCATCTGGAGCTTCTTCGACGAATTTTTTTACCTCTGAGGGAGTGAATACTTTTGATTTCTTCTTTTTGTGTCCTTTATTTTTATTTTTCAGGAAAGCTCTTAATTTCAAATAGGTGCTGATGTCAATTTTGTGATACAAATTTATTCTATTTTTCAACATAGAATAATTTGACACCAGAGTAGTGGGTTTTATCTTTATATTTCTGGCCAAGTAGTTGAAGTATCCAAGGAGATAATTTTCACATATATCGTCTTTCAGATTATGTTGTTTCTTCCATTCCATGAATTTTTTGTACGTAGAATTGTACAGCTCTGTCGAGTTTTGAGGTTGGAGATGATTATTTGCGTCAGCAATTAACTCCGCAATTTCCTCAGGAATTTCATCCTCGTCGAGATCCGAAAACTGATTTTCTTCAGAATCGTCATCTCCGCTCTCTAGTTCATACTCTTCTTCACTGTCGTGGATGATACCTTTTTCATTTGTCATGTCTCTAAACACTTTCTTATTATTTAACTAAACTTATCAAGGCAACAGCTTTTAGATTTATAATAACCTCATGTATTCATGACAGTTGACTGAACGGATTATTGAGCTTGTGCAGAGGCGAGTCTTCGTTGAGCTAACTTCACACTGGTCTCACATACTCTTCAAGCTACACACGGCCTAGTCGAGTTTTTCACGGACTGATCGAGTGCCTCACGGCAGTCCCTGGCCAGACGCTTCTGAAGCGCTTGCTGGCGGCCCCCAAACAGACCGTGAGACCGAGTTTTTGATACGTCCGTGACAAAAAATTTATTTATTATCAATTATGACACTTAAAAACTATTACCTTTGTTTAACATTTGCTCCGCTTAGCCGGTGTATCTTTTTATAAAGAAGAAAATGAGACGTCAACCAGTCCAATCTGCCTAGCAGTTGGGTCTGAATGACGCGCAGAATCGGTTGAAAACCAAGTTTCGGCAAATGGCATCTAAAGTTTATGACTCAAAAGAAAATGTTTGCGCTGCTTTCACCTTTGGGGCATCTTAGTACCTTTAATGAACAAAATAAAAATATTATTTGCAAGTCAGATTTTAGAATATTGGTAATTATTTTGCAAATAAATGTTTTTTTTTATTAAGAAATAAATAAGTAAATGAATGCATAATGTTTTTTAAAACCTAAGAATAACACTGGGATGATCTCTTTTATTGACATCACTGACAATTTTTCCAGTGTTGAAACATTCAGAAATGTACTGCAAACACATTAAATCACCACTTCAAAAGAAATAATACATATTTGAACACTTCTCATGATTGTTGATTCTGTTTTAAACACTGTTAAGTAAAAAAAACAGCAAATGGCTAATGAAATTAAGCTAATAACATAGTATGAACAAAAAATAAAAACGTCAATTAGAGGTTATGCCGCTCGAGTGTAGCAGAAGTCAATTTCCCGGCAGTAACACGCTGCGCATGCGATACGCATCAAACTATCATAGCGCATGCCCCGTTATTCGCGTGAATTCAAATATGATGTACATGTTACTTGTTGCTTTCGAGACATCACGTGGTCATCACATCGTTTATATCGCGCTTCACTAATTGTTTTTAAAAATAGTAAACAGATAAAAATTTATTTACAAATATGTAATTAATTTTTTTATCTACAGAAAGAAATCATTAAAAAACAGGCATATTGCAGAAATCGGCAATTTTTCGGCTTTATGTCTAAGATTTTGAAGGTTCAGAGATCGTACTTAACTAAACAAAGCTGCAGAAAGTGAAAAAAAAGAAAATTATTAAATTTAAAAAAAAATTCAACACCCTTAATTATTTTGTGTCAACAAAAAATCGGCCTTAATGTCCGCATATCAAAACAATAAATAAATAAAATAGTTTCAAATTTAAATATAATATAAGAAAATTTAGACCCTCTTAAAAACCTGAATGTAGCAATACCCCCGGGTAAACGGAGGTTCCTCCATTCCTTTGACACTCGTCAAAACCTCCGAAAATGGCAGACATTACCCGAATGGAGTAAACGAAGTCTACTGTAGACTGAAATTCCTATGTTTGGACCTCCACTTAGGTTGTACAGAGTAAAACGAGGTTCTTAGACCCTTTTATAAACCTCCAAAAGTGGCATATCCATTTTAATTCAACGAAGGGTGTTGGAAGGGTTTAAATTTTAACTCGGGCAGCTATCACGGATTATATGCAATATCAATATCATGAATTGTGAATGCTACGTATACACCACATTTCTCATAAATTATTGGATTATAGAATATAAAAATACGTATTCACAAGTATTAGATGCTCAACGACTCGGGATCGTGTCAGTCTAAAATCACGAAGTAAACAAAAACTTGAAAATATTTGCCAAAACCTATAAAAACAATTCTCAGACAATACTAAAGCCCCAGAATGATTAATAAATCGATAACTTTCATTAGTTAATTCCTAATTGGTGGTAAAACCCTTAAAATAATATGTCAACCTGACAGAAAAGTTCAATTTATTCGTGGTCCGGGTTATCAAACTGAACTTTGTAACGGTAAAGCGTTGGATATAGATGGTAAAGTGTAAATTATCAATTTTTTTCACACATTCTTTGAATTTTCATTGAGCTGATACTAGTTTTTCAAAGTCCAAATTTTTCATACACGTAGAGCCACTACGTGTATGAAAAATTTGTAAATACTGCCGCTGCAATGAATTTTGCCATGTCCTGAATGTTTTATCCCAGTCAAAGTGGTCCACGTCCGTAGTGTTCATTTAAATAATCCAACAAAATGAAAGCTCTAAGTTGGAAGTCGGCTAATAGGCGAACTTCTGTAAACGAGTATTCAAAGATGCTTCCGTAATTGAATCTTTAATTGAATGCTGGCATTTTGTTTTTGTTTAGTGCCGAATCTATCCTGACTTTTGTTGAATTTTCCGGTTCGAATGATTCAGGAACACAAGGATTGTGGTTATGAGAAAAACCCGGTTCGCCTTGGATACCTCATATTTCAATGTGGATCTTACGATTGTCCATGACGAAATCCGAAACCAACTTCCGGTTGTAGTTGAATGTGTGTTTACGTATATTTCCGTATTTATATTCGTTCCCAGACTCGCCGTCGACTCTTGTTACGTCATCGCAGTATGACAGCATGTGTAGTATATTTTCCAAAGTCTAACATTTGTGTGTTGCGAACGCTGCAACTACAATATATCGGAAATATACCATCTTGACCTTGGGTATTTGTATTCCAAAGTTCCTTTTGCTACTCTTCGTGAATGCAAACCTCATATTGCCTGATACAGCCACCGGCACGTATACCCTTTATTTTATACTATATTTATACTCGAATTATTCGTCTTTTATATTTTACGACGGATGAAACCTGGCAGGATTCTACACCGAGCATGCCCTCCGGTTCTCGTTGAGGACAGAGGCAATTTTATACGGAACAAAGGAACATAAGAATAAAATGACAGCCAGAATAGGCGGAACCAGTAAATCATATTTTTTTCTGTACACTTGTACTGTATGGTCTGAATTACCTTGTAAATCTTCTTTCCTCTACTGCAGTTTGTCATTTGCAATCTCTACACAAAATGCTTACTTCTATTCGGCGAGCTCATATATATACGTATTTAGGAAAGTGACCTTTAAGATATTAGTTTTTTATTTATCAATTTATTTCATGTTTTCTCAACATTTGGGTCATTAGCGACAGTATAAATAAAAAATGTTGCAAAGTAGAACTTTTCACATTGCTTCCCCATTAATTTATATTTTTCACAAAGCTATGATTAAGTTTATTTATTAATTTGGGCTTCTTCATAGAGGAAAAATATACATTTATTCACAAATCTGAAAAAATTTACATTTTTTAAAACTCATTGTACTCCCGAATCAATATTTGACACTGAAACTCGTACTCTCGTATATTTGACAATAAACTCGTACTATTTTTTCAGAAAATTCGAAAAATTCAAAACCCCATAAAATTTTAATGTTTCAATCGATTTTTACAAAATTTTATACACATTATCAGTGTATAATAGTCCATTCGTGGACCAAATTTGAGCCCAATATCTTGAAAAATCCGAAAGTTAGATCGTGATAAGTAATTTTAGAAAAAATTCAAAACGTCATAATTTTTTAACCACTTGACGGATTTGCGCCAAATTTGAACTTAGCGTTTGTGTATCCACACTTCACTGGTGTATCAAATTTTAGGCCGATATCTTGAAAATTGCGGACGCTATCGTGCTAACAAAAACCGTGCTGTATGTGTTCGCTCACACATACAGACATTTCATACAAACCACATTTCTCGACGTTTTAGACCATTATAAGTGACCTGACATGAAAATCTCGAAAATTTTGCCAAAAAATTCCTGAAAATTTATCTAGGTTAATTTGGAAATATTTTTATCAAAACGTATACGTGAAACCCTACATTTTATCCCGCAACAATTTTATTGTGTCATAGATAGTTTCGAATCGGCAGCGAAAGGAAAAAAAATAAATAAAAAAAGCCTATTTTATTGTGGAAAAACTATGAGGGTCAAAAATCTGAAATAATTCGTATGTATTCGGGGAACTCTAAATGCTTTGGAAAAAGATTATGAACCGACTCTACGAACATTGAAAATCAGGGTGGCCCGCTTCATATGGAATGCCTCATATTTTAATGGCGTGTGCGATACGTGGGTTGGAAGTTCATTCGCGATTCAGATTGACGATTTGGCTAGTTTCCGTACAAATTCCATGACTTTTCTCCCTTCCAAATGGTCAATGTCGTGCTTTCGACATTAGCCATATCTCCCTCCCTTTCGCTCTTAAACTAAGTGAAATATATCGAATGGTAAGTTATCGCACATATAACTTATATGTTGCTATCGATTCGGAGAAACTACTACTGGCGGTGTGCATCGTTAACGCGTGTGCCGTATGTTCTCGCGGCTTCAGAGGGTCGTGAGTCCAAGTCGTTAAACACACCTTCGCCGTACTTCCGTGATCCTGCATGCGACGCAGACCGCCTGCCAGAGACGTTGGAGGCAGTAACACGTTTGACCGTGATAGGTTCGATACAGATTTCCCTCTCTCTCTCTCTCTCTCTCCTCCTCCTCCTCTTTCCCTCCCGCATTGGAATTTTACGCCACCAGCGGGAGGCATAAACGTTGATATCGTTAAGGGGTAGAGTGACTTTTGAAATTTTTGCCCTTGTGAACCATTTTCCATAAAACTTGCACATTCTTTTTAGATTGTTTCCACTTAGAAGCTCTGTACATTTTTATACATATCCAGTTTCATTTGTTGAGATACCCACATACAAAAGCAAATAAAAAAAAGATAAGAATTTTAAGAGATTCCTTATCTACTATTTGTATTATCGGATTAACAAAATTTTATTGGGAGATATTTTCTTTTCGTGCCAAAATGTCTATTAAATATTTCTGTTTTTTTTTTTTTTGGATTTTGGCTATTAGATCTTGGGTTTAACGCCACCAGCTGGAGGCATAAACGTTAACATCCTTATAGGAAAGCTATAGTGACTTTTGAAATTTCTGCCCTTGTGAAGCATTTTCCATAAAACTTTCACATTATTTTTAGGTTGTTTCCACTAAGAATCTCTGTATATTTTAATATGATTCCAGTTGAATTTGCTGACATACCTACATATAAAGCCAAGTAAAAAAATGCGCTTTTTAACAGATTCCTTGCGCATTGGATCTTGTACTGACTTGGAAGCGTGTGGATATGTCATTGGAACACTTATCTAAATGTCCACTAACTTTTTTTTTAAATTCAATTTCAATTACTATATCCAAATGCCTAAAATAAATGTTTTTTTTTATTCTGTGCGAATTAACAGAACATTTATTTCGTATACACCAAACATATAGCAATACATCTGAGATATATTTTGAGGACGCACACATTTCAAATTTCCTGTTAATTTCAAGCTGAAAAAAAATCTTGGCTTTCCTAGTTTTCCTGTTTTTAATTTACGTAGTAACCATGTTAGTGATAGTTCCTTTTCCTCTTCAAGCTACTCGCGTATTTTTTGCCGCCCTTACCACTGCGAGCCCTTGGAAGTTTCAGATGTCATTAAGGCCTGTTTACAACCTTGGGAGCAATCACTATATAGGCTACGGAACCGAGTGTGTTCACAAAGAGCGACCGCAGTGTCCGCGTCTCTAACACCCTCGCACCATTTTACAGGTACACTTTAATTAGGTCAGCCCACGGTCTATCCCACTGCAACGTCGTAGTTTATCGTGCGTTTCCCTAATTGCGCCCCGTCAAAGTTGAGTCCAATTACCTTGGAATGCTCCTCTTCTCCGAATTCATCTCCGTCGTACATATTTGTGCTCAGCTGTGGTGTCAATATTGCGAGATAAATGGATGTCAGATTATGCACAAATTGCTTTGCACTCAATGAAGAATCAATAAGTTTGTGGTCCAATTATTCATTTTTTTTGCAATTAATTTTTTCCAGTAGCTTAGCTTTTCTGCAGAAAGTTTGTTATAAAAAAACTTCTGACTGAAAAAAATGAGTGTAATTAATAAGCAAATTGGGTAGATGAAAAATGGTTAAATAAGAATCATACCGCGTAAAAATAATTATGTCAAGTTGAGATCACAAATCGACATATGCCAAAAACTGACATTTTTAAGATGCGTTAAGACGAAATATCTTAGAAAATTTCAAAGCGTTCTTGAGAACGATTTGATATCACGTTTGCTGATATCAAATTACAATTCAATATCACTAAACCCAATATTTACAATTGATTTTGATCTTTCAAATGTACAATTGAATTTCCGTGCAATACTTGCGCTGAAATTAGTAAAAAACAATTAGTATCAAATCGATCTCAAAATCGCTTTGAACTTTTCTAAGATTTTTCGTCTTAACGCGTCTCAAAAATGGCACTTTTTGAGATATGTCAATTTATGATTACAATTTGACATAATTATTTTTACGCGGGATTCGGATATTATAGTTGGGAGATTAATTCGTCAAGGGTGTGGTAATCTCCCTTGAGATTACCAAAAGCTGAAGAGTTCTCCATAACTGAAGATACGTTCAAAGTTGTTTGGTATTTAATTTTGACAAGATCTGTAAATCAGTTTGGAATTTGCGCGATATTGAATTTTGTTTAAATTAGCGCTTTCGCTGTAGCTTTCCAAAAATTTGAGAAAGTAATTCAAAACTTTGTACATAATAAAAATATAATGCAACGGTATTTATTATGGCTTTTTGTAAAATAATCAAAGTTGCACCCTTTGATTATTTTTTTAGATTACACATGTTTTCAAATTTCTAATGCCCATAAGTATCAAAATTCATTTGCTCATAATTTTTTAACGTCATGTACCAAGCATAAATTTTGCATCAAATTGAAGGATTAGCTCATCTTCAGTTACTGTAACTTATTATGAAAACTGTCCACACATATAGATCTGTAATATACACGAAATTATATATTGAAGTACTCAATATATTCTTTTAACAATTTTTTGAAAAATTTTACAAAATTGTGGATAATTAAATATTGAGATTATTAATATTTTATAATAAATAGTTTTGGCTAAAAAAACCACCACATATATAAATATTATAAGAATATTTGATATTGAGTTATAATATATTTATATATTTATATTGAAAAGTTACGGCTTGACAAAATAATGCTGCAAAGTTCTACTTTATGGCTTTATTATTAAAGTAGCTTATTTCACGATAGATTAAAAGTGTTGCAGATCTATTCCCAGAAAATATCCTAAATAATTAGTATCACTTATTCTTAGAAACACTATTTGTAAGTTACAAATACTAAGTAATGTCGAGAAAAACAATTTTTTGTTCGAATCAGAGCCGAATTAAAGATTGCAGCGCCCTTAGATAAATCTAAAATTGCCGTCCTCGAGTCTAAAATCTCCAAAATTGGCTACAAATTCGTGCATAGAATTTTTCGAAAAAAAATATTATCCTAGCTAAATTTATTTGATTAGTGAGTATATCTTAACTTTTAACTATTTTTTGATATTTGATTTTTACCGATTTAATCACAAAACGCGTTCATAATTGTTTAACCTGCAAGTGGTTTTCGTTTTGAGTTCACGGCAATGTTTAAATTTATTAAGCATTTGATATTAACCATACACCCGAGTAGATGCTCCATATATATGGATTGCAGGAAGCAGGAGCGGTGCTTGAAACTTAGCTCATATCATTTGAAGCTTTGGCCTGCTGTGTAACTACGTAAAACTTGTTATGTGGGAGATCAGAGCCCAGAGAAATGCTCGAGATTACTATACTTCACAAAAGCGGTTTAGAAATGTTCAACTATGCATAGCGATTTGTTTGACGATTATCGTCAATTGATCAAAGTTACGACGTTGGCGTTGAATTTTCGCCTATTATATTCTCAAGACTTTTTTGTTGTTGTGAGCTTGTTCCCGGAAGTATTGATAGTTTTTGGCAGGACGTGAATTTCAAGGATGTAATAGTAAAAACTTTTTCTCCATGAAAGAATCTCGAGATATGAGACTCATCGATTTATCGTCACTCAACGCTTCCAGATTAGTACGCTTCACCTCGAGCTGTTGGAACGTATCAGCTGAAATTCAATTTCGTTGGTCTCGCATCTCCGAATATTCCGTCTCGACCCGTTCATCAGTTGAGACTTCGCCCACGCTGAATTTCTCTTCCTTCTGTTTCCCTGGGATTGCAGCCATCAATTAAGTATTCAACTGGCTGATCTTCACGAATATTCGAAAACGGGGAGTCTCGGTAATTGGGAACATCTGACGAACCCCTTTCGCACACATCAACAAGTTCGTTATCATTCCTATTTCCTTGCAGTATAATCGGAGCTGTCCGATTCAACACGTGCTGTTGATTCCATTAAACATTTTTTGTATCATTCTTCTGATTATGAGCCTCTATTTATCATATTTCTTATTGCATTATCAAGTATTTTACAAGATGAATATTTATTATGACTATACTTGATTCGTTGTAAATAGCGATAATCTGATTTACGATATTATACCAAAATAAAATTGGATTAAAAAAATGATATATGCGGGATTCCAGCTGAATTTTTTATGCTCTTCATTTATTGACAATTGCTTATCAAAAAGTATTTTTAAGAAGGAAATATATGTATTTTTTTGTTTGGTACTATTAGCTATATTTCCGACAGACGAATTTTTGTAAAAATCTGAATTTTTCGATATTCAGGTTTTTTAAATCGTTAATATCTTGGAAATTAACAGTCCCAACGAAAAATGTCCATTTAAAATTATAAAATCTGTTCAATTTGTAAAGAGGTATATAATGTATATAAAAAATGTACAGTCTTCCTAAAACTATGTTATATGACGCTAAACAACAATATGTCATTTAAAAATAACGCCACTTTTTATCATTTTTATATGCTTACAGAAAAATTCTGTTGAGAATAACAATATTTTTGGGGTCCTATCCAGAATGGCAAAATCTTTTAAATAACTTTTTGATAAAAAAATGTCAAAGCTAGAATCTCCGATATATTAATCTATATCTATAAATTAAAATGTTCTCAATGGCTGACCAACTGATCAACGCCTAAACCACTGAACAGGGCATTGTGAAAGTTGGAAAATATACTTCTTATCTGATGCAAGCGAATCTCCAAAAATTAGTACCCGGAAAATTGATCCCGGAAATTCAGCATCTGGAAAATTGGCTCTTAAGAAAAAAGAGAGCCATGAATTTTCTGGATCTTTTGTTCCATCGCATTTTTTATTTTAAATTTTTTTGGATGCTAATTTTTATCGGCGCAATTTGCGGGCTCTAATTTTCGGTTTACTGGCGTAACCACCCATTAATAGGCCAATTCTCAAAATTCGACCTTGAAAGGCGTAAAATAAGACAAAAAGGATTTTTATGGATCCATTAATATCCCTTTCATCCGATGAGATACGGACAGGGATGGGCTTCTACTCAATGAGAATGTATTTAAAATACTTTTTATCTAAGATGACTATAGTTAATTATTATTATAATTATGCAAAACTTAAAATTTTCATTGTGCTGCAATAATTATGAATATTTTCGATTATTTTTCCCATCGGAATTTCGGCCAATAGAAACGACGCATTTGGCCTCATATGGGGAAACCTAGCCGATTTTATTTCGGATATTTTTCGGATATTTCCTAATAAGTTGCTAAGCAATAAAAACAATTTCTGAACAACTTTTAACCTGAGAATTCTTCACATCTGTCAAACTTTTAACGAGATCTGGAACGTGATGTGAAGAATGAGCCGAAATTCCGATGAAAAAAATAATCCGACAAATACCCCTCGAGCTTCAAAATTAATCGTGTATTTCCCTCAAACTTCCCTGCATACAAACAATCATGTCAAGTTTTGCAGAAAATTCCCTCGCGCAAGCGCTCAGGATTTTTTAACCTGCAAAACTTAACACTCTTGTTTGTATGCAACGAAGTTATCGGGAAATATCCGATAATTTTGAAGCTCTTGGGGTATTACCACTGATGAATTATTCTTTTCCAATAAATTTTCATACTTAATAGGCATGATAATCCTTAATCATTTAGTCATGAAAGTATTTCAAATACATTTTCATTAAATGAATGTCCATCCCTGGATACGAATGCCGTTTTTCCTTCCAAAAATTACTCACAGACATTTTTCGAAAGACATTTCAGTTTTTAGCCCCTATCAACTCCCAAAAAGGCGAATCTGAAGAAAATTAAATATGGCCTAACTTAGAACTTATATATTTGGTAGAAGGAAAAAAAACCCTGGAAAAAAACCCAAAAAAACCACCCCAAATAAACTTTTCCGTTGACAGGGCTTTTTTCGAGGTTTTTTCCGGGTTTCATATAGTTTTCATGATGACTTGATCGCATAACTTATATTTAAGCTTCACAATCTCAACGAATAATGATATCGTTATCCAGACTTTCTTACAAGTCTCTAAGAGTGTCATGCAACTATATAAGGAAGTAGTAACACCGATGTTCTTTTTTTTTTTGCGCCAATCAACCCCCAAAAAGGCGAATCTGGCGAAAATGAAATATGGCCTAACGTAGCATTTAGACCTTGTATATATACGGTAGACGAAAAAAAACCCTGGAAAAAATATGGAAAAACAACGCCAAATTTATTTTTCCATTGAGAGGAATTTTTTTCCGGAGATTTTTCCTTCAGGTTTTTTTTTAAATTCTAGTTTTCGTATATTTATCATGATGACCTGACCGCGTTACTTATAGTTAAGCTTCACAATCTCAACGAGTAATGATATAGTTATCCTGACTTTCTTACAAGTCTCTAAGAGTGTCATGCAACTATATAAGGAAGTGGTAACACAGATGTTCTTGCTAGAGGATTTTCTACCGCAGGTGGCGAGTGAATCCAACCAGTCCGATTCGGGTTTCACAGAAGTACGAACTCACGGAGTTTGGAAGACGATAGAAGACCATTAGAGTCGATTGCAATGAGAAGAAGCCCGTACGTTAGCACTGAGGATAATGTCGAGTGGGCACTTGGCCGCTCACTGATTCTTCGACAGACAAAGTAGTTCGCCGACGAACATTGAAGCTCCTCTGTACAGCCGAGCACGACCAGACTTCCATGTACGAGCTTTGTCGTAGCTACTTTCACTGGCCTCCTTAACACTCGTCGAACTTTGAGAAAGCTTCTTCACTTCTTCTTCGCCGTCTTCGTACTTACCCTCGGATCTCGAAGAACTTTCGAGCCTTCGACAACGTTGAACCGGAAAGAGGAGATCGAACCGACTGACGAAGGCAAGATGGAGACATAACACGTCCGCAACGAACAAGTTCGGGTCGTTAAGGTTCGCGAAGGACGATGAAAATCGATGGCATGAGATATTCTTATGCTGTGAATCCAAGTGTGTTTCGAAGTTATACGCTTGTGTCACATTCAGTTACCTATCTCTCCCATTACATGGACTTTTCACATACTGACATTGTTACTAGGGGTTTTATAGTTGCTCGTGCACTTGCTTGTGATGGCAATCTTGCTTGTGTTCTAAAAGTAATGGGCTCTATCAAAGCTCAGCCCAGGCTCTGTTCGTGTCACTGTGGTAACAGCTGCCATGGGAACGGTTTGGGTTCCCGTAAGGGTCTTAGAAAAATCCGGGTCAGGGGGACCATTGATGGAGTGCGTTAGAATAATCCTGCCCAGGGGGACCATTTATGGAGTAACTTAGAATAATCCTGTCCAGGGAGACCATTCATGGAGTGACTTAAAATAATCCTGCGCAGGGGTACCATTTATGGAGTGACTTAGAATAATCCTGTCCAGGGGGACCATTCATGGAGTGACTTAGATTAATCCTGCCCAGAGGGGGGCTATTCGTGGGGAGATTTAGAATAATCCGGGTCGGGACCATTTATGAGAGGCAGAATAATTGGGCTCAGGGACGGTCACCCATCCACGTACTAAACCCTAGGGTCAGTACTTAGATGAGTGACCGTCCCAGGCCCTGATCATTGGACGTCCCTACAAATACGTAGCAATAGCTAGAAATAATTGACAATGATACGAAACTATACATTTTGTAACACACTTTGATTTGTCATATAGGCCATATCCTTAAGATCAAATTAACCATAAAGCTGTCCCGCCTGCTGCGTTTCGAAGTAGATTTTGAATCGACGAGTGAACTTTACGCTGATTCGCTTGTGATGATAGTGACCCGGAAAAGCAGAAACTTCGTCAAAAAATTTTAGTCGTTAGGAGAACATAAATATGGATCGACAAATTATTATCACGTATTATCGCAATAGAGAGTTCAGATAAGTAGATACATATAAACTGTAGAAGTTTTGTTGCTGATTGAAGTCAATCGAATTCGGCTGAGCCTGCGATTTCTGCAAGAATTTTACATTCTTTTTGGTTGTGCATTGCAATGTCTACTTAAATATTCGTCATGCCTAGCTATTTGACTTCGATGGAACTTTGATTTTCCTTTATGAATTCGTGCAGAAAAAAATCCTAGGAGTCCACGCTGAAATTCTACCAAAAAAAAATGGATTACTTAGGGGATCTCAATGAGAATCTATAAAACGCCGTCGGTCGATATTCCATATAACTTTCAAACTGTCTTGGGATTAGCATTCACGCCCGAATTTTTGTTGAATCGATATAAAAATTGCACAACTGAAAAATGTCAGTCATATTTACAGCAAATCTTGTGAGTTTCAATATTACCACTTCGAAGTGTGCGTTATTTCCCGACGTGGTTTATATTCTTACACAAAGTGCAAAAGTCTACATCTGAAAGTTTACGACCACTTACTTTTGGATAAAAAGCGGTAAGACAAAGCGCTGAGAATAAAAATGTATGAGACCGAGGTAATACTTTCTGAAGCGATTTAAAAAGGTCAGAGACTATTTTTCGATGTTGCCGACCCGATTCTGAATTGTATATCATTGAAAATGATAGCGAAGCATAAAGCACGGGTTTTTGGAAGTTCACCGAAACGTTGAAAGCATTTTTAACCAACAATTTCGGGGCAGTAGAGCGAGACCCAGTTTCTGAATACAGTGAATAGATACAAACCAACTATATATCAGTCTATAGTCCGTCTGCGCTATTACGGGAAAGGATTTCGAAGCGAGATTTGGGAAGCCAAGCGGCGAGAGAGAGACTGAGTAAGTTGCCAGTGAGGAATGCGAATATTCGAGAAACAGCTACAGTTTCACTCTCCTGCTTCCAAAGCTCAAGCCAGCACGCGTCTTCTTCTGGCAGCTTGCCGCCACGAAGCCTTACTACTGCCACTCCGCAATGCTAGCTTGCGACAGACTGTGGACACTCCCCTGGTTATATACTATGTCTCCAGTCGCAGATTAATCTCGAGAATGAATTTTACATGTCTCCGGGTACATACACTACATTGCACTAAATGTGCATTTATGCTCGCGAAACTTTACTGTTAAACTTGCCCCTCAATTACTCTTTCGTGCTCTAGATTTACCCACCTTTCTCTTGGATTCGTATGCTTGCAGTGTATACAAATGTATCTTAGCCAAATTCGCAATTTGCAATAATTTATTTTGTGGTTATGGGCATGTTTATATAATTACCAATCTCTACGAATGGGCTATTATTACTGCTATTAGGATTTTGTAGTTTCAATGTGACAATTCGATCAAATCCGGTAGGCGCTTAATCTCGAGAATGAATTTTACATGCACTGAGAGACAAATTTCATGACCAAAATGAACTAGAGCTGGAACTGTAACATTATGATCTTTGAGAACATGCATCACTCCTGCATCAATCACTAATAGATTGATTGGAAGTATTGATGCAATTGGTTCAACTGCACTCATATTTCATTCAAATTCATTATGAGTTTGAGTGAGTCTAAAATAATGAATAAAATTAATTGAAAATTATTAATCGTGCTTATTCAATCGAATAATTCTGCATATTAGTTTGGTATTACGTCTTCCTCTTCAGGATGGTACATTATTAATCGCTGAAAAAACATATTTAATTTTTTATTACATTGACGAGAATCGAACCTGCGACTCTCCGAAAAATGTTGTTGCGCTGCGCTTTAGCTCACACGGCCATTCGGATCATGTGATTGTAAGATTTTATTTGTCTATTTGAATATCGGTAACATGAAATTGCGTTTGCTGTAGTAAAAATAAAAGCACTTTCCGTTATTTTTTACGACTCTCGGTTATATCGAAAAGAGTACATTTTATCGATGTTGCCGTCTATAAACATATTCGACGAAGTTGCTTGTTTCATTTTTAGCCCGAATTAGTTTGTTAGTATTTGGGTGGATAACCGTCTCACTGACCTGAGGATCAGTACTAGGATGGGTGACTTCCTGGCTGTCTCTGGCGGTCAGTAGTTGGTTAGGTGACCATTGGGATGACTCTAAAAGTCAGTACTCGTATCTTCAGAAACAACTTTTACACAAACGGACGTGAGATCGAGTCAACCTTATATTTCTTAGAAACCAGTTGCACCGAGGTTCTTTCAAAAGCATAAAACAGTTCTCGTAACTATTCTGATACAGTTGCTTCATAGAAATCATTTTCCTCAATGGAATGACACGCGTGATTGGCTCAACCACTCGTTACACGCGTTTTAAGTACCGAAAAATTGTTGCCTTAACCCCTCACGGGGTTAAGTCAACTGCACGGCCATTGGCTCAACAGCATCAATGTTCAGTCAAAACATTGTTATGTTGACGCTCAATTACATGAAGTAGTTCTCTCAAACAAATGCATTGTATTGCCTCGACAAATGGGTGTTTGTGTCAAACTCTATATCTTTGAGCCAAAGTAATATTTGTCAACCACCGCGCGAGGTTGTCAGGATTTCAAGTTATGTCTCAGTGTGTCTCCGGGTTCATACACTACATTATACTAAATGTGCATTTATCCTCGCGAAACTTAACTGTTAAGCTTGCCCCTCAATTACTCTTTCGTGCTTTAGATTTCTCCACCCTTATCCTGGATTCGTATATTTGCAATGTGTACGAATGTATCTCAGCCAAATTCGCAATCTGCAATCATTTATTATTTTGTAGTTATGGGTATACTTATGTAATTACGAATCTGTACGAATGGGCTATTATTATTGCTATTAGGATTTTGTAGTTTGAATATGACATTATGATCAAATCCTGTAGGCGCTTAATCTCGAGAATGAATTTTACATGTCTCCGGGTACATACACTACATTGAACTAAATGTGCATTTATGCTCGCGAAACTTTACTGTTAAGCTTGCCGGGCAATTACTCATTCGTCCTTTAGATTTCTCCACCTTTATCTTGGATTCATATACTTGCAGTGTATACAAATGTATTTCCGTCAAATTCGCAATTTGCAGTCATCTATTATTTTGTGGTTATTGGCATATTTATGTAATTACCAATCTGTACGAATGGGATATTGGATTTTGTAGTTTCAACATGACATTTCGATCAAATCCGGTAGGCGCTTAATCTCGTTAATGAATTTTACATGTCTCCGGGTAGTACATACAATATTATACTAAATATGCATTTATACTCGCAAAACTTTACTGTTAAGCTTGCCCCTTAATTACTATTTCGTTTTTTAGCTTTCTCCATCCTTATGTCTTTGATTCGTATACTTGCAGTGTATATAAATGTATCTTAGTCAATTTCGCAATTTGCAACCATCTATTATTTTGTAGTTATAGGCATATTTATGTAATTACCAATCTGTATGAATGGGCTATTATTATTGCTATTAAGATTTAGTAGTTTCAACATGACATTGCGATCAAATCCGCTAGGCATTTAATCAATGGCTCAATGTAATTTACAATATGACTGGCGGGGTGTGCTTGCATATTCAAGTGGAGATTTATAGACACTCACACAGAATTTCGGACAATCACAACATTCATGAATACTCACAGAATCTCACCGACACATTTATACGTACAGAGAAAGGTCATACAGTCCATTTTGGACATTCACTGATCGACTCACAGGCTTAAATACAGACTAGCATTAAGCCTCATATTGAGCCTGGTATTATATCTTACCCTCAAATTTACGCCATTACCTGACCTTGCTAAAAGGAGTTGTGCAATATAAGTATTAGTTTACCCAACTCGTTTTTGGATCGATTTGGTAAATATCGACCGAGTCCTGAAAAACAGAAATCCTTGAGTGTTACGTCCGGTCATATTTTTTTGTTATAAAAAAATAAAGAATAAAGAAATAAAAATAAAATAAAGAAAATATAAAAATTAAATTCAGTTTTTATGAAAAATTACAAAATTAATAAATTACAAAACTCTTGAATTTAATGACTTTTGTTTGAATAATAATAATAAATTTAATATTTTGTTTTATTTTTGTAACACCCAGTAGCGCGGAGCGCTACTGAGTGTGCATTTTTATATCAATTACAGTCTCACACTGTTTTACAAAAATATTTTCTCGCGCAATAGTTGCATCTCTGAGTCGAGGACTGCTCTCGCTGCCCTTATCAGCGCACCGTCAGCGGTCCCACGACGATTAGCAGGGCACCAAAAACCTGTGAGACGTGCGATGTTCTGCATTTTTATTTTTATGTATTAATGCGCTGTGCCTTTAGCACCTCTTTTAATATCTATCATAGTCAGTCCTGTACGGCGGCTCGACCAGCGTGGTCCAGTCGCCAAATATTTCCAAATCTTTGTTTTTGAGTAAAATTTCATATAGAAGTCAAACTCGCTAACCATTAATAATGTAGATATTTCAAATCTTGAACCAGCGTAATAACAAAATTTAGACGTTTTAATTAAGTAATTATTAATAAACTTAAACAATGTAGAAACAAAAATTGTGAAACTTAATTCATCTATCATTAATAAATTTAAATGTTATAAAATACCAAACCAGTGTATAACTTTAAAACATGTGAAACTTCGATTCGCCACCTAATTGTCAATAAATTTGATTGTTTATTGTTAAAAAAGGTGCATCAGAACCAAAAGTTTATTTATTTATCATAAAATATAAATCACCGGACACCTGCTTCGATCCCTGGCCGGATCATTCCGGCCTAAAACGAGGCAAATCAATCTAGCTTCGTTGCGTTCATGGAGACTTCACCAAATCCATGACGTAACATTGAGTATCTGACTTGGATGATAAAATGTGTAAATCGAGCAGGTCAATATAGATACAGAATCTTACCGACACATTTCCACAAACTGAGGTTTTCACACAGACCTTTACGGAAATTCACTGATTAACACACTGGCTTAAATAATGGCTAGAATTGAACCTGGCACTATGTCATACACTCAGATTCACGCCAGATTCACTCAGTCAGTCCACGATGGAATCCAAGGTAGAATCGAGGATGGAGTCTGGGCAGTCTAGAATGGATTCTGGGCTGTCCAGGATGGATTCTGGACTGTCCAGGATGGATTCTGAACTGTCCAGGATGGATTCTGGGCAATCCAAGATGAGGCTCTGGGCAGTCCAGGATAGAGTTTAAGATGGACAATGGGATTAGATCGAATCCCATTCTACATCCTGGTCTACCTAGACTCCATCCAAGACGGCCCAGACTCCATCCTGGATACGTCAATTTTATGCGGGTCTCCCAGTTTGTTTTTGTATGAGTGTTAGTAAAAACCGACCGACGGTATCCTGAAAAAAGACCATTGAAGTTCTTGGATAATACATATATATAGCTACAGAATTTTATAGACACATTTACACACTCAGATTTTCTCATATAGACCCTTGCAGACATTCACTGATTGACACACAGGCTTAAATAGAAATAAGCATTCAATCTCAAACTGAACCTGGCATTATGACTTATACCTAGATTCACGACATTGCATTACGCTAAGAGAGGATGTCCTGAATAAGTATTAATTTCCCAAACTTGTTTTTGGATGGATCTTGTTAAAAACCCTCCACATCCTGAAAAACAACATCCTTGAATTTTTTACTTGGGTAATAATAACGTGCACAAACTTCAGAAGCTAATACAGCTCCCCACTGGTACGATGGTAACTTGCAGTATCCGTCAAGAAAGTTCTAAGTACAATGCACAAGAAAAGCTGCATGGGTTATATTGACCGGGGTTTAAGATAATTCCCCATGCAACCCTCAAAACGGTAGTTATAGCTTTATGAACGATTTCAAACACCTAAAACAGCAACTATTTCGAAAGCCTCTTAAAAAATCTCTTGAAGTCATTTTATGCGTCGTTTTTCGACCACTTTCCGACGACAACTTCATTTAAGACGTCCTTAAGGGAATGGTACTCGAAAACTGCTGAAAATATGACGCATAAAATGGCTTCATGATGTCTCTTAAGGTGCTTGTTAGATTTTTGATGTGCCAGTAGCGGATTTATTATCTTCAAATATCAATTATGAGGATGTAATTAAGAAAAAACCTCTAGGAAAGTACAAATAACACAAGATGGTAATGAAGGCAAATTGTGTATGATCCTCTTGAACAACATTTTCCTTGCAGTACGAGTAGAGTATCCAATTAAGCAATACACCGGTTTTAACGCGTATGGAATATATATACACAAGTACTACAATTAGAATATTCATCGCTAGAGAATGCAGTGCGCCCTTGCAGCTGTTGCTGATTAAATGCATCGCGTTAATCCAACTACGTCCACATTGTTAGCGGAGTGAATAAGGAGTGCGAATGGACATGCACAAAAAAAAGGAAACCCCGCGCGTTGTTGGAGTCTGTTGAAGACAGATTGGGTTAACTCGTAGTGTTTTTGTAGTGTATGTACTAGAGGTTGGACCGCGCTGATACACAATTCCTCTTGCATAACTCACTCTGGTATCTAATTAAACAGTAGCTACAATTCCCAACACAGAACTACAAATTACATCGTACTATCGAGTATTTAGGAACCTTGCTGTAGATGAGATGGCTTTGCCTTAAGGGAACTGAGTACACTGAAGATCATAAACATTAAATTGTGCTGTAATTACACATATGGAATCTTACAGCTTGATAATAAAACTTTTTTTAACTGCAGGATATTGAAATTTTTTGATAAGTTGTTTTTATTTTTTCTAGCCTCGTTTGTCCGTATAAATATTCTCTAATAAAAGAGTAACTCATATGCCGTCCTTCATGTCAATGTGCAAGTTTTATTGAATTTCCTTGTCAAATTATTAAGGTTGTTGTGGGGTCTGGGCTTGCGGGGAGACTAGGGGGCGCGCGGTGTGCGGTGCGGTTGGTGTGCGAATGAGACAGCTGCGTATTCAGTTCGCAAGCGAAGACGACCAAGACTTTTAAAAAATTAATAATTAAATAACGGTGCTGTCGATCGTCTTCCAAAGGTGCCAAACGTTAAAGCGATTATCGTTTAAACTATACATAGTTGTTTTATGTACGTGGTAGCATTTTCTTAGCTGTTATAACATAAATACGGCGAAATCGCCAGAACTCGCTATAACAATAGTGCAATAGGTTGTAAAATGTGCGATTTTTTTTCTTCTAAATGGTGCTGTTCACCGTTCTAAAATTTCACCAGACTATTTGCAAAGGGATCATGAACATTCGTGAAAATTTTCATTGCAGTGGTAGTATTTTGACTTGGCCCCACAACAACCTGGAAAGAAATCGAATTGAGTAGACAGTTTACCCCCTTAATTACCGGTAATACGTCAGTTTTCATAATTTCCAATTAATATTCACTTAAAAATTGCGCTAAAAGAGGTTCTATATGGAAATTCGTACATCGATATGTAGGGGGTAGTTTACCCTCTTACACATGTTTTCCCGCAAATAAGCAAAAACATGTAAACTGTAATTTCACTTTCCCTTTCAAATGGTACATGTTTCATGAAATTCCATTGGTAAGTATTTTAAATATGATGAAAAGAAAATTTGGGGTGGTTTAACTCCACAAGAGAATTTTTTTTTTAAATGTTAAGATGGACTTTTCATTACTCGTGATAAAACATATTTTCATTTTCATAGTAGTTTAGGTGAAATTGTATTATCACCTCTCGACTGCCGAACTTTGGGGATTGATTTAATAATACGTGTCTATTAGTTTTCCAACGGCTACAACATAGTTGCGTTTCATCGAAATCGGACAAGGACACTGAAGTGACTTTCCTTGTGTGTGTATTCAAACTGTTTGTGTGCAAAGAAATGTATATAATCAAAATGTCGTGGAAAGAGCGCGTGAACATTAAAAATGTGAAAGAAAAATGGTGTATAAAATAGAGTTTGGTAGAATTGTGCGGGAAAGAAAAGTTGCCAAGCCACATACTTATCGCACCCCACGTAAAAATGATGTATCCAGAATGGAGTCTGGGCAGTCTGGGATGGAGTCCGGGTAGTCCAGCATGGAGAATGGGATTTAATCCGATCCCATTGTCCACCTTGGACTCCGTCCTGGACTGCCCAGACTCCATCCTGGATTGTCCACACTGAGAGAAGAGTTTGTTAACAGTTAACAAATCTTGGTTAAATATGGCGAAATGAACCATTTAGTTATTCTTATTGAATCTCACTTGAGGCAAATAAGATTTGTTAACTATTAACAAGCAAATTTTATTTAGCTCAAGTGAGATTCAATAAGAATAACTAAATGGTTCATTTCGCCATATTTAAAGAAGATTTGGTAACTGTTAACAAACTCTTCTCTCAGTGCAGAATCCATCCTACACAGCCCAGACTCCATCCCGGTTTCTGTCCTGGATTCCATCCTGGAAGCCGCATCTTTTTTACGCGCGACTGCTGTCAGTTTTGCAAACTTATGAGTCTGTTTATTAGCCTCAAGACAATAATTATATCGGTAAGACATTAGAAAGATAATTTTCCATAACGTTTCTGAAATATTGGCTTTATACAGATAAATTCCAACATGCAATTAGTTTCCAAGAATCAAGAATAGAATTGAATGAATGGTAGCAATTTTTACTTCCGATTTCCGTCGTCAACGTCGGCGTTGTTCGCTCTTACATTTATTTTTCATTTACAAATCCGGTTTATCGATCTTTGTTTCCAAACGAAGATCTGTATTTCACAATCATGGCGATCAACAATATTCAACTCAATTAAACTTTGTGAAGATTGGAATTCTACTTATGCCTCACGTATTTGCCACAATCATGACAAGTCGTTGCATTGTTCGACTTTGGTTCCCTGCACAATTCAGTATTATTTCATTTCCGCCGATAGCATTATATTACCGATGGAGCCAATTAGAAGTTTTGTGTAATCCGCGTCTCAATGTCTGCCAAGTCACACACTGACCGGCATGCACTGCTGTCGGTTTTGCAAACTTATAATTCTAGTTATTAGCCTCAAGACAATTACATTAGTAAGACATTTGAATGATGATTTTCCATGGAGCTTTTGAAATATTGGCTTTGTACAGATAAATTCCAACATACAATTGGTTTTCAAGAATCAAGAACAGAATTGAGTGAATGGTAGCAATTTTTACTTCCGATTACCTTACCCTTTCTCTATATTTCCGTCATCAATGTCGGCGTTGATCGCCAGTTCATTTTACGTTCGTCGAATCCGGTTTATCAACTTTTGTTTCCAAACAAAGATCTGTATTTCACAATCATGGCGATCAACAATATTCAACTCAATTAAACCTTGTGAAAATTGGAATTCTACTTATGCCTCACGTACTTGCCACAATCATGACAAGTAGTTGCGTTGTTCGACTTTGGTTCTCTGCACAACTCAGTATTATTTCATTTCCGCCGATAGCATTATATTACCGATGGAGCCAATTAGAAGTTTCGTGTAATCCGCGTCTCAATGTCTGCCAAGTCACACACTGACCGGCATGCACTGCTGTCGGTTTTGCAAACTTATAATTCTAGTTATTAGCCTCAAGACAATTACATTAGTAAGACATTTGAATGATGATTTTCCATGGAGCTTTTGAAATATTGGCTTTGTACAGATAAATTCCAACATACAATTGGTTTTCAAGAATCAAGAACAGAATTGAGTGAATGGTAGCAATTTTTACTTCCGATTACCTTACCATTTCTCTATATTTCCGTCATCAATGTCGGCGTTGATCGCCAGTTCATTTTACGTTCGTCGAATCCGGTTTATCAACTTTTGTTTCCAAACAAAGATCTGTATTTCACAATCATGGCGATCAACAATATTCAACTCAATTAAACCTTGTGAAAATTGGAATTCTACTTATGCCTCACGTACTTGCCACAATCATGACAAGTCGTTGCGTTGTTCGACTTTGGTTCCCTGCACAACTCAGTATTATTTCATTTCCGCCGATAGCATTATATTACCGATGGAGCCAATTAGAAGTTTCGTGTAATCCGCGTCTCAACGTCTGCTAAGCCACACACTGACCGACATGCACTGCTGTCGGTTGTGCAAACTTATAATTCTAGTTATTAGCCTCAAGACAATTACATTGGCAAGATATTTGATAGATGATTTTCCATATCGCTTTCGAAATATTGGCTTTGTACAGATAAATGCCAACATACAACAGGTTTTCAAGAATCAAGAATAGAATTGATTGAATGGTAGCAATTTTTACTTCCGATTACCTTATCCTATTTCCCTCATCACCTTCGCCGTTGAGAGCCAGTTCATTCATCAAATCCGGTTTATCGATCTTTGTTTTCAAACGAAGATCTGTATTTCACAATCATGGCGATCAACAAAGTTCAACTCAATTACACTTTTTGAAAATTGGAATTCTACTTATGCCTCACGTATTTGCCACAATTATGACAAGCCGTTGCATTGTTCTACGTTGCTTCTCTGTACAACTCAGTATTATTTCATTCGAACCGATAGCGTTATAGTACCGACGTAGCCAATTAGATGTTTCATGTAAACCGCGTCTCAACGTCTGGTATTGTACACGCTTGCTCGTGTTAGCCGAGAAACAGAGAACAGTGTGCCCGAAAACTTTACAACCGCGTATAGCGAGTATGACGTGGAGTGAGCCAAATACTTGGTAACAGCACCGAAGACAAGGAATATACGCAGCTTTCGTACTCACTTGCATATTCTCTTTACTCTGATTTGCACTCCAAGCTCTTCCCAACATTCACCACCAAAACCGCACCACGACCACTATGCCTTTCATCTGGCTTGTACGCCGTAACTTCTTGGTAGCTGCGTTAAGCCTGAACAAATATAATGCCAAGAGAAATAGTGTTATTAGTACTTGTGGCAATATAAGCTATACACGCGGCGAAAAATCTGTATTCGGTAACTATAAAGTGACAACTGAACTGAATTTAATTCCATGCGACGACATTTTTATAGTTATGGCAACCATAAAATAAATGCTGATAATTTATAACTCGTGTAATGACATATAACTGAAGAACGGCTCGAAGAATCGAGCTAAGATTTGGCACACGAATGAACAAGCAGCAAGTCTTTGATTATTGCAATTTTTGACAAAATGTATGGAGAAATTTTTATTTTACAATTTTCGCTAGAGTGTGATTGCTCTCATTTTCGTCAAATTTTGCGATATCTTGCTAAATATTTCTTCATAAGTGCAGGTACATTTAATATTGTTTGGGATTGAAGTTGGCCTGGAAAGCAATTCATATTTAATGGAGTTTTGAAATGGATTATTTTATAGAGGAAAAATGTGTTAATCTACGTTGGCAACATTATTGGCAATAGTAATACTATAATAATACTATAATAATAAAGATAATACATTTTGGTTATTGGTATAGATTACCGCTGATACTTGCCGAAGATATAATGGGAAGCAATTCGTTTCATTGATTATAGTCAACTTCACTTTTTTTCCGAAATTTCTCTCCAGCTCTTGACTATATCGGTATTACAAATCGACAAATAATCGAATTAGCTCATTCGATTAATCATAAATTTTCATATTATCTCACAATTAATTAAGAGTGGTACTATAATGCGTATATACGAATCAAGTCCCATTGCGGTTAGACTAGGTGAACAAGAGCCCGATTGAACGCTGGGAACCAGGCGAGAAGCTGTGGACGATGGATCGATCCCGGTGTGTCTGGAACACGATAGCGCGGGTCTAGCCGATTCGTTATCCATTCTGTCGAGGAAACGCATTCGGATAAGCTTCGTTAACTGTACCTTGTGTTAACGTCTCTCCAGAAGTGGGTCTCAGATACTTGCTGAAGTAAAAATTGCACACGTTACATACATGATTGGCGGGTTCACGTTGTAACAGGAAAATAAAGTAACACGTTCCTTGTCGTCATTGCGCTCGTTTTCATCCTTCGCCAATTCAGGGAACATTTTTGTCATAAGCAAATTATTAATTATATCTCCTGTTTTCGGTGTTGTTCAAATTATAGTTAATGACAGCGCAAACCGGCAACATAGCCGAATTAAAAAAAGGTATTGACGAATATAAATCAAGACCAAATAACGCTGTAATTCGTTTTGCGGGTTATATCTGCGATTCTGATTTGTCAAAGGGCTCATGACGCGCTACATGGAAAGAAAAAAGTAGTTGTGAAAACTGGTTTATCGGTCCCGACAACCGATCGAAATAGTTAGCATAGCGCGAACTACTCGGTCGGTTGAAGAAACTATAACCTCGTTGATAGAGTATCGATAATAATAATGACCAGCTGAGATCATAACCTCAACTCACCGGTTGGTTGGCGTAACGAATCATTTGGATTGGATGGCAGCCGTGATAGTTGCAGGAACCAAATTCTTGGTTATACGTACTATTTTTGCTACCAACCGAAAAAAATTAAGACTACGATTGCGATTTAGTTTCAGTAACTAACGCGCGGCACAGCATATACTGGAATTGGTAGCCAGAACTACTTTTTTCTTTCCGTGTAACGCTAACGCCGAAATATCGAAGCTCGCTGAATTACTGAAAATTATCACCACTTGTCCGTCAACTGTCTTGAGATCCGACTGATCAGCACTCGAGGGGTCTGTCGACGATATTTTGTCGAATATATTTTTTGTATAATTGTACGACGATAGAGAAATCGTCAAAAGAATCCGTTATTGTCCAGAAAAGAGAATTGTGTGTTTTGCAGAGTAATTCAATAAACTCACGTCTGTCAAAATAGTCAAGTATACTCTTATTTGTCCGAATTGATTTCGCAATAATACTGGGTCCTCCTATCTTCTCTTTGATCGTCTCATAGATTATTTGAGTTAGCTTTAGCCCAGATTAGAAATTTAGTTTATTAGTTTGACTTAAAACAAACTGGCGCCCATATGGTATAAAATTTAAATAGTTCGACAAATCAGAACCCTGTCAGCGCTTGACCCAGGCCGCGCCAGGTGAAGGCTTTCACTGTTATAAAATATTCTGTCAAAAAGAGAGCCGGTTTCAACCTATACAATAAAATTAGTAAGATTTGCTACTAACAAGTACTACTTTTGTATTTAATTTTTTGTCAGTCCATTTTCATCTTCATTTGTCAGTCTATTTTCATCTTCATTACGAAGAAATGGACGAAAATTAATGTTGCCATCAATCGAAGTTACGGATACCTTAAACTGATCGAATGGTAAGCACTCTTTTCCATATTCATCCACTGATATTTATTAATGATGATATTATTAGGATTTAGTCGCTCGATTGACATTCTACCATCGCCAATTTTTGTGAGGTTACGCATAAGTTTCGTTTGGATCAGAGTTGTAAATGCCTAATACTTATAGAAATAATGATGATGATACGATCAGCTCTATAATTATGATTCTATAATATTAACATGTAGCGATTGTAATACGATGATTAAACTTTGGAATGGCTGCAAGAATTATTATTTTTCAATTAAAATTCACGGTAATCCTTTTGAAAAAATGGAAAAAATAAGTAATGCATTACTTATTTCTTCCATTTTTTCTACTATTTCTTGCAATATTAAATCGAAAATTAGTATTTTTTTCAGCTATTCAAATGTTTACACTCTATCTTATAATCACTACATATTATTATTATGAAATCATAATTACAAAACAAATTGTACTGAAAACTATATCTCATGAATTAATGAGGATTTACAACTCTGGTTTGGATTATGGCCTTCGATGATATATTATTGCCATACCGAACGGTGAATCAGCCTAGATTTTCGACAGTTTCTTTTAAAATATTCATTGCCTTGAAGGTATAGTTTAGTATTTGTTTATCTAATTTAAAAGATAGACATTTTTAAAGGTAGAAGGCTGCAGGAGCTAGGTTTCTTATGCCTGTTATGCTAAATGAACAATGCGTTACGCGATGTATTTCCTATCGTGTAGAAAAAGTCCGGAATCCAGGATGGAGTCTGGGTTAATGAGGATGGAATCCAGGGCAGAATCTAGGATCGAATCTGAGTTGTTCAGGGTGGAATCCAGGGTAGAATCCAGGATGGATGCTGGGTTATCCAGGATGGAATCCATGGCAGAATCCAGGATGGAATCTAGGTTGTCCAGGGTGGAATCCAGGGCAGGATCCAGAATGGTGTCTGCGTTGTCCAGGACGGACTCTGGGCAATCTAGGATAGAGTCTGAGTAATCCTGGATGGACTCCAAGATGGACAATGGGATCGGATTGAATTCCATTCTCCAGAATGGGATTCGACTATCCAGACTCTATCCTGGACACATAATTTTTACTTCTTAACGAACCCACTCGATCAAAACAGTGTCAATACTTTACACTTACGATGTCCAAAAAAGCATTCGTTGTTGAATGGCAATCTTAGTAATGCGTCTATAAAGGTTAGACCGGTTATTTAAAGCATACTTTTTGAGTCCTATCCTAAGTTGAAAGGATGAAGGTTCGACATCCACATTTACAAATTTTAGACCAAGGTTTTCCCCGTTCACTCTAAGTGGGTAATATCTGCCATTTCCAGAAGTTCTGCGAACGTTCATACCCTCGACTTACTCGCCGGTATTGCCACTTTTAGGTTTCGAAAAGGGTCTAAATTTTAACTCAGGATATGAAAGCTATATACAGGTTTTCCATCAATGGTTTTCTGGAAAGTAGTAAATGGTGATTCTGAATTAGTATCGAACTCTGCTCTGGCTAGTAGTCGTACAGTAGATCGATCCTTTATATAGAGTATTTCAACTGAGAATCGGTACTGTGGTGTAGTAGGTACTATATTCGCCTCTAACCCAGAGCTATTGGTATGTCAAGGGTTTGAATCATGCTGCCGTCGTTTCACAGAATATAACAATATTCGGACCCGATACAGTTCCAGTATATATATACGTATACTCGTAAACCGGTGTTTACATTTTCTTCGAAAAACGATTTTGCTCTAGCAGCCTGAAGGGAACATAGGTTCGCTTGCACTGGACCGACGATATCGACAGAAATTTTCTGCAGTTTTCCTCTGTCGTTTCGGTTCTACCCAGAAAAGAATGCGGTACGATTCTTCGTGAATTTTCAAGAGTCACGGCGATAAAAAAATAACATTTCAATTATAATTTTAAGAATTACTTCTTGTCAATAAAAAAAAAACTTTTTCTCTACGATATTTTTATGTACACGAAGTTTCACTCCTTTTGCGTTATTCGGCCATAAGCAGTTCGACAATAAAAAGTGGATAGTAAATTTTATACTCAAATTGAGTATATGGTTTTCACACCAATCAACCATTTCGGTCGCAACACACAATTGAAACACGCCTATGAAACAAGGAAACTGTTTCTTTGATTTAATGAAATCTTTTCTTTGAAATTGAAATGCACCATTTCATTGAAAGCAAAGAAGAATTTCCTTAAAGTCAATGAAGAAAAATTCAATCCACCCATTTCTTTGGAATCAATGAAAACTTTTTTCTCGGTGTGATAGAGAACAGTAGAACGGAACATCAAGATATACGGACTCCCTTTTTATGATACTAGTTTATGCATTGAGAAAAAAAAAAGTTGGAATGAACTAAATCGGCGTACACCCTACAAAAATATAGTTAAAACATCTAAACAAACCCAGACAACATAGTAAGTGGGATCGATCATGGAAGTTTGGAAATGTTTACTTATACCGTGAATAGAAAAGCGATGGACGCGGAGGGGCGCTCGCGAAACGTCTGGGCATTTTCGGGCAACTTTGAGGTTATGACGGCGATCGATGAACGATCGACGCTATAGACGGGAGCTGTATTTTTTGTAAATTTCATGTCGTACGAAACTACAGACGTTTTGCAGGCTGTCAATAGACTTTGCGTTATTTTTCGTAATGTGAATTACTTTACCCTGTATGCGTATGAAGATTATTCCGAACATTTGTGGGCGCAAAATATAGAAAAGTATGAGATGCGTAGTATAGCGTTGAACAGCAGCCTAAATAGTACAGCGGGCGACGCCTAGTAAATCTTTGTATGTGTCTGGAAAAAAATGCCATTTTTCCACTTTGAATCCGGATTACTATACGAATCTGAGAATGAGTACTATATTTTTCTTTCGGTGTAGTTCAAACGAATTTTTCATTAGGACAAACTAATATTTAGTTTCGTCAATAATTATTCAATTCAGTTATTTGAAATATATTTGCAGTAACCGAAATATTTGTTATGCCAATTAAAAATTCGTTTGAAACAGGATGTATGTCGATTTAGTTCATACAAACATTCTTTTTTCTTAATATGATGACCAACTCTCAATATTTTGATAGTAAGTACTTAGATGTTTCATGCACGATCTAATGCAAAAAGTTCATTACAAAATGGCTTTTTGTTTCCCTTCTCTTTTTCTGACCCATTTGACGTTTATCTTTAATTAAGTTTAATATTTTTCGTAGGGCCTAAAAAATGTCTATCTATTTATCTAAATCATGATCGTCCGAAATGTCCAATATTTCCAATGTTCCCCTCAATATCCCTGCACCCCATTAATAAAGAAAAGCAAAATGAAACATCGGACAAAGTGACACATCTCGTTGAAAACTTCATTATATGCATGTTGTGTACACATTCCTCTTGTTATATCAAAAATCATAATAGTACAACATATAACTTTTTAAAAATCGTAATTCTTTACAAACTTGTAGCTATTTTATTTCTCTCTCTTTAGGGTTTACACATTTTATTAAATGCGGTAAAAATTTTTGCTGGCAAATTGATGGAGATCTACACCATTTTATAGTACCCAGATTCGGCATACATTTTTTTATAACCTTAAACTGTTGCTCTACTGTGTCCGATAGCTCGCCTCATAAAGTTGAAAAAGGTTATCCGTAATTTGTAATACTGCTGTACACAAATTTCAATCAATGCAATATATCTCAAGCTTAATCTGTAATTAGAAATTTGTGTCCCATGTATTAATTAAAATTAATTAAAAAAGAAAAATATGGATACTCCAAATAATTAAATAAAAATTATTGGACCACTGAATCATTTCATAATTCATTGTTCATTGGTGATATTGGAATAATTTTTTAGATTAAAACACAGATTACAAAACTTTTTATTATGCCTTTTATTATCGGTAGTTCGCCACGCCAGTTTTAATAATAAAATGGCTGGCTTAATGGTCGTGCGGTACTAGTGCGCCCACCTTTCCTTTAAATTTGCTAGGATTACCATTTTCCTGTAATATGCAAATAATATTCCTGAATCGGTGGAATTACTCGGCCGCTACAACTAACTTTAATTCCCAACTAACCCAAAACACATGCCAAATGGTCGCCCATACAAGTTGACTTCCTAACTCTTGGTCATTAATACCTTCGACGTAAATTTTGAAATTCAGAAAATCTGTTAAACGAAGATAAAACCTTGCATATTGCTCCCTCATCATTTTTGAATTTTTTGAAATATATCTCTGAAGAAACAGATTCGTGTAAATTAAAAAATAATAAGGGAACAATATGCAAGCTTGTACTTTGCGTCTTTGTTTTAGAATAATTTGAAAAACTGTAATTTAGCGAAAATTAGTCGTGCACAAATATTACAACAAAATTCGAATTCACAGTAAAAAAAATCAATCGTTTTCGTTGCTGTTATATTCCAATTTCCGTCCTACTAAAGTAAAAAAATTATATATAGAGTACATTAAAAAATATATAGTTCTAAACATCGAATTGTAGATATATAATTTGCAAATACTCCTGACTTCACAGTTCGTCTTATATATAAATTGTATATAGAGTTTATATAGACTGTATATGTTCAATTCCATGTGTCGGACTATAAATTTTTTTTACTTGCACTGAAAAAAAAAAATGTAGAAATTAACTAAACCGGCGTTTGCCCTCGTTCAAACAAATTTCTCGTTTGGGACTACCAAATGTTTAGTGTCTTCAATAATTATTTGATTCAGTTGATTAAAATATATTTGCGGTAACCAAAATATTTGTTATACCAACTAAAAATTCATTTGAACGAGGGTGAACGCCGATTTAGTTCATTCTAACATATTTTTTTCTCAGTATGGGGATGTTTGAAATTTTAAAGCCCTGAAAACACACACACACACATACATCCGGACATTCTTTCCAAACCACATTTCTGACTATTTTGCCACATTCTGAATGGCCCAAAATAAAAATCTCGAAAAAAAAAATTAAGGAAACAAAGTATCCTCCATGAGGAAGCAAAAATGAAGCCTATGTCTAAACTCATTACTTTTATTTCTTCAATTATACAACTATCGACTTTCACGAACAAATGTACCAAAACAGGCTATATTTTTTATTTTATTTTTTCTTTTTTTCTTTCCGATTTTCTTGTTTGCGATTTAAAGAGATTTCCGAATGTCCCCGACACCGCCTATTTTTCACGTAATCTTATTTGAACAGACTTACAAATATTCTCTCTTTGTTACTTTTTATGCTACTAGAATTTTGTACGATAATGGCAAGTTACATGATCTCTCTCGGGAGAGTTTAGGTAAATTTTCGTATTTACAATTCAAATATACGGGGGTCAAATGAATCGGCCAATTTAGGGGAAGCTAGAACTATGATGACTCATCGAAAATGGGGTATCCTAACAGTGCTTGCTGCACATACAGCTAGAGATAACCCCTCGCCTCTGCAAACTGATTGATTGTTATCCCACTATTATACGCGTCAGGCGGCATTTGCCAGGATCTGCTGGCATCCACCAGCCACTACTACGAGTTTACGAACATCGCCGATCGTTCGATCGATCGTAACTGGTAATGCGCAATACACATCGGCTATAAAACGCTTGACGTTTCAAAATGTGGCTCTGTATGTCCGTATATGAGTCATTCCATACCTGGTGGGGCATTCATTTTTTCTGTAGTTTGTAAGCATAATAATGAAAATTCTGTGAAATTTTGAAAAAAAATCGGAATGGTTTGGCTCAATGAAAAAAAAAATTATTTTATTTTGTCAAAAAATGGCGGATTTTTTTTCGGCGTGTATGGAAACATTTTTATCGAAATGTACATTCAAAAAATGAATTTTTATAGAGGAACAAACTCTTTGTACGATCGGTAATTTTGAATATACAGCGATTTGAAAAAAAAAAAAAATGAATTAAAAAAATCATTATTAAATTTTGGACAAAACATAGGTGCTAAAATTCTAAAATAATTTGTGGACGCTCGTGATGGTCTAAACAACTTTTGAAAAAATTATGAATACTTTTCACGACTATGCTAAATTTGGGAGGCCCACTTGATGTGGAATGACCCATATAAATATAGGTTTGTGCGGAAGGTCGGGAAAAATCCGTCACCGAGATTGCTACTAGGATCTCGTGAAAAATCGGCTTTACGGTGTTTCGCGTGAACCTGGTAAAAACGCTTGACGACATTGTGAACAGTACCGGTAAATTTTATAGCTTCATCTTTTTCATCGTAAAAAAATATAAGGAAGATACAATGATTTTTTTTATTATTTCGTAAATATAAAAATCTAACGACAAAATCTCTGAAATAGCTTCGTACGAACATTAGGTATCGTGAAGTGAACCATCTTTTTTTCGAAACTTTTCACATTTTTTGCCTTTACTAAGTTTTAGCACGATTCTATGCATTTTTTCAGATTTTTTATATATCTCGTTAGGAAAATACTTTTTTTCTTTTTAAATTCAGATATTCAAAAAAATTGTCGTTGATCTGGAAACAATTCGTTTTCGGACTGCCAAAAACAAGTGTTCTAAAATTAACTCTAATTCTTATTCTTAAAATCCCATTTATCATTGAAGTAATGAAATTTTTTTTTTCCTATTTTAGAGTTATTGTTTCAATCTCTCATAAAATTGTAGGAATTTGATGGAAAATGAGTTTACAACGCTTGTTTTTGGCAGCCCTCAAATGAAGGATTTATTGGGTCAAGAACACCTTTTTTCAGTGTATATCTAAAAAAAAGTCAAAATCGTTTATCACCTCAGGATGTAAATTGCATTGGGAACATAGTTAAGGTAGTTCTGTCGGTACGCCTTAGTCATAAATCTCAGAGTCTATATGACATTAAAAAATAATCATACGCATCACTTTGACTGCCTCAATAATAATATAAAAAATAATCGAGAATCCTTCGAAATTGTCGTAATCAAATTAAAACGATTATTTGTAAGTAGTTGATATGTTTAGTGCGGATTTGACTTCATTTTTACGATAATTAGGTTAGGAAACGTCATTTGGCCCGGTATCGTGCACTTTGACCTTGGTTCAATTAAACATTATTCCGGAGACTTCACCTTTTTTCATGATGCATCAAGTCCTAAATGATTTGCGAATCCGTAGTACTTTTTATTTTTTCTCTATCTTTGATCTAAGTATGTTAACTTTCGATTTAAAGATCAATTTTTTCAGCCCTCCCGTGTGCACCGTGTAAAAAGATCGATTTTCAAGTTTAAATTATTGATTCAAATGCTCGGTAAAAGCCTTCAAGATTTTGTGCAAGTAAAATTGAATAGCTAAATTACAACATGTCAAAAATTCATGCATATGAGTTTGGATTGCCTTCGCGACAGAACTACCTTAATATGAATTAAATTCACGTAATTAACGAGAAATGTTTGTTCCATAAAAGATATCACAGTAAATGTTAATATTGCCGACAACAATATTACTGATTGTTAATACATTTCAACATCAATTACTTGTCGTGTAACTCAGAGTTTATTCGATGATTTGTGACTCGATTCTCTCGCTGGATAATAAATTTTACAGGGAGAATTTATGGGTCTGTTTTGTGCGCATCGAAAACGTTTCTCCCTACAGTTGATTCTCTGTTACATTTTCTGGCTGATCAATCGTTTTGGTAAAAAAAAGCGATTCTGTGGCAGCAATTTAGTGATTTAAGCATCTTCATTCTTTGTCACCAGTGCTGATGTTCAAATAAATAAAAAATTAATAATTAATAAAAATAAAGATAATTATGACTTATGTTATGCCAAATATATACCATTGCCATCTACACTATTAAATTTGCTTACAAATTTCCATTACCGGAAATTTTATTAATCAGCTGATATAATAAATTTAATACACAAATTTAATAAAATTACAATGTTTTATATTAAATTTTTTAATTTTCATAGGATTTACTAGAAAGTATTTAATTTTACAACAGAAAATAATAAAAAATTACGATATTTTAACAGTATACGGTTCTAATATTAAGATAGATGAAAATGTAATAATCAATGAAAATTTTGATAATTATGACTTATGTGACTCCAAATTTGAACCATTGTTTTTGCATCTACAGACCCATAGAAAAAGAATTTTAGGGTAGTAGAAGTTGCGTTACTAGAAATATTTCCAGTTTATAAAGAATTTTTTAGAATCATTGAATTTTGTCGTTTTCCAGAATGGATCTTGTAAAGATGTCTAACAATGACTTTTTAGAACAGTGGGATTGAAATAATGGACTACAAAAAATAACAATAATGTTTTCCCTGCAAGAAAGTAATGAAAACGTAAACACAGTAATTTTGTTATTAAAGCGGTATCCAGATAATCAAATTAATCCAACCTATAGGAAGCCTCTTAATAAGATTTCATTAAGTCAATAAAGAAAAAAAGATCTTCACTAAATTGGAGATGTAGCATCACTGAATATTGTTTCCTTTACGTGTAAAATTGACACGGAAAGAAATGTTTGGTTGTGGCAACTACGTTTTCGATTTGCTGTACACAATGTCTAAAAAATTAGTTGCCTCAATCATATCGAATAGTAACCTCAACTATTCACGATTAGTTCTCGCGAGATTAGTTAGGTTAACTAATCCAATCGTTGAGACTACCACTCGAATAGTTGGGAATACCATTCGAATCGTCGATAGTACCATTCGAATCGTCGGTATTACCATTCGAATCGTTGGTATTACCATTCGAATCGTCGGTATTACCATTCGAATCGTTGGTATTACCACTTGAGTTGTAAGGGAAATAGCATAATCGATTAGTTGTGTCAACTCATTTCTTGGTTATGGCAACTAATATATTTTTACCGTGTATGGATTGCATCGAATTTTGTAAAAGTTGATGACCATTGATCAAATCACTTTTTCACCGTTTCACGCTACTTTGAATATACTCACAAGAAAAACTCGAATAAAAAAAATTACATTAGAAATTACTTCCTCTATGCTGAAGCAAAATGGCATTCTACTCTCATAATTGAAAATAAAAGGTAAATTAATGATATAACATTCTTCACTTTGATGTTAAAATAGTGTACAATTTTATACCTATTTTGTTTTTATGCCGGCTAATGGAGAGTCTCCACAAGAAAAGCTTCGGCAATCCGGAAGATGAAAAAGTGTGTCGAGTTTGTGCCATAAAAATTTTAACTTTCTTGCCACCTACACACTCGCACTATTTCCCATGAGCAAACTTTTTTTCCTTATTTCTCGCACCACTGCTTTCCAACCAACTTTCGTTTCAATTATTCATCGTACACTAAAATAAGTATAATCCAAGTTACGTTCGAGCGACGCCGCAGGTCCGAGAAATATCCTCCAGTGTTGTCGCATTAAATACACTAGCCGGAAGGAGGAATGAGAATGAAGCAGCAACAAAAGAAAAAGTGAGCAGGACCAAGAGTAGCAAACAAAATGAAAAAGATAATGAAATAGCAAGAGGGCGCATATTTTATTATTCACCGCGATGCACCTTTGAGTATATTATTACTCTAACTCTGTAGTTAATTCATACTCCCAAGGATGATTGCGTACGTGACGCGTGTATAAACCATAATTAAATTACCAAGTAAACACGTGATAGAACAGCAATGTAACCCGAAAGTTACATGTAATGTTACAGTGTTTCACTTATGAAATTTTAAGAAGATGTAACATAAGAGTAACATGCAATATTTAATTTGTTATATGGTAACGTAATTGTTACATGACGTATTTTCGTTACAGTTACATCATAAAAATTATATAACTGTAACGTAACATGCTCGTAGCAATTGAAATGTAACTTTGGTTACATGTACGTAATATTATCGGAATGTAACATAGTAACATTACAACAATTTTGTAAAACTATGTAATGTTTACATAACACGTATATCACATTGGTTACATAACAACACTGACATGCGGGTAATCGTTACGTAACATATATATAACGATGTTATGCCCGCTAGCTGGCTAAGGACGACACCTGTCTTGCAAGCAATTTATATTACATGTTACATTGCAGTTACACCACTGTTAGCTATACATTACATTGCTAAGTGTTCTGTAACATACTAGCAATATCACGAAAACGTAATAGTTATGTAATGCCCGCTATATAATATATTTATGTTATTTGTTACATTGCAGTTACATTATGCAACATACGGACAACATAACTGAGTAGTGTTGCCGCGAGAGACGAGAATAACGAGACGAGACGAGAAAATTTAGTCGAGAGACGAGACGAGACGAGACGAGAGAACGATATTTGTCTCATCGTTTGACTCGAGACAAGACGAGAGAGTCAAGGCGAGAATATCGAGAATCTCGTTTTATCGACACAAAAATCGCACAATTTTTTTGCGAACTGAAGAATTTACACAATAATTATAGTTCGCTGAATAAATGGAGACAAATAGGCGTGCGCATAACAAACATTTTTTTTCAACAACATTCACACATAAACAATTGCCGACGCGGGACGCTTGCATCACTTGCGTCGGCCGATTCTCCACGATGCGCTCGTTTCGAGGTGGACGCAGATTCCCGATCATCGCACTGTTCGATTTGAGGTTCATTATCGTCTTTATTGTACTTTCTCAGACCGGAACGTGATCGATTGATTTTGGGAACACAGCAACAAATATCACTGTTACTGTCGAACATCCGTTTTACGCTCGCGTGCAGTCTCCAACCGTTGCCGGGGACAGCTAACAGAGGGATACGAGCATGCGGTTTCCAGAAACTAATGGGTGGGGACACGTGACTATGCAGTGCTGCCCCGACCACCGAGGTATACACAAGCCATTGCGCGCTCATGGCGCGCTTTCGGTTCTCGACAATATATACGCTGTTGTACCGACGGTAGTAGCCGCTTGGTCGATGTGTATCTTCGTCGGTTAAGGAACACCGCTCGCGATCGGTACATCGATAGCTCATTTGAAGAATATTTCAACCTCCCTCGAGATTCGAGAATATTTCGAAAATAAAGAAAAAACCTCCCTCGAGATTCGAGAATATTTCGAAAATAGAGAAAAAAACTTTCTCGAGATTCGAGAATATTTCGAGATGAGAGAATAGTACATAACGATATGAGTGCGAAAAAACTTTTTCTCATCTCCGGGCCGAAAGTGACAACTTTCGTTCCGCTGCGCGGAACGCCTCAGATCACATGTTTGTCGATCTCGGCTTCGCCTCGGCCGACAATTACATGTGATCTGAGACATTTCTTACTTTACTGCCCTAGGTGTGTAATATACTATTTCTGACGAGTGTGAATTTGCAGTACGAGCCGAAGGCGAGTGTTGCAATCACACGAGTTAAGAAAACGTTTTTCGCATGAGTATCGTACAAAATTTTATTTCACGAGGTGTGTAAACGATGTTTGACGCACGCGAAGCGTGCGTAAAACCGCGTTCTACGCACTGAGTGAAATAAAAATCTTTTCCCGAGATTTGAGAATATTTGGAGACGAGAGAAAACACTTTTCTCGAGATGCGAGAATATTTCGAGACGAGAGAAAAAACCTTTCTTGAGATTCGAGAATATTTCGAGACGAGAGAAAAATTCTCTCTCGACTTTTGAGTCGAGACGATACGATATTTTTTTCATATTTGTCGAGACAAGACGAGAGAAAAGCCAATTCTCGTCTCGTCTTGTCTCGCGGCATCACTATAACTGAGATGCAACGGTTATGTAACACATGTAATGTAACACGTTGCTGAGTGGGAAATAATAAGTTACTGAAAACATTACTTGTGACGTTCGGTTACATTGCTGTTACATTGTTGTTACATTGCTGTTACATTGCTGTTATATTGCTGTTACATTGCTGTTATATTACTGTTACGTTGCTGTTACATTACTGTCACGTTGCTGTTAAATTGCTGTTACATACGTGTTACATTGCTGTTACATTACTGTTACGTTGCTGTTAAATTGCTGTTACATACCTGTTACATTGCTGTAACATTAAATTACTGTATTTATTGAGCATATAATTGTTGTTTTCGACTTGTTTTTTTCCCTGTTTAATATTCGCGTAAAAGTAAATGAAGTGTAAAGTAATCATTTTATAGATGTTCCCGAAAATATAAAATAATCATGCCTTGCACTATGCCGATTTCTGTCAGGCGAATGAGCAGAATTATCCTCTTAAGCTTGGGTTCTAGTGAAGAGGGAAAAAATATGCAATGGGAAAAGGGTTTATATTTTATTATTCACTGCGATGCGTCTTTGAGTGTGTTACTACTTGTTCCAACCCTTCGGTTGATTAATACTCCCCCGGATGCTTGAGTATGTGATGCGCATATAAACCATGCTTAACCCTTTGATGCACACATTTTTATTTTTAAAAAGTTACTTTTATTTATCGAGAAAGAAAACGTTGAAATATTTAAAAAATGATAATAATCTAGGTGGGATGTTAAACATCCCGCTGTGCATCAAAGGGTTAAAAAATATATCCGTTGCTTCCTACTTCTCTTTGCGCTATTCGCAAAAAACAATTTTTTACTAAACTGAGAAATAACATCGAAACGACATTTTAGGTATTTGTTTAGGGCACCTTAAAGTATATTTCAGCATTAAAAAAAAACGTTTAGCTCGTTGGTATTTTATTCAAAAATTATTTTATTTATAATCCGCCATTTTAAATATTTTATTTTAAAATTCTGATTCGAAATCAGCGACTTTAAAAACCTCCAAGTACCAAGTTTCATCCAAATCCAAGTTCTTGCATTTTTGTCGGCCATATTGATTTTTCTTCGCCATTTTTTTTTCATTGGCCATTTTGAGTTTTTTGTTTTGAAAATCAGATTCGTAACCAGTGATCCCAAAAACCATCGAGTATCGAATTTCAAGTAAATCGTACGAATCGGAAAGAGTATGACTCAAAGGGTTAATCTCGTTTTTCTGTTAATAAACATTCTTGACGCAAATGCCGACATTAATCAACACATTTTCTCATTAAGGTAATTGATTGATGAAAAATAATGAGGACACAATAAAAAGTATGCAACGTTACTCATTTTTTTTACGCTACTGAAAGTTATGTAAATGGGCACTTCACTAAGCATCTTATTGATCAGAATCGAAAAATTTAATAAAAAATACAATAAATATGGTGGGCGTAGTAGAAAAAATAATGCTAATAAAATGCTCCAGAAAGGAACTTGGTTTAGAGCTTGCAAAAAAAAGCATTTATGCAATTTCGAAGCAAGATTCACTTTAATTCACTTTACTTATAATAACCCACCACCCTTATCATTATCTGTAGTACTCTTCCTCTCTTGAGATACGATGAATGAGTCTCTTCTTCCTTCAACTCTGGTCCTCTTCTCTATCGCTCTTGCCGCTGATTACGGTTTGCTAGAAAAGCGAATTAGGTCATTCCTGGGCGAGACGTACATACTATCTGCTAACTTACAGTCACCAACGAGCTCCTCCCCCCTTAACCATCCTCTTGCTCGTTCTGTAGGTAAATTTACTACTCGTTTAAAAATAAATAAGGAGAAAAGTAATGATTTCTGAAATGTCCCCAAAAGCATTAAAAAATTATCTGAAATACTTGCTGATTTCTAAAAGGCGATGAGCAAAATTATTCCTTTAAGCTTGAGATCTAGTCAATAATGAAAAGCGAATTGAAAAAAAAAATATTGGCGCTCTAAATGTTGATCTACAAAAAGAATTAAACAATTTCATTAATGATGTGAAAATCTGTGCTGCAGTTACGTAACGCGAATAAACGAATGAAATGGGCATTATCTTTTCATGGACCACGACAAAACAAATTTCTAGAAGAAGTGAAATTATTTAATTTATTTTGTTCCATAACAGTTAACCAACCGACAAACGGAAAAATTGTTAATCTATAAAAGAATGACATCATTTTACACACTACAAATCCAAGTAGTTCCACTCGGTATTTCGATCGATGACGGTATCTTTATTTGCAGTTTTTTTTCTCCGTCGAGATACGATCAATAATTTCCTCCTCCCTTCAAATTTGGTTCTCTTTCCTATCGCTCTTGCTGTTGTGATTACGGTTCGCTAGAAAAGCAAATTAGGTCATTCCTAGGCAAGCTGTACCTACTCCTAACCTATAAACACGAACGACTCGCACCCCCCCCCCCCCCTCTTCTTTTTCTCCTTCTGAAGGTAAATTTACTACTCATGAAAAAATACATAAGGAGAAAAGTGAAAATTTTAGCAATGCTCCGAAAAATATTACAAAATCATCTGGATGCCATGCACTATGTCAGTTTCTTTCAGGCGAATAATCATATCTGCCTCCTTAACAATCAGTGTTACTTTCCCCCATAACACGAAAAGAAAACAGTAGTTGTAAAAACTGATTTATCAGTCTCGACAACTAATCGAAATAGTTAGAATATCACCAACTACTTAGTCGGTTGAAGAAACTATAACCTCGTTGGTAGAGTATCAATAGTACCAATGACCAGCTGAGATCATAACCTCAACTCACCGGTTGGTTGGCGTAACGAATCATTTGGATTGGATAGCAGCCCTGATAGTTACAGGAACCAAGTTGTTGGTCATACGTACTATTTTTGCTACCAATCGAAAAAAGTTGAGACTACGATTCCAATTTAGTTTCAGTAACGAACACGCGGCACAGCATGTGCTGGAATTGGTACACTGTTAAAAAATCCGAGGTAAAATTACTAAACATGTACAGAAAGCACTTTTACAGAAACCGTTTATGAAATTTCAACTGTGACGTTGAATGTTACAACACTGGTATATAAAATTTACCGTTACTGTATTGTAATTTTACAACACTTCTGTGTTCTATAATTCAACGTCACAGTTGGAATTTCATACAATGTATTGGAATTTTACAACACAGTTGTGCTGTAGCGACGTTAAATTTTACAACACTGGTATATCAAATTTACCGTTACTGTGTTGTAATTTTGGAAACATATCTGTGTTGTAAAATTCAACGTCGCAGTTGGAATTTCATAAACGGTTTTGGTAAAAAAAAACTTCATACAAATGTGTTGTAAATTTACAACTGATTTTTTAACGGTGTAAGTAAAATTTACACGAGGTCCCATTAGGTATTGCCTCGTGTAAGAGGTGTGGTCACTTTGGCAGGGATAGGATAGGAAAGGGTCCTGAGAGACGGCTGGCTCGGGTCTAAATAGCCGCCACTGCCGCGCTCCGCTTGCGCGTAACGCGAGCGCAATTGGCCACCTAGTGGCCAACTGGCAAAATCTCGCTGGGGGTAAGGACGTCCCGTTACACTATATGTATAAGAATATTCATAAATCGTGTTTGAAAGTTCAAAGCTGTGTGTTGTAAATTTACTATACGTATAGTAAAATAAAGGGTTATTCGGAAATTTACAACACAATGTATATTAATTCTCATTTACTACACAAAGTTTGTGAATTCAATATACACTTGAATAATAATTTTCAATGTTCGTGTTGTAAATTTACTATGCCTATACTAAAATTACCTCTATGTGTTGTAATTTTATTATACCCATACTATAATTACCGCCGTGTGTTGTAAATTTGCTGTACGTTTAGTAAAATTACGGGTTACTTGGAAATTCACAAAACAATGTGTATTAATTTTCATTCACTGCACAAAGTTTGTGAATTTAATATATACTTGAATAGTCATTTCCAATATTTGTGTTGTAAATTTACTTTTTTTTAACAGTGTAGCGAGAACTACTTTTTTCTTTCCGTGTACTTCCGAAATTATAAAAGCTGTTTTCTCTCAAATAACTCCACAGATTGGGCTTGCATTTTGAGAAAATACGCGGAAGGATGGTGACAATTGGGCTAAGATTTTGGTTTCCCGAAACTCAAAGCCGTTTATTCAGGAGTATCGAAAAACCAAAAAGTGAGGTTAGGTGCGAGAGAGACAGCCCTATAGGCGTTTAACATTAGGCGAAAAAATTCCCACGGCAGTATTATTGCCTCTTAAATTTGAGATCTAGTCAACCGCGGAAAACAATAAAAACAATAGAACCATCGAAAAATCCCGACTAAAGAATTGTCAATCTGCAGAAGAATGACATAATTTTAACCACTACGAATCCCAGTATCTTTATTTGCAGTATTATTCCTTCTTCGAGATACGATGAATGATTTTCGGTTCGCTTCAACTCTGATCCTCTTTTCTATCGCTTTCTCCGCTGTGATCAAGGTTTGCTAGAAAAGCTAATTAGGTCATTCCTAGGCAAGCTGTACATACTACTAACTTACAAACACTAACGGTCGCCCTTACTCTTTCTCTTTCTCCCTCTGTCGGTTAATTTACTACTCATGTAAAAATAAATAAGTAGAAAAGGAATAATTTCAGCAATGTTTCCAAAAAATTACAAAATCATCTGGATGCCATGCTTTATATCGGTTTCTTTCAGACAAATAGTCAGATCTCCCCCCTTAAGTTTGAGGTCTACTAAATAGTGGAAAACAAACAAAAACATAATCTTGCAAAAATCCCGACTAAACAATTGTCAATCCACAAAAGAATGACATAATTTTAACCACGCACATAGAAATAGAAATATATGCACAATATATTCGATATATGGAACATTTTGGCACCATATATTAAGCATATACGACACATATATTTTTTTTGGGTTCCTATTGTTTTACCGACGGTCATAATTCCAATCGTCAAAATTCCGATAAATTACAATACCGAAAATTTCAAATACCGAAATACAGAATCCCGATAGAACTTAAAAATTTAAAAAGAAATAAAGGAAGAACCTAACAGAACCTAACAGAGCCTCACAGAACCTTACAGAACCTAACACAACCTAAACGAACCTAAACGAATCTTACAGAACCTAACAGAACCTAAACAAACCTTACAGAACCTTACAAAACCTAACAGAACCTAAAAGAAAGGAATAAAGGGAATTTCGGAATTTTCAATGACGGTATTTTTATCTGTAAGTATATTAATTTTTCAGGATTATCATTTGTCGGTATTTTAATTGTGCGGTATTTTGTCTGTCGGTATTTTGACCGCTGGGATTATAATTGTAGTTGAAACGGACGGCACCTCTTTTTTTTTCTATCTGAGCACTATGAATCCAAGTATCTTTATCTGCAGTATTTTTCCTTCATCGTGATACGATGAATGATCTCTGCTCCCTTCAATTCTGATCCTCTTTCCTATCGCGCTTGCCGCCGTGATTACGGTTCGCTAGAAAAGCGAATTAGGTCATTCCTGGGCAAACCTTGCATACTGCTAACCTACAAGCACCAATGAGGCCCCCTACACCGTCTTTCTTGCTCGTACTGTAGGTAAATTCGAACAAGAAAGCCAGTTCTCTCGAGAAACCAAAATTTACTGTCGCTTCGTGGAATGTATGTACGATAGAGTAAACATGATTTCGTGACGAGATGAAGAGACACTAAAAGTTCTTGAGACGCAGAGTTTCTTCGAGCCTCTCTCGAGAGAGAAAACTTTTCCTCGCTTACGTTGTATCTCAACTAATCTAAACGCCCAAGCCTTTGAAACTTCAGTGCTTATATTAAGCACTTTTTTCTGCCGATAAGATGCAGCACAAGTTTGTAAAAGTAGGAGGTGGAAAAAAAAGGAAAAGTTAATTTAGCCTATGAAGATTATCGAATTGTGCACCATTTGTTAAAGGCCCTACTGATTCCTATATTTTATTCGTTTTTTTTCGATAGGAATGAAAGTTCGTATCACAAACATTTTTTTAACAAAAGTACGTTAACAGTTGTAAGATTTTAAATATGTTAATATGCTTTTTGCACCGCTTATCTATTTTTGGTTTGTTTTGGTCGGATCAATCCGACTCTCACATAAACAACGGTTTTTTGTTCATATTTTAGACTTTTTATACCCAACAACTTTTAACTCTATGGAAACAAACTTTCCTGTATGAGGAAGCAGAAAAATATTTTTTTTTACTTTTGAGCCACAAACTGATGTAAAAGTTAGTATGTTTCGGTCTGAGTCATCCAAACTAGAATTACAAGAACTACCAGCAAATGTACTGTGAACAATAAGTGTATCAGGCAACGAAGACTTTGTTATTTTTTCATGAGAATTCGCATGAGATTTCTGAAATAATCGGTTATGAAACATTTCTATTGATACCGATTGTGTTTCAGCTCTACTAAAAAAGAATTACCATCACTGATTTTAAGCGTTTTTCAATTAGAATTATACTAAAAATATTCACACCAAATGTTATGTATTTCTTAAATAGCCTAGACGAGACAGATTTGACGTTATGAAGTTCAGGCTATAATTACTCATAAACTCACAGTATCAAAGTTTTAATCGCTCGTATAGCATTTCATATAAATTCCAAATTCTGCGGAGGCCTCATATGTGCCATAAGTTTCGAAACTAAGGTTATAAAATTACAAAGATGTAAATTCGACTTGTCAAACTATCGCAGTGACGACAGTAGTACCATCAAAACATAAGAAATACAACCAACCTCTATGAAGAAGTATGTTATTCAATTTTGGCTTCCTCATAGAGGAAGCTTTGTAAAAAGCGAAAAATAATGAGGAAGCAATGTGGAAGGTTCTACTTTGACAAGGTTCTACTTTTACAGAAAGATGAATATTTTAATGTTTTAAAGGATTTCATTTTTTAGTTTTGTTAACTTCAATGTCGATGCGGCAGTACCAAACATTACCGAACATGTTTCTGCTTTTACACAATTTCATAGTCGACCAAAAGCAACGACAATCTCCATGAGCGCTTCACCAGGCAAAAAAAAAAAAATTCTAAAAATCGCCGCTTTTCATGAATTTTGGCCTTGATGCGGCAGTAATTAATATCATCGCTTAACTCCCAGCTTTCGCGAAAATATTTGTTTAGTGATAATCAATACAGCATTTCAGGAGCAACCGATTATAAGAAAAATATATTTTTTTTTTGACAGCCCTAATACACACACATACATACGGACATTTTTTCTAGATCACTTTTCAGGACGTTTTGGACAATTCTAAGTGTCTTGACATAAAAATCGCGAAATTTTTTTTTTTTCATGAAAACAAATCTTTCTCTACGAGGAAACAAAATGTGAGGTAAAGTTCTTTATTTCACTCAGTGCGTAGAACGCGGTTTTACGCACGCTTCGCGTGCGTCAAACGTCGTTTCCACACCTCGTGAAATAAAATTTTGTACGATACTCATGCGAAAAACGTTTTCTTAACTCGTGTGATTGCAACACTCGCCTTCGGCTCGTGCTGCAGATTCACACTCGTCAGAAAAAGTTTTTTCGCACTCGTATCGTAATGTACTATTTCACAGAGAGCGATACACAAAGCCGCTTTTCCAAAAGATTCGAAAAACCCAAATTGAGGCTATGTGCAAGAGGGACAGACCTGTAGACCTGCTCAACAATGACAATGAACAACAGGAGAATGAAAGTTCGACGAGTGCATCACTGCCTCTTAATCTGGATGTATACACTGAGAAAAAAATCGTTAGAACCAACAAAACGTGCGCTTGCGGGCGGCGAAAAGAATAGTTTGTCGACTGAACAAAATATTTGGCAATGGTAACCGAATCATTTTTTGGTTGATCAGCTGTTGCTTTGATCAATTGATCGAAGCAACAGCTGATCAATTACACATTTCATTCGATCAAAAGAATATTCTTTTCGTCGCCCGCAAGCGAACGTTTTGTTGGTTCTAACGATTTATTTTCTCAGTGTAAAAATGTTGTCTGTACAGTGAGAGAAATATACAATTGAATACACTGAATTTTCAAATATACCATTTATTTGAAAATATTCAAATGGATATGTTTATTTGAAGCAATTATATATTGAATTGCTCCTTTTGTTGAATGAAATCAACATTTTATTGACTCAACGAAATATTCAATCTTTTTGACTAAATATTGTGTTGATTCAATTAAACTATCCTATGAAAACGTCAGACAATATACTTATTCATATTATATCGTCAATCCTACCAACTAAATTTATCGTTGAATCACAACCATATTTGTTTCATGAACCATATTTCATTCGTCATTGACAAATACGATATTTGTATATTAAACTAATCACGTACTGTAATTTTCAAATACCAGTATCGGAGAATTCATATACTATTTTTAAATTTACTATCACGGAGAGAAATTTCTGTGTTGTGACAACATAAAACGAGGACAACAAAAATCGTTACGTTAGGCTGGCAAATCTTTTGTTCGGCTGACAAATCAGTTTTGCTATGCTGACAAATATTTTGTTTAGCTGACAAATCTTTTTGCTGGGCTGAGCAAATTTTTTGAGAGCCTAACGTAACGATTTTTGTTGTTCTCGTTTTATGTTGCCACAACACAGAAATTTCTCTCCGTGATAAAAGTATTTTAATATGGAATTCATATACCCGTTTCGTAAATCTCATATTGTTTAGTATATTAAATTCACTTGCATTTTCAACAGTGTAAGCCATTTGTTTTTGAAAATTAATGTACCGTATATAAAGCTCGGATGCATATACGGTATATTAATTTTCAGATGCATTCGTCATTGACGAATACAATATTTGTATTTGTATATTAAAATGAAGATTACAATGATTACTTGTATCGGAGAATTCTCATACTATTCTAAAAGTTTACAATAAAAGTAGGGTAGAAGTACCGGTTGTGGCCACCCCCACACTTAAATACATTTCTCGTGCATATTTTAATTCTGTACCTGCATTTAATCATGATTTTTCATAACTATACTGTATTAATAATTAAAGTATCATCAGCTGATTCATCAAATTCTCAACTACTTACGTAATTCGACAAGATTTTGACGTAAGCTCTAGATACATATTCGGATTATATAGTTGACGAAATGCATGCAGCTTTGCACGTATCAATCTTAAGAGGCATCACTGCTAATGTTGATGTACTAAAAGTTTGAAATAAAGCTATACATTTATAAAAAATACGATAGCCACAACTGGTACATGGAATAAGCATGTTGCCCCGAATATGGCCATAATAATATAAGCATTAATTTTTCGTCAATTATTATACAATCAATTCATATATTCATAAAAAAGAAACAAATAAACCCAAAAACGCTAAGAAAAATATATCTTTAGAAATGTATCGTAAAAAGAAGGTAAAGCGGTGGAACACCTTTCATGTTGAACATGCCCATCATTATGCAATGCGAAAATCTACTTTCGGAAAGAACTCTGGTAAAAATAAAAATAAAAGTGTAAAGAGTAAAGCATTAATATAATGTATGACTATTTGGGACAAAGAAAGCTGCTACGAAAAAGTGCCAAACGAAGGAGACGAATGTCAAGAAAGTTTCGTTAGGTTCACAGATGTCAACATCTCAAAAAATTAAACGGCAGTACTTGGCGAGTTTGCCAAGTATCCTATATAGTTTATTATTATTGAATGTTCATATTAACCTCAGAAACTCGCCAAGTACTGCATTTAACTTTTTGAGATGTTGAAATTTATTTTTCACTAATTTCTTTTCTCGATTTTTGTAATCTGCATTTTTTTCTTCAAAATCCAAGATTTTGTTTTGTTACTGATTTTTTCACCTTTAAATGCGAGAATTTCTTTTTAGTTCATTTAGGTTCTTTAGGTTCTTTGAGTTATTTATTTAAGGTTCTTTAGGTTACTTAAAAAATACTGTCTATATATATATATATATATATATATATATATATATATATATATATATATGTATATATATATATAGACAACATGTACTTGACTTGCTGCAGATATTTTTAGTTTATTTCACAACTTTTTGTGCTGATACATTTTTTATGTCTCAAGGTTTTGAAACACTGTTTTTTATTGGGGTGTTGATACCACTCATGTAAATGTTCTTGTCTCAATTTTTTTACACATTGTGTTTTTTGGGGGGATTTCAACACTTTTTGCAAAGTCTATATTGAATCATCAATCCTTGGTTCATCCAAAGAGAATAAAAGAGGATAACATTTTATAAAAGTAATGTGTTTTTCAAATAATTAATAGTAATAAAGCAATGATTTAGTTTAAGTTTTCTACTATAAAGTACAACGATCTTTCCATATTAGTACATTTATAGAATTGAGACTATAAGTCTCCTGAAAACTTATAACACTGCCACATTAAAAAATGGTATAAATATCAAGATGAAAATTGTATGTTTTTTTTCATGGAGAACTACAAAATCATCAATACAGATCATTTTGATTAATGTCATGTGATATGTGCTATCGTTATTATTTCAGGACCTGTATATAATTAAGACTGACAGCTTTCATGTCTTTTCTAGGTGACTTTATTACTGTATTTAAATTTAAAAAAAGAATGTATATTACAAAGGTCACACCACCTCTGTTTGTTCCAATAATTTATCTTAATAAAAATTGACTTTTTCCTGGACAATGTTAAGAAAGTGCAGATTGCGAAAAACATTAATCCACAAATCCAAGTTAAACCCGAATAGACACTAACTTTACCAAATTTATTTAAAAATGAAGCTTGTTACACATATAAATTTACTACACTTTATTAATTAATTTTTTCTCAGTTCTCATAACTTCTCTTATAAAAAAATCCAGTATTTCATCAAATGACATTGTGAGCTCAGAGTCAATCATGAAGCAACGAATAAAACTCACAGAAGTCACCAAATATAAATCATCTTTTTTCCTGTATGGTGTTGGTTGCAGGTTCGAACAAACTATAGTACACAAATTTCAGTTAATTACTGAATAACCACTGATTTTTATGAATATATTGAACAATGAAACTTGTTACATATAGAAATTGAAAAACACTTTATTATTCCTGTATCAGTTGTGATAACTTGTCAAACCAAGCGACTGAGCATTGTACCAAATGACTTTGGGAGATTGCGTATGATTGAATTATGCCTAAACAAATAGAAACCACTATGTTTTACCAGATAACATTAGAAGCTTAAGAGTAAATAATCAACCAACAAACATAGAAAGTCACTGAATTTAGTACATAAACAGACAATATGGCTAGATGATGTTAAGTGTCATTATGAGGTTGCATTAAAAAACTGGATTACGCAAATCTCAGTTAATGACTGAAAAACCACTGATTTTATTAAGTTTATTAAAAAAATAAAACTTGTTATGCATATAAATTGAAGAACACTCTATAATTAGTATTTCTGTATTAGTTTTGATATTTAATTTCACCAAGAGGCACATTATTTCACCGCATGTCATTGGGAGCTTGAAAGTCAATCACAAAGTAGCAAAAAATAAAAAAAACTTTAATAAACCTTATTACACTATAAAAATTATCACGTATAGGAATAACAAAATCGTTCTTTTATTCATGAATGATAAAATAGTCTCATTAAAAATCGGGTATTATGTTACATGATATTATAAGGTTAGGATACAAAACAAGATGATTGACTAGTCAAGAAAGCTTACAAATAATAAAGAACGACTCAATTTATTGAAACAGTTAAAAACCATCACTGCATATAATAATAATATCATCACTTTTCACATCAGAAGATACAAAATCACTTTTCTATCACTTTTAACATCAAATGATTCACTGGTGCCAATACTAGAAAAGACTGATACAACCTCCAGAACTAAGTGAATAAGTGAATATATAACCACTGAATGTCAAAAAAATAGTAACACATTTATATATTACTTCTGTTTCAAAAAAATATAAATAAAAATTAATAATCTTATAGAATCCCGTCTGTGCGAAAGACAGGATCCCGTCTGTGCGAAGCTACCATCCCGTCTGTACGAAGTAGGATCTCGTCTATGCGAAAAACGACTGAATTTTTTGAAATATTTCAGACAAGTTTCGAGACATAAATCACGATATCAGTATACTGAAGAAAGGTACGAAGGTCGTTTTAGTCTCAAACGAAATATTTTTTGCTGCAGTATCTTATTATATCTAAAAAAATCTTCAAAGCGCTATCATTTGATCAATATAACATATTAACCTCGAAAAATAGTGGCTAAAACGAGTTCCTTCGAGTAAAAGATACTGCGGCAGCGTCTTGTAAATGTACTTGTCTTAAGACGCTACCGCGTCTCTTGATTCTCTTGCATTTTTAACAGTGTAGAGTTCATTCAACGTAATATATTGGTATTTTGGCTACATGTATAGTTGCTTCAAGTACCAAAATATTTGAATCAATTAAATATATTTCAAATAAATGATTTGTTGTATTTATTTATTTTTTCTCTCAGTGTAAGCGATTGTGTAACAGGTGTATTACCCACAGTGTTGTAATTCAGCTATGATAATTCGCGTATACTCATGAGTAGAGCACTTTCAAGTGCAATGCAGAGCCAGAACTAAATGCAAAATACATTTATCGAATGTTACCAAATAACTGGAATTAATAGGATATGCCTGGGTGTCCGATGTGCGTTCATAAAGGCAAAACGATTACTTTGCATTTCCAATGTAATCATTTTAATTACATTTAATCCACGCAATTCCGATGTTCGCACTCGGCAATTCTGGGCTTTATTCGATATTGTAACTATCAACGTGAGTCGTTTGTGTTAAAGTCACTAGTATCTGTTGGAATCTTGATAATCCTGTTGGAATGAAATGACTATTCTTTTTACTACACGCATAAAAACATTTACTGGCATACACGCAACGTTGGGATATCACCAGAACGTGTGCAAGTTTCCTGCTAACGATGTTGTATCGTTTCAGGAACGACATAAACGTTGTCGTTAACATTCTCACTATATTGATTTTCTTGATCGAAGGTTTGAATGATATCGCGGATTTTAATTTTCAATGCCAAAACTTATAGTCGTTTTTATCTAATACAGCAAAATATTGTCGTTTAGAAGCAGTTTTATAATTTTTGTAAATCATTTTTGATGAGGATCTTGACCTGCGAAGTTGAAAGTTGTAAACATCAAATTTTTTAACTAAACTATTCCTAAGAACTTGACTTTTATTTATTATTAATTAGTTCTCGTACGCTTTTATGAAATTGAATCACACGATAATTGTTGTAGTCGAGATTAATCTGCTACAACAGGCTTGTAGCAGAAAACGCTTTTAAACAATTGTAAAGAATCTCTTTTTTTTAAAAGGGGATGAAAAAACGAAAATTTTCGTTATTTAGAATTTTATACGAACAATCGTCGCTGAGATATCACAATAAGAGCGAAAAATCGAAAATTTCACATTTTTCGAAAACTAAAAATTCTAGGGGGACCGAACATTTTTTTAGCCTCTTAGTACTTTAATCTTACTTATTTTCGAAGTCATTGCTCTATTTACGTGGGTGGACATTGAAAACTTGGGTGGATGAAGAACCATGGAATTGTAGTTCTTTAGTTTTCAGTTCACATCATAATTTTTAAGACTTTTAGATCACGTAGACCCTTTCGTACATTTATTGGCTAGCAAAATTAAACTGATATAAGTATCCAAAATAATTGTTTTTAGCAAATTGAACATTATACGAAATATAATTTATATCTTTAATGATGGAATTTTTGCGAAGCACATCGCGGGTCTGAGATAGTGATCACTATAGATCATTGTAATTTATATCTAATTATGTGGCATATAGTGACTTACTGTGTAATTTAGTCCGGCTTCCTTTTTCACAGCATTGTTCTGGTTTTCAAGGGCTCGTCTCATCCAATGTATAATAAATAAACAAATACAAAATTGCTTCCTCATTATTTTTCGCTTTTTACAAAGCCACCTCTATGAGAAAGAATGTTAATTGATTTTGTCTTCGTCATAATGGAAGCTTTATAAAAAGCGAAAAATAATGAGGAAGCAATTTGCAAGGTTCTAGTTTGCAGGCTTGTTTATGCTCTCGACATTTTTCTAAAAATGTAAAATGTCAAAGAATTTTAACCGTGTACACTGAGAGAAAAATCTGGTAATTTAAAAAAAATATAGTTAGACCGACGATAATCTAACTATAAACTATAATTCTCAGGAGGAACGTCTGTATTTTATGGTTATAGCAAATATAAGAAAATATTTGGATGAACCATTAATGTAATTCCCAGGAGGAACGTCTCTATTTTATGGTTATAGCAAATATAATTATAGTAGCAATCATGAAAATGATAATAGTTTCAAAAACTATTCTAACAGTTTCAGATATGCCGTTTCGTTGCATATACGATTTCAACGTTTGTTTCCAATAACCTTGCAAGTATCGTTCATTGAACCATATTATCATCGATACAACCATAAAACATTGCAAGCTTTCCTATATTCAATTTATCATGTGAAATCGTTAAATCAACGATATGCTTTTCTCTCAGTGTAACCGATTTTTTTTCAAATTTGTACTAAAACCTTATATCATAGTAGTCCATATGTGAACCAAATTAGAATCCGGTATCTCCTAATTTGCACGAGCCAGCGCGTGAATGAGATTTTTCGAAAAATTTAAAATGCCATAAAATTTGAACGGCTGGACAGATCTGCGTCAAATTTGTACTCAAATGTTTTTCGATGATAGTCCATAAGTGGACCAAATTTAAGATAAATCTGTGAAAAAAATTAAAATTTTTGTTTTTTTTTCTTTCATTCCGAGATTTTTCTTTTCATATTCACCAAAATCGAAATTTACCGACATATCGATAATTCCTTTGACTAAATTCATTATTAACAATGAATAATCGTGAAATCATGCCGAAAATTTCAGCCGGATATCTCAGAATTTACAGAGATGAAGTCTGTGAAGACATTATTTTTAAAATTGAAATTGCAATAAAATTATAACCACGCTATCGATTCTCGTCAAACTTGGTACACATCATGTTTTGATGGTAGTCCTTTTGTGTACAAAATTTCAGCACGATATCTCTTAAATTGCGACAGTTATAGCGTGAAAACGATATTTTCAAAATTTTCAAAATGCTGTAAAATTTGAATTTTTGAACCGATTCGCCTCAATTACAACGACGACGATTACGACAGTTATCGTGATTACAAAGAATCTGCACACACACACACATACACATACAGACATTTTTTCTAAACTACTTTTCTCGACGTTATAGACCATTTTGAGTGTCCTGACATGAAAATCTCGAAAAAAAAAAATTTCACGAAAACAAAGCTTCCTCTATGAGGAAGCAAAAATAAAATCAAATAATTTTTGTCCATTTACCCCAGATTGACGTTCAAATTTCAACAAATACACAGATAGTCGAACGTTGTGCAAGCATGTTAATGACACTGGAGCGAATAACGAGGTTGTACCGAGGATCCTACAAAGGATTCATTTCGATTCTGCATCCAGCAGTTAGGAATGAGAGAGGAATAGAGAGATAGAGAGAAAGAGCGGAAAAGAGAGAAAGAGAGAGAGGCCAGGAACATAGTGAGAGGTGTGCAGCACAAGTCTCGAGTAACCATATATAGTCGATTTCATCCCCCAACTCTACCAAGCGAGAAAAGTGGTGAGAGGGAACGCGACAAAAGAGAAGTGGAGTCACGCTTGCCTCAGCTTTGTTGCATCAACAAACAAATTACGGGTTTGTAATTCTTGCTCTCGTGGACACGGTCGCTTGCAAACACATCGTTCGGCTTTGACTTTAGTGAATGCCGTCCTTTTGTGTATCTTTGCCAGAGCGAGGTAGAATAGGGCGACACAGTGAGCTTCTAGAAAATGCAAATTCTCAAAAGCTCCCTTCGCATTCCGACCTATCGCTAAATTAGACGAACTCCATGTATTTCCATTACTATTTCCGTTTCTTTCGAACGGTATCAAATTAATCACAATGGATCTGAACTCCATTCATTTTGCTTCCTTAACTCCGTTTCCATGAAATTTTATTTTCGTGTTTTTTATGCTAAGGGATTATGCATGGGTTTTGAAGGGTTAAAAAACTTATTTCCCTTAATTGCTTGCTCATAGAGCAGGCTTTGTTTTCGTGAAAATTTTTTTTTTCGACATTTTCATGTCAGGATACTCAGAGTCACCTAAAACGTCGAGAAAAGTGGTTTAGAAAAATGCATGTATGTGTGTGTGTGTGTATGAGACATTCTTTATCAACTGGGCCACTTTTTTCGGTCGACCTCCCGGTCGATTTTTTAATTTGTCAGTTTGTTGTACTACTTGAGATGGGTGTTTGTGATTTTTTGCAGATTTTTGAAGGGCGCCGTTCAGAATTTACGTTTGTTTTTCAAATATATCTCGGAAAATATTGGTATCTCAAAAAATTCCTAAGAACATTAACTTTTCTATTTTCCATCTACTTTCGAGTGACGTTAAGGTCATAAGTTTTCCAACAGAAGAAAGGGGTGGGATACAAAATTTGGAATGTCGAAAGTTTGGAATTACTAATATCTTGAAATTCCAGAATTGTGAAAATTAAAATAACGATAGATAAGTTGCTTGAATTTAAAAATTTTAAAATATCACGATGTCCAATGATTATTTGTTTTTCTTATTTATTCGAACAATATTCACATAATAATTATTTTTTTTAATTTATTCGAACAATATTCGAATAATAATTTTTTTTTATTTATTCGAACAATATTCAAATAATAATATATTTTTTTATTATATAAATAAATATTATATTTTTTATATTATTATAAATAAATATTATACAAATAAAAAAATATATTATTATTTGAATATTGTTCGAATAAATTAAAAAATAAATAATTATTCGAATATTCTTGGAATAAACAAAAAAAAATATTATTATTTGAATATTCTTGGAATAAATAAAAAAAAAATATTATTATTTGAATATTGTTCGCATAAATAAGAAAAATAAATAATTATTCGAATATTATTGGAATAAATAAAAAAATATATTATTATTTGAATATTGTTCGAATAAACAAAAAAAAATAATTATTTGAATATTGTTCGAATAAATAAGAAAAACAAATAATCATTGGACATCGTGATATTTTTAAATTTTTAAATTCAAGCAACTTATCTATCGTTATTTTAATTTTCACAATTCTGGAATTTCAAGATATTAGTAATTCCAAACTTTCGACATTCCAAATTTTGTATCCCACCCGAAGAAAGTCAGTTTTTCGCAAAAAAAAAGCAATAATTAATTTTTTTTACAAAAAAACCACCTTTGGTTCCAGTCTCAATTCTACAAGGTGTTTCGCATTGTATGAAGATTTTGAGAAAAAAATTTCAAAGTGGCACCTCCAATTCTTAGGCAGTAAAAAATTGAAAATAAAGAAATTAATAAATATTTACCTGCCTAAGAATCGGAGGTGCCACTTTGGATTTCCTCACTAGCGGATTTCATCACATTTCCAAAAGATAAAATGAAATTCCTCGGATGACGAGCTGCGCCAAATAATTCGGAAAAAATGGGCAGGAAAAAATTTCTTAATCTTCTAATTTTTATTTTCAATTTTTTACTGCCTAAGAATTGGAGGTTCTACTTTGGGATTTTTGATCGAGCCGAAATTTGGCACACTCATGGGGCAGGTAAACCCTTTTATTTGTGATTATTTCTGAAAAAATTCAAACATAAGATTATTTTTTATTCTATTTTGAATTTTTTGAAAATTCTCTGTAGTTTTTCTAACTTCCGCAAATTTGTAATATTTTTTTACAAATAAATCCATGCTAAAGGAGGATCTGTGTTGAATTAGGGATGAATCTATAAATAGGTTTGGTTTTTATGGGATTTTGAATTTTTTGAAAAATTGACGTTTTGTTCTAACTCACGTAAAATATCACCATATCAATTGAAATTATTTACAGACTAACAATAGTATTCAGCGGTTATGCGTACGAAATTTCGTAAAGATCGGTAAAGAGGTTCGGATTTTATGGCATTTTGAATATTTTCATAAATTTACATTTTGCTATAAACTCACGTAAAATGTCATAAAACAAGGATGCAAAGTAGAATCTTGCACATTGCTTTCTCATTATTTTTCGCTTTTTGCAAAGATTCCTCTATGAGGAAATTGATTAAGATACTTCCTTACAGAGATAGCTTTGTAAAGAGCGAAAAATAATGACGAAGCAATGTGCAAGCTTCTACTTTCCATTCTTTTTTTATTTTTAAATATTAGGAATCAACACCAAACAAAAATGGCCGCGTTATCCCAGTCGGTCAAAACTTTGCACTCTTTATTTGTAAAAGTTTTAATTATTTCAACGGATATCATTACAAAAAATGTTTATTCATTTATGAATATCGATTTATATTAATGATAAATTGTTTTTTTAAATAAAATAATAGGTTATGACGACTGGGACAAAGTAGTTTAAAAAATCCACCAGGTGTCGTGTTGGTACATGTTATTTCCCAATAATTAAAGAATTATTTTATTCGAATTTTTAGCATCTAAAAGAACAACATTTGAACGATATTTAAAAAAAATGTATCAAAATTTTTTCAAAATTCAGCCATTGAGAACTGGTTTTCGGACAACTGATTTTCAGAAAAAAGTACCCTCGCGGTGATCAGAATAACTTATGATAGCTTTATCTGAAAACAAAAAACTAAATATTTTCTAATAGTAGGTGAGTATAGCTCGTGATCGCACGGAGGATTTTTTAAATAATTGACATTTTTGTTAGAGTTGTGTACAAAACAGTACAATTTTCGGTAAAATCTAGACCATGTACTTATTTTGTAGATAAAAAAAAGTGGGTAACGTTCTAGCTAACTACAATTCTCAGCCCGATATGGGTCAAAACTGCTCGGCCGGCCGCGAGCCGTCAGGAGTTAGAGTTTTATCTCGCGAGGCATTGCACCATCAGTCGGTAAGTACGACAAACTGTTGGGTCGGTGATCACCACGGGTAACGTCTTATGCAGCTTGATCTCACTCGTTACTGAACTCTCATATACCTACACAGTACTTTCATTGTCCTATAAGTTCATAGGTTAAACAGAAAAGAATCCTAATGTGCCGCATAACGTCAACAATGTCAATAATGAAAAAAAATCTTCTTATTTCTGTTTATTTACTTATTATATTATATATAATATAATATTGACATTATATTTTTTTAAATTTTGTTTCTTATTATATATTTTCTTTTACATTTTCATGTCAGGTCATTCAGAGTGGTTCAAAACATCGAGAAAAGTGAAGAATTTTCGAAAAATTGACGTTGTCGCTCTAATTTAAATCAACTTCAATAAATTTATAGCGTAAAACGCTACAAGATTTGCAACTTCCCAAACTTTATACACATTCTAGATTTTTTATGGAAATTTTGTCCTTAAACAAAGATATTATGTTTTTCCCTTAGTTAGCCACAAATATGCCCAATCTCTCCTAATTACTTAAAACAAATTCGATTTTGTCTGTAATTCAAGCCAATAAAAAATAAATTGTGATGTCATTCATAATTTATTATTAAATTACACTCGTCTTTATGTTGGAATTGATTTTTGACCAATTCAAAGTTATTAAATAACGTATAAATTTGTTGTAGCTACTGAGCGAATAATTGAATCGATTAGACTGTAACGTTCTCACGTCTATAACGGTTGAGCGCTCATGAATGTCTTCAAATGTCGATCAGTTATGACGTAAAGAGGTGAAGGGATGGTAGTACTTCGTCTACCTCTTATTGCTTCTAATCGATAAATCAAGGTCACGAGCTTTCATCTCGGCATCAGAGCCAATTCAACTCAACTGCATAAGGCTTACAATGTATAGATGTAGCAGTAGATACATCTATACATTTTAAGGGGATGATGGGAGTATAACAAGGTAGAGCCAAAATTTCACGGTTAAAAATATTTAAGATTAAATTACTCCACGCCGCAGGAAGTTGTTTTACATAAACGGGTACGCTGAGAAAAAAAATATAGTTGAATGGACTAATTTAGCGTACACCCTCGTTCAAATGAAATTTTTGCTGGTATAACAAATATTTTGATTACCGCAAATAAATTTTAGACAACTGAGTCTAACGATTATTGAAGAAACTAAACATTTGGTTGTCCTAATGAAAAATTCATTTGAACGAGGGTGTACGCTAAGTTACTCCATTCAACTATATTTTTTTCTCAGTGTATAAAAAATTTACTACATGAGTATAACGTAAAATTGATGTTCAATTCTACTAAATTCGTCACGAAAGTCGTATTAATTGATGCACAGTATACTAAAATTGATGTATAGTTTCCTAAATCTGTTACAAAGTCGTCTTTTTGATATAAGTTAGTTTCAATTTTACAAAACGTACATTAAATTTTCATTTTCATTCGTATATCAAATTGAATTTCCTACACGGGTTCAGAAAAAATACAATACATTAAATTACTATACAGTATATGAATTTTCCAAATACTTTTCGCAGTATAGTAATTTTTCTCAGTTTATGCTCAACTCAACTCAGTAACAGTAACTTTTTGGAGTGTTGATTTTTTTGGGTTTCTATTAACAAACGATTATTAAATTCCGAAATACGAAATTTAAAAACTGTTTGGACGTTTATCGTTAATCGAAAATAATTTTGGATTATATCGAGTTTACTTATTTTCATATAAATGAATTATGTGGATGGGCTGAAGGATCTCGGTCGATGGCCCATTGGCTTCACCAATATGTGGAAGAATACGCCCGCACATGTGTGCACACAAAAAAAAAGAATATGTATCGCACATGTAGCCAATAAAAAACGTTTACTCCCACGTAAAAATAATGATGTCAAATTGTGATCATAAATTGACATATCTCAAAAAGTGCCATTTTTGAGACGCCGTAATACAAAATATCTTAGAAAATTTCAAAGCCATTTTGAGATCGATTTGATACCAAGTTTTTTTTACTAATCTAAGCTCAATTATTGCGCTGAAATTTAATTGTACATTTGAAAGATCAAAATCGATTGTGTATATCACGAATATTGACATCAAATTGTAATTTGGTATCAGTAAATGTGATATCAAATCGATCTCAAAATCCCTTTGAAATTTTCTAAGATATTTTGTCTTAACGCATCTCAAAAATGGCACTTTTAGACATATGTCGATTTGAGATCTCAATTTGACATAATTATTTTTACACGGGCTACTACTACTGAATTATGTGGTAAATCCGAAGGTCTTGATATTTCGATTCAGTAAACTGAGCATTGAATGATAATTTTAACCCGGTAAATTATATATTGTAGACTCATTCCATTCAATCGTATTCATTACGGCATTTTCAAAAATTTCGCAAGGTCAGAAATTGTATTAATCGTTCTACCGATTCCCATTATGCCTTAAATACAATTTTTTCAAAAACATTATTCTTCATAATGTAGAAAATTTAAGTTCAAAATTCAAGTGACGAAATTTAATTTTTGTAAATAAACTCACAATATAATTATTTTTGCATGGAACTCTCCAATGATTAAAGTAACACATTTTGAAAATTACTATTACTAATAATAAGTTAATAATGTGATATTCCACTTTACCCCATGGTCTGTATATATTACTATAGTGTACTACGAATGAGATACCCACAAAACGAAAAGCGTCATGAGGAGCCGATTACCATTCCCGTCAAATCGGAATCTCGTTATCAACTATCGGCTCTGTTAGGGTTGATTAAGCGCAAATCGCGTTAGCGCTGATTCATGGAATAGAAACGGGACCACTAGTCCAGCATAGAAACTTGGCAACGTCCTAACTGTCGTAGGTAATCATTTTCAAGTAGCCTAATATAGCTAATCCACAAATTATCAAGAAATGCGTCGCCCTACATTGTAATTTGCATCTAATTGCTTCAATTCCGGGATACTACGTGAAATAAGACTATCGGAATACACTGTAAAAATGTTCATTATGAAAATTAATATACTTTTGACAGATATTTTTATGCATAAAACGGTATATTATATTCAATATACAAGTATAAAGTAAAATTCATATACGCTATACACATATACACATTAAAAAAGTCATGTTTAATATAAAAGTACTGTAATCTTTCCGCGGTTTGAATTTTGCAAGCGTGCCACACGCGCACACATATACACATACATACATACATTCGGACATTTTTTCTAAACCATTTTTTCGACGTTTTGGGCCATTCTGAGTGCCCTGACATGATAATTTCGAAAAAAAACTTTTTTATGAAAACAAAGCTTCCTCTACGAATAAGCAAATGCGGCAATGCGAGCGCGCGTGCCTCTATAACCATAGTATATATAATTGTATGTACACGAGAGTTCAATCAAAATTATGTCCACTGTTAAATAATCGACGGGAGCGATATGCGTAATATGATGCTGACGACAACTCAGTCGACCAGTCTACAAGACTTCTGTGTTACACTGAACTCCTTTTTTAACTCAAATCGGACAAATTGCCAGGATGGATGCCGAGATCTCAGGATCGGCTGAACCGATCGGCTCGCGAATAGGTGCGATCGAAAGCTTATATCAGAATTATATCGCAAACGTCTTATTGAAAATCCAATCCGCAGCTTAGTTTCCGAGATATACTCATTCAAAGTTGTGTTTTTTAAATTCTTGACTATAAGTTGCTTCGCGCCAATTCTTTTTACGTTCTTGGCGTCGAGACGTTACCGCGTCTCTTGATAGTTGTAACCAGCAACCGTGGATGCACGGTCGGTGTGTGGCTTTGGCGGTTTTCAGAGTTAAGCAGCATTTCTTGCGGCCGTAACTTGGATGGGTGAGCGCTTAGCACCTGCTTGTGCGCCAACTGCTGAGCGGGTGGCCGTTTTTCTGAGTTTGTAATGTATTCTCGTACAGTACAGTAGAAATTCTCCGGTATCGGATAGGTTTTTCGCAGTTGCCTTGTGCCCTTCTGCAAATGCGATACAATAGTGCATTCGGAGGAGTGGCTGCGGGCAACACCCTATGAAGAAATGGGAACGGGGAAAGGGGGGAACGTAAAAACCTGAATAAAGTATACTGATGAATGTAACCCAATGTAAAAAAAACTATATTATTGTATATAAAATTTGATATGCCCAGTTATGTATAAAAACTTCCGATTAATGTGCATTGTTAAAAATGTTTCTAAATTTTGTGTATCACCGGCAATTTTAATAAAAATAAAAAATAGAATTTCCTAATTTTTATAGAATTTAGTAAAATGTATTATAGTTTTTAATTTTCACTTGCATTTCAAATTTTATGTAATAGTTTCTTTAAAAGAGCTTCCTTTATTTATCCTTAAAGGAAATTTACAATAAATATTTTGAATAGCGTAAAATTCATGTAACTTTATAATAAAATAATTTCCGGTACTTGTACATAAACTTCCAGTAGATATTTTGTACAGTACTGTCTCAATACGAATCAAGCTATATTCGTCACGGTAGCAAAATAGTTTAACAAGAAATTTATGATACAAATTTACAGTGATAGGATTCTATAAAAAAATTTTTTTATTAAATCAGTATTTGTGGAAAAATAATGAAATGAAACATGAAGTAAAAAATAAAACACAGATTGATGTTTTTCCATCAACTATTTGTTTTTGTTGTTAAATTGCTTCCTCATAAATAAAATCCGTTTTACATACAAATAATAAAAAAATCAATATTACAATATCAGAGTACTAAAAATATGTGTTTGTACGAGTCATGTCATCAATGAACTTGTGTACATTGTTCAAAATATAATCCATCACTAAATCCTACAAAACTTTATCAGAGATAAAAAATACGATAAAAGTTTGAGGAAACATTTTTTTATAGTATTACACGTTTAAATTATTTGTTTTTTTATAGCACACCTCTCTTTGCCATGGATTCAGTGAATCCATTTATTAACGAACAATGGGCACTTCACTTCTGCTGATGCAAAGAAAAATATTTGTCCGAAATACGAATGTTCGATTTTTTTATTAATTTTTTCTACCGACAATGGTTTGTATGTTGGCAATATCGTATTTTGTTCTACGCAATATAATTTATAGTACCATCTACTAGAGTATAGAAAAGCAGAAAAAAATATATTTTACCACTAGAACCAAGATTAATATTTCTTAGGTAGGGTGACGATCGTTTTAGAGCCGCCGGTAAAATTCTTCCAGGAATTTTGGTTGCAAGGGCTAGTGAGACTCTAGGTTAACTAATTTAAGTTAACCTAGTTAGGTGTAACTAGGTCAAGTTAGTTTAAATTTGAATATTCACCCCAGAGCATTCAATAAATTTTCATTTCATATTTAGAGTCAAATTTTTTAGGTGTCATATTCTATTATTAATATGCCAATATGTCTTAATACGAGTGTTTGCATGACACATGTCATCACTGAACATTGAGCACATTATTCAAAATATAATCCGTCTCTAAATCCTACAAAACTTTATCGGAGATAAAAAAATACAATGCAAATTAGAGGAAACATTTTTTTTACAGTACTACACATTTAAATTGATCGTTTTTTTTTAAATTGCATGCTTCTCTTTGCCATGGATTCAGTGAATCCATTTATTAAAGAACAATGGGCACTTCACTTTTTGCTGAACTAACGAAAAATATGTGTCCGGAATACGAATGTCCGATTTTTTTTTCCTATCGACAAGGTTCTATATGTTGGAAATACGGTATGTTGCTATATGCAATATGATTTACAGTACCATCTACTATACTATAGAACAGCAGACAAAAATATATATACAACTATACGGTATAGCAGACAGAGTGGGTTATCCACTGCAACGAATTTTGGCGCGAGTAACCTCTGCAGCTGCACCTACGTGGTTCGGGAGCGTAACTCTCTGCTGGTGCAGCCAGTTTGCCAATGGTTAGAGAGCGAACGTCGACGAACACCCATCCGCGCCAACGTTATTAGTTGCTGGGTAACGAATTTCACGGATGCGCCACGCTCGGCGTGCTTTTGTTTGAGCCGCAATTTGCATGCACGATGCATAACGAAACAAGTGCTAGATCAAAGTTCGCAGGGCTTTGCATAAACCTTTATAAATAATCGAACACCTCAAAAAATAATAGAATAAATAACAACAACAAAATTTGAACAGAAAGACCACGTATTTATGACCTCATTTTTTTTCAGGGATAGCAGAAATCTATTTTTATTCCAGAGGAAAAAATTCTATACTGGATAAGCTGGTTGTCGACATCTGCGTGCGCATATGTGGACAACCCAGCGGAGATCACAAGAAAATTCATCTACAATTCTAAAATCCAGTCACGTTGCTATCAACCTTTACTTCTGTGTGAAAGTTATTGTAATCGAATTTCCTTTCGATTGCCAAAACCCAATTTTTAAAGTTGGCCAACCAAAATTTGTAAAGTTCACTACAGTACGGGCTGACTTTAGTTTGTTTAACCAATTGTAAACAGTGTAACCAATATAGAAAATTTTGATCCGAGGGGCGCCAGACCCTTGAATTTTGACACGAAAGGCACCAGGTCCCTAAATTTTCACCTAAAGGGCGCCAGGCTCTTCAATTTTTACCTGAAGCGCGCCAGGCCCTTCAATTTTCACCTAAAGGGCGGTAGGTCCTCGAATTTTTATTTGAAGGGCGCCAGGCCCTTGAGAATTTTTACACGAAGGGCGCCAGGCCCTTCAATTTTGATTTGAAGGGCGTCAGGCCCTTCAGAATTTATATGGAGCCTTTGAATAATCCGAGTCAGAATCTGGTACATTTGACATGGAATGCCCTATACATATTTCGATTCTTGATATGGCAGCGGTGGCCGCGGAGCAAGCTTTTTACTCTCGACTGTCCACAGGGCAAAAAGACGGAGCATGCGTTTCACTTTCATAGCGCGAACATGCTTATTTCTATTAGTACAATGTTCTCTAAAACGGTTAAAGATGTCTGAACAGAATTTGGTACGCGCGTTATGTGCATCGGTTCGTGGATATAAGCGTTTAAAAAAATTGTCAGATAGGAAGTTCGTAAATATTGAAATGCTAGATGGTCGTCTTCGCAGCGCTGATATGTCGATCACAGCGCCTAGTGTCGACTCTGTTACTTAGTTTTAAGAACATGTGAAACTACTCGGTTGGTAACGAAAACTGTAATCCGTATTTCTCAGCCACGGTTGATTTTTGGGATGGAAGCGGAGAACGTTGTTAGCATAAAGCCTCAGTTATTCAACCGTATTCTACCTATCACAAGTCAGGGAAAAGATTCTCCGTTATAAACCCTACACTGCCGATGAAGCAAGAAAAAGAAAAGTGTGGACGTACTCTTATGCCGACGCAGTTTCACAGCTGTCATCATATTTAAAGGAATAATAAAACGGGACATATATAGTTCACTTCGTTAATCGTTTTACATTCTGTGTGATCGTTTAGTGATTTAATTAAATTTGCTTAAAAATGTGTAAAACAAAAAAAAAATTAAAAATTAAAATAAAAATCCCGACTGGGAAAAAGTCGGTAAAAAAATGCTTAATTAAATAAATTTAAAAAAATATTTATAGAAATAAATGTAAAACAAAAAATTGATAAAAAAATAACTGATTTCATAATATATACATATTTATAGAAAAAAAATAGAAATAATGAAATAATTTCTGTTAAAAATATAACTAATTATCTCTATTGTAATCATTCATTTAGATGGTGTGCCACTGCTCGGTCGGTAACAAAAACTGTAAAGTGTTGTTCCTGGCCAAAATTGATGTTTCAGATAAAACACGAGAAGTACTAGCTGCGATTTAGCACTTTAAAGTCAGTACTTCTCGACTTTTATTCGAAAATTTAACTGTGGCGGAGAATTACACATTGGGAAAGTTCGGCTATCTCACTTGCACTTATGAGAATCTGAGAGAGACACACGATACGTAGCACATCACCTTAATGCTGTCACTACTGTCGGAAGACGCCTCCTGCGCACCGTAATTAGTTGTTCATATATCGAGAATCTGCTATCGTCGGGATTCTGATCAAAACAAAAAATAATATTCAATATTAACGTTTGGTAATGTGGAAAAAGACGTCTCCCAACTGTAGTGACAGCATTAAGGTGATGTGCGACATATCGGCTGTCTCTCTCAGATTGTCATAAGACATACAAGTGAGATAGCCGAACCTTCCCAATGTGTAATGTTCCGCCACAGTTACTTTTCCGCATAAAAGTCGAGAAGTACTGACTTTAAAGTGCTAAATCGCAGTTAGTACTTCTCGTGTTTTGTCTGAAACATCAATTTTGGCCAAGAACAACACTTTACAGTTTTTGTTACCGGCCGAGCAGTGGCACACCATCTAAATGAATGATTACAATTATTGAGATAATTAGTTATATTTTTATAAGAAATTATATCATTATTTTTTATTTTTTTCTATAAATACATATTTTTAAACAATTAGTTGTTTCTTTATCAATTTTCTGTTTTACACTTATTGCTATAAATATTTTTTTAAATTTATTTAATTAAGTATTTTTTTACCGCCTTTTTTTCAGTCGGGAGTTTTTGTAATATACAGAGATATATATTGTACATTTATTCCATATATATCTCCTATATTTTGCATATATTTTTGCATACATATATGCAAAATCAAGAACGTTTTAGCGCTGTATATTAAACATATATGTTACGTCAAGAGACGCGGTAGTGTCTCGACGCCAAGTATTAAAAAAGAAATTAATGTTGCCTCCGTATTTATATTTTTCTGTCTGGGAATTAATGTCTTGCCACGTACTAATTACTTCAGGATCAGAATAAAGAATAAAAATGAAGTCTGAAAACCCTTGTAATGGCCGAATCTTACAGTATACAGTTGCGTGAGATGCAGCGAGACAGATTAACATACGACAGTACGCCTTAGGGTTTGACCTCATTCGAAAATCGTCGAACGTTCGGTTGAAGAGGACCAAATCGCATTTCATTTCTCATCGCCTTCGATAGCTCAGTTGGTAGAGCGGTGGACTGTAGTTGGTTCGATTGCAAAGAGACATCCATAGGTCGCTGGTTCAAATCCGGCTCGAAGGAATTTTTTTTTTCACTGTTTTTTTTTTTTTCATTTATTGATGAGGTAGCTTTTCATCGGAAAGTAACGTAATCTTCGATATCGCAGTTGGTAAAGCAATAAACGTAATTGACTCAATAAAGATGGAGTTATAGGTAAATGGTGCAAGTCCGGTACGTCGGATCAATTTTTTGCTTCGACATCGAGCAAAATTTTGTATTTCCATACTCTGATCACGGAGTTTAGTAGTAGTTAATAATTGTAGTTAAATAATGAACTCAAAACTTAATGCAGGAAATATATGGCTCATTCCATACCAAGTGGACCATTCATTTTTCATCACGAAAATTTGTCTGTAGTTTGTAAGCATAATAATGAAAATTCTGTGAAATTTTGTGAAATATCGGAATAGTATGTCTCAACGAAAAAAAAATATTATCACTTCATTTTGCCAAAAAATGGCGGCTGTTTTTTTTAAAGACTATGGAATTTTTGTTATTAAGACGAACGTTCAAAAACTTAAATTTTATACAGGAACAAATATTTTGTACGATCGGTAATGTTGAATATACAGCAAATTTAAACAAAAATGAAATTTAAAAAAAAAATCGTTATTAAATTTTGGGTAAACCATAGGTGTTAAAATTCTGAAATAATTTATGGATGTTTGTGATACTCTAAATAACTTTTGAAAAAATTATAAATACTTTTTGCGATCATGCTAAATTTGGATAGCCCACTTGGTATGGAATGACCCATATAATATAAATATAAACATTATAAAATAAACCTGCTTGCTTATTTTATGCAGTCCTTGGATTTGATTAACGTATTTTTATAAACAATATTTTTTAGCAAAATCGTGAGAATCCTGTGTCTCATGTTTTTCACAAAGATCTTAGACTTAGCTTTCACGGATCGTGTTTAAGAGCGACGTTACACTTGTCTCTCCCAGATAGCTATAAGTGTGAGGACGTAATAGCTGAATAATTTTCAAGATTTAATAATGTCTCTACTATAGTTCTCACGTGCAAATGGAAACATATGTACAATTAGGTTGTACACTAAAACGAAAAATCAAAGTGGTTGACGTTCCGTTTTTTTTCCACACTTACTATTTAAAAAAAACATTGTACGATAAGTTTTCCTTCCACAGTTCAATGAATACTGGAACGATATGTCCAATTTGAAAAAGAAAATAGTATTTTGTTCTTTTTTTTATTTGTAATAATATTATTAATAAATAAATCGCTCAATTGCCAGAAAAAAAAGTAACAAAAAACTATTTTGTTTTTGTAATTGAAAACATCATTTCAGTATGCATTACAATGTGGGAAAAAATTATTATAACTGATTTGAACCGATTTTCAATAGCAAATATACTAAAAATATTCCCACCAAAAGTTAAATTAAAAAAATTTTATAGCCGATAAATCTGCTGTTACGAATGATTAGGTTCAATCCTAACAATGTGTGCTATCTAAGCTCGTTGAACTTTTAATTTGAGGTCATCTTATGAGCTATGACCATTCAGATTATATAGAGCGCTGTGGTTGACCTTTGGACGTTTATAGAACCTTCATTTAAAAAAAATGAAATCCTTACCTTGAAAGATTATGTTTGTATTAATCCTTTGATCTTTGACACATGAATGTTAAAAATAAACTGAACATTGAGCTGACAAATTATAATGGGCAATTGGGTCAGGAGTTATGGAAGCATATCAACAATATATGGCTCATAACGTTACATGGGGTGAGCAGCTATATCAAATGGTACCTTAAGGCGTCATGTAAGCATCGTCTATAATATTGATGGCTTCGTGGAATACTCCTATAACTCGAAGTTTACGTCAATAAGATCATAACTCCAATATACAGAAATAGGAGTTGAGGCTTCATTGCCGGAAACCTCGAATGAAGTAAGTATCCTGTGGGTTATCAATATGCTTAAGCGCGTAGTACTTGGAACTTATAATTAAGTTAAGATAACAAAATTAGTATTGGTAATATAAGTTACATTATACTTTTAAAAAAATTGTGGAAGGCCACATAAAACAATGTACAGTGGAATCTCGCACAGTTTCCGATTTAGTCGATTTTCGTAGGTACATTTGCCGATACGAAGAAAAAAAAAAGCGATGCATATATTTCCAAATTTTGTTATACATTATTTATTCGAAAGTATTGAAACTGGGCGAAGTTATTAGCCGATAAGTTAATGATTAAATGAATATATAAATTTTTTAAAATATAAAAATAGGAAAACGTAAACATATTGAATGAATTTTCTATTAAAGTATTTTTTTTTCGTTTGGTAATCCGAGCGATGTTCCAATGTAAATATCGAGTACCCTTTATTGAAGTTATGTTGTTAGAAACAGTATTTTTTTTTCAGTTCTCATAAATATCTTTTTTAAAACTCTTAGATTGGAAGAGATAGGATCAGCTGACCCACATAATTGCATGGCTCTCGCGGCGTATGTAACGGTGGATTTGGCGAGTCATATATAGACTGTCTATAAAAAAGCCTGCAAAGTAGGAAATTGGACGTACCTTAATCATTTTCTTGCACTTTTTACGAAGCGACCTTCCAGAGAATGTATGATGACCTATTTTTGCTTCCTCAAAGAGAAATCTTTTTATAACATGGAAAATAATAATGAAGCAAAGTGCAAGGTCCCACATTGCAGATTTGTTTGAGTATTGTATAAACTATCTTATAAATTCAAAATTTGTTATACTTAGCAAATAAATATTAAAAATATTGTTTACATTCGTAATATATGAACTTTTGTAAAATTTGCCATATCGAATATCGCAAATTTCAAGTACATCTTACAATTTTTTAAGAAATTAAAAGTGCCATAAATTGTTACCTCTCGGTTGATTCGCGCCAAATAATACCCGAAATCGCGTGAAAGGGTTTATATTTAAAAAAATCTAGAACTTGTGTTTTTACTTTTTTTCATTTCGTCGAATTCGGGTTAAACTTTTTATTCGTAGTGTTAAAATGCACTATTAATAAAACAGGATGGGCTTTCAATCAATGAAAATGTATTGAAAGTGCTTTTTGCACGAGATAACTATGATTGATTATTATGCAGAACTTAACATTTTCACATTTCTGCAATAATTATGAATAATTAAAACGAATTATTATTTTACAATGAATTCCAAAATTTAATAGGCCTAATATTCCTTAATTATTTAATCATGAAAGTATTACATATACATTTTCATTGAATGAACGCCTGTCCCTATTAAATCTATGCACGTCCTTAATAAACAAGCTACATATACAAACAAATGTGAAATAATAATCATTCGCATATTACAATCGGGAGAATTCCATTATCAATCACGATCAAATTTTCAGACTGTAATATGCGAGTTATTATTATTTCTACATTTTGTTTGTTTGTGCAATTCGTTTATTAAACTCTTTTTTCAGTTGGAGGTTTTTTAATCAGCAGTAATTAAGATCATTAGAGCGGTAACAACGAAAAATTCCAGTACATACCTATCAATACATTGGATTGCTATGCATTTTTCTTGATGTTTTAAACCATTTTTAGTATCCTGACATGACAAACTTGAAAAAGGATTTCTTTCACGAAAACAACCAGCTTAAAAAATATGAGAATTCGAAGATAGAAAGCCAAGTACAGTCCAAGGTAGAGTCTGGAGAGTGTCAGAATGTATGGAATACCGGGTACAGTCCAGGATAGAGATTGGGCAGTGCCAGAGTATATGGAATCCCGGGTGCAGTCCAGGATAGAGTCTGGGCAGTGCTAGAGTGTATGGAATCCCGGTTGCAGTCCAAGATAGAGTATGGGCAGTAGGGCTGTTCAAAAAAATATTATTTTCTTATAATCGGTTGCTCCGGAAATGCTGTATTGATTATCACAAGAAAAATGTTTTTGCGAAAGCTGGGAGTTGTGCGATGATATTAAGTACTGCCGCATCAAGGCCAAAATTCATGAAAAGCGGCGACTTTTAGATTTTTTTTTTTTGACGCGGTCAAGCGCTCCTGGAGATTGTGGTTGCTTTCGATAGATTATGAAATTGTATAAAGGCAGAAACATGTTCGATAATGTTTAGTACTGCCGTATCGACATTGAAGTTAAGAAAAACAAAAAATTAAATCCTTTAAAACATTGAAATATTCGTCTGCTCGTCGACTATATCGTGCGATTTCAAATGAAAAAATGGCTCTTAAAACGGGATTCATGTATGATCATAATCATGATGATGATAAGCGATTTTTGAATTTTGGGAAACTGCGATATCTATGCGGCAGGACTAAATTTGATCACACAGGACTCCCGTTTCAGGAGCCATTTTGTTATTTGAAAACGCGCGAAACTGTCGATGAGCAGATGAATATTTCAATGTTTTATAGGATTTCATTTTTCACTTTGTTAACTTCAATGTCGATGCGGCAGTACTAAATATTATCGAACATGTTTCTGGCTTTACACAATTTGATAGTCTATCGAAAGCAACCACAATCTCCATGAGCGCTTTAAGACGACAAAAAAAAATTCCAAAAATCGCCGTTTTTAATGAATTTTGGTCTTGAGGTGGCATACTTAATATCATCGCACAACGCCCAGCTTTCGCGAAAACATTTTTTTGTGATAATCAATACAGCATTTCAGGAGCAACCGATTATAAAGAAATTATGTTTTTTTGAACAGCCCTCATGGGCAGTGCCAGAGTGTATGGAATACCAAGTGTTGTCCAGGATCCAGACTGAGCAGTGCCGGAGTATATGGAATACCGCGTGCAGTTCAGAACAGAGTCTGGGCAATGCCAAAGCATATGGAATATCGGGTGCACTTCAGGATAGAGTCTGGGCAGTGCCGTAGTGTATGGAATACCGAGTGGAATCCAGGACAGAGTCTGGACAGTGCCAGAGTGTATGGAATACCAAGTGTTGTCCAGGATCGAGACTGAGCAGTGCCGGAGTATATGGAATACCGTGTGCAGTCCAGAACAGAGTCTGGGCAATGCCAGAGCATATGGAATACCGGGTGCACTTCAGGATAGAGTCTGGGCAGTGCCTTAGTGTATGGAATACCGAGTGCAATCCAGGACAGAGTCTGGACAGTGCCAGAGTGTATGGAATACCGAGTGGAATCCAGGACAGAGTCTGGACAGTGCCAGAGTGTATGGAATACCAAGTGTTGTCCAGGATCGAGACTGAGCAGTGCCGGAGTATATGGAATACCGTGTGCAGTCCAGAACAGAGTCTGGGCAATGCCAGAGCATATGGAATACCGCGTGCACTTCAGGATAGAGTCTGGGCAGTGCCGTAGTGTATGGAATACCGAGTGCAATCCAGGACAGAGTCTGGACAGTGCCAGAGTGTATGGAATCCTGAATGCAGTCCAGGATAGAGTCTGGGCTGTACCAAAGTGTATGGAATCCCGCGTTCAGTCCTGGATAGAGTCTGGGCAACGCCGGAACGTATGGAACCCCGGGTGCAGTCCAGGATAGAGTCTGGGTTGCACCACAGTGTATGGAATCCTGTGTGCAGTCCTGGATAGGCAATCCCCAAGTAAAAAAATTATCTATAGAGTATGTAAAGAATATATATAGTTTTAAACATAGAATTGGGCATATATAGTCTATATACACTCTATATGCAACTTATATACAATTTATACATAATCCCAAGTTCACAGTTGATCTTGTATATAAATTGCATACAGATTGTATATAGAGTTTATACAGACTATATATGTCCAATTCCATATGTCGGACTATATATAATTTTTTTACTTGGGTCCGGAGCGTCCGTCTGTGCAATACCGGAGCGTATGGAATACCGGGTGCAGTCTAGGATAGAGTCTAGGCAGTACCAAAGTGCATGGAATCCCGGCTGCAGTCCAGAACAGAATCTGGGCAAGGCCGGAGCGTATGGAATACCGGGTGTAGTCCAGGATAGAAGCTGGACAGTGCCAGAGTGTATGGATTCCCGAGTGCAGTCCAGGACAGAGTCTGGGCAATGCCAGACGGCTCATCATTTTTACACGGGCAACTTACTTCCAATAAAACGAAGAAACTGCCGACACCTTTTTTTCTGAATATCTCGCCTAATAAGATTCAATCTACTGCTCTTGATGAAAAAAACTACCTCTTGGGAGAGTTGCCACGTCAATTTGAAAATCAGGCTGATATTAATCTCGCGGGAAATTCGGTACGACGATGTTTCTACCTAAAGGTGAGAACCGTGAAGGTCTCAAGGCAAGAGTGAAAGGGTGAGAGCCGAAACTTTCAAGCTTCGAGAGTATCGGGAGTAGTGGATGATGCACGTTCTCTCACACAGCCTCCGGCGAACACCGGGATCCCGAAGCGGCAGAGGTTATCCCACTTAATTGAACGACGAGGCTAAAGAGGTTGAGGGTACAAGCGTTTAAAGGTGTGTGTCAGAAGAAGACACTGCTGTGGGGTTGAAGATGAGGAGATAGTAGGGAGACCTCTAGAACTGAATGGGAATTTCGTCGAACGAAGATGAGAGAAAGAGGCTCCCTCATCGTGACTGATATAATCGAGTGAGTGTGGTACTAACAGAACGAGAAGTGGGGGTTTGGTGGCGGGAAGTTTCTGTCGTCCATGGCCGGCGCGCTGAGACATGAGTACCGCGACCGGCGCGTAGTAGTGCACTGCACTGCACTGGATGCAGTGCTCGACCAACCGTCCACACGTACGGTACGGTACATAGGCGTTATTTAATCACCATAGATAGTCGCGATCCTCATACGTGCGGTACGCAAAATCAGGAATACAGGTACACGAGGTAAAATGCCAACCGAGTAATTGCCAACGATATCGCAAGCTCGGTCCTAATTTAAGCATTAAGAGGCAGTGATACAAACCCGAGATTTTTTCATCCAATATTAAATGCCTATCGATTTCTCAAAACTTTTGAAAAAAAGGGCTTCAGGTATCGCAGAGTTAGAATTAGCCCATTTCTACCATAACCCCGCGTTTCGTATAAAAAAGTAAGCATCATCTAACAACGCGTTTGGAAAAATAAAAAAAAAAGGTTTCAAATATTTGAAAGTGGTGCGAATTTCACTCATGCGAATTTCGTCGTCTAATGTTAAACGCCTATGGGTCTATCTTTCTCTCGCACATAGCATCAATTTTCGTTATTCAACTATTTTGAGAAAAAAAGGCTTTGAGTATTGCCGAGCCAGAAGATTAGCCCTTTCACTGCAAAAACAAAGCGTGTTGCCAAGTGTGTTGTTTCCTATCATTTACATTGTAGTCACTTTTTACACACTTACAAGCGTATTCTTTTAACATATCATTACCATGAATAAGCAACACGCTTGAAAGTGTGAAAAAAAGTGACTACAATGTAATTCTTTTGCAGTGTTTCTACCATAATTCTGCAGTCTTTCGAAATTTGAGTCTCATCTTTTAAGGCGTTAGGAAAAAAAGTAGGTTTCGAAATTTTTGTAAGTAGGGGGGAAAGTGACGCTGCCTCTTAATTCTAATTAACGCTACGCGGTAATTTCCCGGGCATACAGGATGCAATCTTACCGGCACAAGATTCAAGCCTCCCAGCCTTGATGTTTACCACAAAGTTGAATATAGTACCGGGCGCGCACAGTGACTTCCGGTTCCCGCCATTATCCGCTTGGTACACTCAAATCAACACCTCATGGAAATTAGAGATTCTTCGAGACGCTCCTCTTCGATAAATCGACTACGGAAGTCGTTTGAATTGCGACAAGATGCTCTGCTACGTGAGTATTCTGACTCGCAAATGATAGTGAGTACATTTCGAAAATCGAAATATAGAAATTTCATTTGACTTCCTCGGTAAAAATAAGGTATAAGAATAGGTTATGTCTCTTTTTCTTTAGTACTTATTTCCTTATAGCTTATATATAATAGCTTATAAGGATGTTACGTTTCGTCGTCCATGAGTATCCATCGGTTGAAAACGTATGGTATTCTATTGTTAATCGTTCGCAATAAAAAATGTATTATTTTATTTTTTATCAGAAAATAATTACAGAAAACCTTTTGTAATAAATCTTAAACATATTCTTATGAATGTTATTGGTATAGATGGAATCATTATAGATGATTCAGACTTGCGGATTTTTCACGTGATTAGAACACATGTCGAACAATCAATCGTATGGGATTTTTTAGTCCATGATTTTTTCTCCAATACAGACAACGAAAACGCTTTCTTTACTCATCCCCTCCTCTCTCCCCTCCTACCCGGAAATAAATACATATCTGTAAAAATGTTGTCCCAGTGATTGCTCGATGCAACCATGATCTTCTGACTCAAAATTCTAATATGATCTTTAAATCCTTTCCAGATAGCTTAGGTGGCATTAGGTCATCAGGATTCTTGATTCAGGAATAGGTTACGTAGGTAATTATAGGTTACGTAGGTATAAATCTGTAACCGATAACTAATAGGTTACATAGGAATAAATCTGAGACTGGAAAGTAGGTATTTAAGTTTCCTCGTTCGCTATCATTCCCTGACCAACCACAAATGACAAACTGCTGTCAATCAGCGATTTTTATGATGCAGTTTTATTTTTTTCGGTATTTTAAAATTTACTCAATAGATAATCGCTATTAAATTTTGAAAAATCTGATCAACTGGATCCAAATTTACGATTATTTTAATTCTGCTTTCTCATAGAAGAAAATAGTCTCCTACAACTCTGAACTACCGCCAAGTATTGGGCGAAAAGTTGGTAACCATGTGAAGCAGTTTCTATCTGTTTATCGTGAACAATGTGATTAATGTCAATAAGATTCAATACAATTTCGAGCTATCACATTGACTTTTATGGCAAGCTATCTATACATTGAAACTTTGTACTCAATTGTAGTTACGATAAAGTAGTATTGTAGTTAGATTGTGTTAGATTCACACTGGATATCAAAAGTTTCGAAATATGCTATTTTTAAAACATTGTTAAAACCCAATTTTTACAAATTAAAATGGATAGAGAAAATATAATCTATACAGTATTAAAAAAAATTGTTTGGTAAGACCTCATTTTCATTCACCACAAGGCTTTCTTCGTGATGAAAGAAAAATTGACCAGCGTAGTTTCTCATTGAGTTGGCTTTGTAAAGGATCGATAACAATTGAAAAGCAATCTGCAAGATCCTACTTTTCAGGGTTTCATTATGTCTCGATACTGCTTTTCTTACTATGTGATACGATTTAATATCCAGATATTTCTACTGTATCTGTACGATTCTATCAAATGTGATTGATAAACATGCAATCGCTATGTAGATTCCAATCGAATTCAATTGATTTTTCAATTTTTAAGTATATACAAAAGCGATCTTATGGGGAATAATATGACTACTCCTAATTTACAAAAATTATATATCATTCGACATATGAAATTGGACATATACAGTCTGTATAAACTCTATATATAATCTATATGCAATTTAAATATAAGACCAACTGTGAAGTTGGATTTATGTATAAATTGTATATAGATTGCACATAGAGCGTACGTAGACTATATATGCCTACACTGTTAGAAATTTTTGTATGAAAATTAATAAAAAGTATTGCAATTTTTTTCCGGATACGCGTATATTAAATTTAATACACAAATGTTAATTAATATACGAAAAAATTGTTTTAAAATTAATATACGGTATAGTAAATACTTCATAAAAGTTGTGTTTATAATATAATTATTGGAAATTTACAACATATCTGTGTACCGAATGAAATTTAATATACTGTATCTGCAAAAGAACATCCAATACATATGTATTTTTTTAATTTGGGCATGAATATGATATCCATTACATAGCTCACCACTGATATGGATATGAAACAGGACTTTTATGGACACTATAGAACGTGGAAAGCTGATTTTTTGTATGACTTTGAATTCCGTTTCCATACAAACGTAATCTACGTTTTCATTGTGCAAAAGACGTAGATTATGGACAAGACGATAAATCCACTATTTGCGAGAAAATTCAGCAAGTCATATAATTTGCAGACGTTCGGTAACAATATCTTTATCACATCTAATATTGATTGCATTTATAAAAATCGACACAAACAGAAACGGTCGAATGGCAAAGCTGCATCATTTAACGCAATTCTATTATTTAATTTAACACTGCCACCTAAGAAAAGCATAATTAGATTCTGTTGATGGTAATATCACAGCAGATGAATGATCTCGAAAAATGATTTTGTCGAACACATTTTGCAAAAAGATGAGTTCACTGCTTCCCCAAATCAGCATGTCTGACATCAACCTTTGTTTCTTCAAATAATACATGTTCAATTAAATTCGATCAGTACCTTTTTTATGTAAGCCCATGTGGGAATTCTGGTATACAGTCAGAGTTACCAATACGGTCCAGCACTAAATCGGACTCGGCTGCCAAAAGTTGTCGATCAGTACTGTCTCAGTACTAATTGAATACTGGCCTTATTATGCACCAGTTCAGACTGTCACTACTTTCAAGATAAAATAAACAGTACTCAAGTGAGAGACATCTGAGAACTGGCCGCAGACTAGGCCGAAGCTTGTTTTATTGTCGGCAAGCTAACTTTGCCAGTGTCAGTCTCATTTCCGGCTGAATCATCGAAGTATTGGGCGTAGAATAGACTCTACTTATTGCCTGCAAGCTAACATCGTCAGTATCAGCCTAACATATGGCAGAGTACTGGGGTCATACTGCCCTGACATTGATAGTACCATGCCGATTCAGGCGGACAAACGTTGGACCCGCGTGATCATTTCCGGCTTGTCCGAGCATTAAGGCAGAAATGGCATCTAGTACCGGCATCTTGGCAACAATACTGCACCAACACAGAGCCCGTTTGAGATTCCCACATGGGGGATTGGAAGTAGATAACTCAGAGACTAAATCATTTTTTATGTATAAAGCTATGTTAAAGGAGGATCGGTATTGAATATGCAATGAATTTGTAAAAAAGTTCGGTTCTTATTCGATTTTGAATTTTTCAAAAAATATTCGTTCAGCTCTAACTCACGTCGTATCTCCCCAAATGAACTGAAATGTTTTGTAGATGAAAAATAACATTCATCGCTGCCACTTACCAAATTTGGTCGCGATCGGTAAAGCGGTTTAGATTTTACGTTATTTTGAATTTTTCAAGAACTACATAAGTAACGAAACAAGTTCCAAAGTAGAATTTTGCACATTGTTCCCTCATTCATTTTCATTTTTTACAAAGCTTCTTCTATGAGGAAGACAAAATGAATACATAAGCTCACGCGTAGAGGTAGCTTTGGGAAAAATGAAAATTAATGAGGAAGCAATGTGCAAAGTTCTACTTTGCAACTTTTTTTAGAATATGAAATTGAATACCTTAACTATAACATATAAAAATTCAAGCACCACAGTGAATATCGCCGTCCCGACATAACTACCTTAACCAATTTTGGTTATGGGTCCTCGTAATTTTAGAAACGTCGACGATTTCGAGCTGCGCTCTGCCTCAGTTGCAGATAGAGGATGTGACATTTCGGCGAGTGCTTGTCCGAGTAATTGGACCATCTCACATTCCGAATATGCATCCAGTGGTAGAGCTTCGGGCATTAGTATCGCTGGCGTACTCGAAATCACCCGCATAGCTTTACGATGAGTCTGTTGTCCGACTTTCGGTTTTAGCAGGTTTGTTTGCGAGTTACCTGTGATTCTGACTGGGGTCGCATCTTGAAATTCAAGTACCGTGCTGATTTGGCCGCTGTATGTTGATCGCTGAGTGTGGTACAAAGGTTTCGTGAATCTCCCATGGCTTTTCATGTTCACTGGTTCCCAATCTCTATACCGATTCTCTTGTGTTCCATTCAAACTCTCAAGAGTATTTGTTTATCTTCAGTGTTAGGAATTTTTGTTTGAAAATTATGTATATCACAATTGGTATAATGTCATCAATCGCAAATTCACTGCTCCTTTCATTAGACGTTATTTTCCGAGAGATCTTCACTTTTGTAGTGGTTGACATAAAAAAGCCTTTATTTTGTGGAGCATTCATGCTATCCGGTGAACACAAGATCCTGACATCCAGAGATCAATGTTTTACGATCTTGTCGATGGAAATCACCAATTTTAACTACCGGTTATTCCACGTTTGTTGTCTGCATTTCACATGATGTCGGGCTTACAGTCTAATCCGTATTTATGATCCTATTGTGGATTGGATAATAGGTCTTATATTCCGCTCAGCTCTTCCGTTTTATTCCGAAGTGCACGCTGTCGTTCAATCCGTGTCAATAGTATTTTCCGATGTGAATCTATAAGGCGTTTGATGATCCATCATCCAGCATTTCGTTACGATGTGAAAGATTTCTATTGAGTTTTCGAGTATGTCCCTCATTCAATTTTACAAATTCACAAAGGATTCGTCGTTTTCGTACTTCAGTAAGAAATCTACTCTATATTTTGAGCAGCCTTGCACCGGTGATAAATTGCTTACTGCCGAAATTTCTTTTGCTTGTACTCGACGAAAATTATTCATTAAAGATGAATTCGTTTTGGGTCATTAAACGTTTGAAAATGAGAGTTTGTATTTTTCTCTATAAAAAGTTGAATTCGCAAAAGAAGTTATCCAAGTAACTCGGTTCAACAAGCTGAACGGATATTTCGGAAATATACTCCTTTGCATCACCTAATCGTTTAGAAATATGTCGGTGACCGTTTGAATTTCAGCTTTACACCGCTCTTTGAACATTATTCTTTCTTTCTTGGTTGTCACTTATTCTGAAAGAAGAATGTCTTCCAATCGAATACAAAACAAAGTCGTATTTTCAGCATAAAAGTACACAAAAATGGTCGAAAAAGCATCACATTATATGGAACATTTATTTTAGCCATGAGAAGACTGAAAAACTACGAATAAAGCTACGAATATTTATTGTATCTCGGCTTCTCACTGGTCGCTTCGCTGAGCTGATCCACCGAGGGAGTGGGATTAAGTAACAAGCTGCATCTTCGTTTCGCTGTCGAGGTGCTGTCCAGTCCTCGGGACGGCGTGTGTGTGCTGAGATGCGGCACCTTTTCCAACCGGATACCCACGAGGGCTGCAAGAGAGCAGCGTTGGCCGCATTGAGCTGTCGAAAAATCTGTTGCCACGCCGAGCAAAAATTTTTCATCATCTGCCCGCGTAGAAATAAATTGTTCGGGATGAAGTCCCGGATTATGTCCAGGATGCAGTCCCGGATGGAATCTGGGCAGTCCGGGCGGGAGTACCAGATGGAGTCTCATATAAACTTTGGCTTTTAATCCGAACCCAAAGTCTATCCTGAAGTTCATCACTCCATCCGGGACTCCCGAAAAGACGCAATCGGGATTCTATCCAGGACTCGAAAAACTGTCCTAGACTCCATTCGGAATGCCAAATACTCTCCCAAATTCCATCTTGGCTGATCCAGGATGAGTGAATCGCCGGTTCAATCGCGTAGTCCATCCTGGTATCCATTTTGGACTCTCGCCTGGACTGTCTTAAACTCCATCCGGGATTCTATCCTGGACCATCTGCGAATCTCGACACTTCAATCGCGTAGTCCATCCTGGTGTCCCGCACGTTTTGATGTTCCACTCGCATGCAAAGGAACTACAAATGTTTCTTTAATATTAGTGAGAGGACAGCGTAGCAAGGAACAGCAACAAAGAAGAATAGTAAGCCGGATGATTCTCACGTGACAGCTATTGATGGGAGGAATCTCGCCAAGTGGGGCGATTCACACATTTGGGTGCGATCGCCAACACCTTAGTAGTCGGTACCATCTTGGGTAGCTCAGGAAATTTTTGGAAATCCTTGAGGAAGTCAGTCAGCCTTCCATGGAAAAGGAAGGATGTTGGAAAAATCACCTACCAAACCAGTGAGGGGTGTAAGTAACCACAACCAGGACTTTTTTATAGTAATTGTCGTAGGTCTTACGTGAGTTATATCAGTCGTTGTTAGATTTGAGCTGTCGTTTTTGGAAGTATTTAAAATATATTATGAATTTATCACTGGTACATTTTTCGCTGGCATATATTTCGTATATATCCAACGATATATCTGACACATAGAATTTTTGGGAAATATATATCTTGTGCATCTAGTGTATATCTTGTATTATTTATATATCTTGCATATGTTTGACTTCCATATGGGTGAGTTCCGGATTTAATTTCTGGCTAAATTTCGATCGCAAACGAAATCTTCCACTAAAAGTCAAATGATTTCACATCTATAGAATATGCATTGCTATATAGTAATGCAGAAAATATGCATCACAGAGCTGTATCTTATATATTTGTCCTACGATATCGGTTAATACGTAATGTATTCATGTGGTCAAATTGAATCAGATCTTCAACTACAATCATTGCTCGATCTATTCCAGCCTCTTAAAACAAATATCTTATATATTATCTAACGATATACAGAAGACAAAACCAATTTAATCATACGTAATTCAAGTACGTTATCTAATTGTCCATGCGCAAACCTTCACATCACTAAAAGCGCTAAGAACTTTTAACTGAGTATAGTAAAAAAGCAGAAAATGTTGGGGTGAAAGTTCATACTCGGATTTTAACTTACGACCATAAATTCAACCCTCACAGGTTGTTTACACTTCGCAAGGACGTGAAAGAAGAAGGTTGCGTTTCACCGAGTCTAATGCCTTAAGGAATTTGATATGAATTGAGTACGTGTTGAAATAGATCAGGCAGGTGGAAACATACGTGAAATCTTTCAACGTGCAACGTGATAAAGTCTACTATCCACCGCAACGTTTTAACGCATGCAACACGTTCGGTTATATTGGCAATTCTACTTGAACGCGGGTAAGAAGAGTACATTTCAACACTAGGGAGAAAAATCGTTTTTTAGCATGTTTGGGTTTGTAGTACCAGCTAAAGGCGAGTACTCCGAAGTGAAAATATTATATAGAGATTATATTTGAATTATATATAAAGGTTATATTGGCAATACTATAGAAGCTATATACGAAAGTGGACATATGGAAACTTTATATATTTTGTATAGTCCATATGAATTTATAAAATCAATTTCTAAATAACTATATAAAAACAAATATATTTTATATAGGTAGTATCAACAAATTTCGCCTATATATTTATGAAATCCATATTGTTATATTTCTGACAGAAAATATATGATATCGATATAATTCATATATAGATTGCATACGCTATGTACAATACGAATATAAGCTGTAATATATACCATATAATAATATTTGCTTTTATATAAGTCTTAAGAAATTAATTTTATAAGCTCATATTGATTACAGAAAATATATGAAGATTCTATCTGTCCACTTTCGTATATAGGTTTTATAAGAATCTTTATAGATAATTTTAATATAATCTTTATATAATATATTCACAGATAAGAACTCCTAACATTTGTTTGATATTTCGACAATTAGCTGTTTCTGATTTCATATTTTTTTGAGGAAGCGTATCAATCTTTTTCCATCTGGATAAATATTTACGTTAATTTATCATCTAATATATAGCATACGAAACATTATAAGGGATGTAATGATTATATCCCCATAATAGAGAGAAAAAAAATTATTGTCGAGATGGGAAATTCTGAGAAGGTGCGTATTGCGCATGGACTAGACTATATATGACGTAGGTTGCGATAAAAACATGTATGGGAATACGTAAGCGTGAGAGAGTAACGCTTCCCATTTCTCAGGCAGCTCGTCAATAATGCTCGTCGTCAACTAACGATATAAACTACATATAGACTATTGATGCGGACGAGCGAGACGAGCGAGAAAAAGTCGAGATCAAGACTAAATCTCGGAATTTGACAGTTTGATTGTGACATTTCAATTCGAGATTATCGACATAGCAAGATTCCTCTCTCGTTCTCGCCTTGAATGTCTGTTTAGATCGGTTTTTAGGAAGGCCTCATCATGTACAGGACACCTTTTGAGGTCTAAGTCAGTTTTCAAGGATGATTCCATGCCTAGCTGGTCTACGATGATATCCAGAATTTCAGAACAATCCGAAGACATCCATAGTCCTCGTGTAATTCCAGACTCAAATCCATTTTTACGTAGTTGTCGTATTTAAACTCGACCTGAACCTTGGAATATATGGAGATGACGTATCAGAACGTCGTTCGCTGTTAGGCACACAATTTCATTTCGGTGATTGGTGGTAGAGCCTAACGGAGCATATCCTAACGTATCGTGCGATACTGTCGCATTCAGAACCATAACATAGCCGCCATTTTGTTGACAGTTTATCTTTCATAAATTTCATGATCTCGTTCGACCCCGCTTGTTATTTCAAGCAAGATCGAGAGAGTCTATGATTTTTTTTTCATACCGCAAGATCGAGACGAGAACTTTAGACAAATGACAAACGCAAGAAAAAACGAGCGAGATTCGAGACAATCTCGTCTCGAGCCGCATCACTAATATAAACCACAACTTCTACAGTCACGAGGAGGCAGGCTTTAATAATCGGGTCAGGGTCATGAGATCAATGCGCCGAGAAATCGTTCCATCCACTCGACAATATAGACGACATTGTAGGATGTACCTACTTTTCATTCTGAACTATTTTCGATACAAGACGCTGATGCTATATCCATACAAATCTTCAACGATTTCTGGGCTTCACGAAGGAAAGCTCATTTAAAAGATAAGCAGGGAGCCACTGACATCTGGCGAAAAAGCAAAGATGATCACGGACTGCGACAGCGCCGTGAAATCAATTTTTCCCTATCAGAAACTCCAGAACTCTTTCATCCGTCAGATCGATGCGATAACGAATGCTGCTTGTACCCAGACTTTCGTCAATGTTCGCAAAATCCATTTATATTTGAATCGTCCTCTCTTCAAAAAGACGTGGCACATCAAAAGTCGAAATATCAAAAACTGAACGCAGTATTTAAACATTCTGATTGGTCGTCGACGGCTTTGACATAAACCCAACTTCAGACTGTTATGATCGCTGCTGAATTACGTATCGTGCGCGTTTTGATTGGCTGCATTTTTTGCCGTTGTGGAATGGAATACATTTTTCTTACCGTAAATAAAAAACATGGCACATCGAAAGTCGATTATATCGAAATAATGAAGCAAATAGAGCCAGGTAGAATGACAAATCGTATAAACATGCAATTATCATGTTTTGCCACAAGAAATAACAAACAGTAAATAACATCTAGTAAAGATATATATGGGGCATTCCTGATCAACTCAGTAAGCATTCAACCCTGACCCCTTCCAATTCAATTCATAATTTTTTATACTCTTCTATATGCTCGAAAAAGCACGTGTAACTTTTTTTTAGATGTTTTTTACTGAAACGTTTCTTTCCTGAATTTGGTAAACAAAAATATTGCGCAGCAATTAAAAAATTTGAAATAGCTCTAAGAAATTCTGTATTAGTCGATTTTTTAAGCCATTTTTCTCGAAAAAAAGCTGTTAAAATGGAAAGAAATGAAACAAGATGGCAGTTCATGGTCAGTTGTTGCACTGTAAACATTTTTTTTAAAGTCAATATACCGGTTATAAAACTCGGATGCATATACCGTATATTAACTTTCAGATATATTCGTCATTAACAAATACAATATATTAAAATGAAGATTGCATTACTGTAATTTTCAAATACCAGTATCTTAGAATTCTTATACTATTCTTAGATTTACAATAAAAGTATATTAATATGCAATTCATATACCCGATTCGTAAATCTCATATCATTTTGTATATTAAATTTACTTGCATTTTTAACAATGTGCGTACACATTGTATACATAACGCAAGATTATTTTAGAATTCTGCTGAAGCTTGTTTTATCGATATAAAGAAACCATAATATACCGTAAGTCTGAACTCTAAAGAACGACACGAAACTGACGGATGGAGAACCCAGTCACTAGGGTGATCGGAAACACAAATAAATAAGTAAAACAAGCAAAGCACTCGACACAATACAAAATAATACAAAACAGTAGACCGAATATAAATAGCGACGTAAAGGGGCTCACCGCTGATTCACTGCACCCGCGGGACGATGCATTCCCGCGTAGAAAAGATACGGAGTTCAGAATGGAATCTAGAGTAGAATCCAGGATAGATTTTGGGCTGTCCAGGAGATGGATTCTGGGCAATTCAGGATGGAGTCTGGACAGTCCAGGATTAAGTCCAATATGGATGTTAGCTAAATGAATTACATGTTGTGCTTGCATTTATTGCTATATTTTTTAATGTTATGCCCATGTGGGTCATTTCATACTAAGTGGGCCACCCAAATTTACCACGGTCGCAAAAAGCGTTCATGATTTTTTCGAAAGTTGTTTAGAGTATCACAAATATAGATAGATAGATAGATAGATAGATAGATATTATTTATTGTCTTCTGGGGGAATCTCCCCGTGACAAGCGTGAGCCATTTTAAACATAGATTACAATTTTTATATTTAATTAACAATTTACAAATAGAAACAGGTCTTATACACTGTACACTATACATACAACCTTAATCGATATAATTTTGCTGTAGCCGCAGATTTATTCGTTGTGGAAAAACGCACTGATTGCCAGCGCCCCTGTTATATAGTAGTAGAGAGCTTTAGTGGATGCAGTATCCGTGTTATTTAAAATTGCTTCGAGTTCGGCGTTTCTGATAAAATAGTTCCTGATATACTTAGATCTAAGACATTCGTAAATAGGACAAAACACAATAAAATGTTCCAGCGTTTCAGGCGTGTTCATATTACACACTGAGCACATTTCTTTTGATAATAGTTTGTATGTAGATCCCTTTCACACGAAACGGCAGTTATACTGGTTTGCTAGCCTGGCTTGTGTTTTAATTTTGACGAAAATTAGCGAGCAGCGGTGCTTGAGATAATTTGTTTCCTCAAAATCTATGGCTCTCGGGATCTGGGTTATTGTTCGTAAATTTAGCCAGTCGTCATAGTCCTTTTGCTTAAATGATAATTCAAATTTATCTGTCACTTCGCATTCTCTACATTCCCAGTATTGGGCCGAACTACTATCTATTATCTCCGTACAGCCGATTTTTGCTAACCAGTCTCGTAACGGCGTGACCCAATTGTATTTCGAACTTATGTCGGCCGCACGTGCCAGGTTTTGTGATCTAAGGAAGCATATTTTCGGCAGGCGCCGGTCGATCATTTTTAATATTCGCGTTACGAATTTCCATGTGAGTTTCAGAGCAGATAGGGCCACTTTGTTGCAACCGAGTTTAAGTCTCAGTGCACAATTCGGCGTGTTTTTTGGCAGGGATAACATTCTTTTAAGAAAGTCAGTTTGAGCTGTTTCCAGAACGTCCAAATACCTGAGACACCAGGTTGGTACCGCGTACAACAACGTTGCCTTGGATATGCTTTCGTAGAGCTTTATTACGCTAGGCCACGAGTCACATTTTGCCCGCGTTAAGATAGATATGACCGTACCGTTCACAAGTTTCGCTTTTGAGATCGCCTCATTTGCCGCGGCTAAACCTAGGGCAGAGCTAGAAATAGGCACCCCGAGGTACGTATATTTATTTGTTATTTCAAGCTTTTCTTTCTCGAACATGAATTGTAGTTTCTCCCTATCTTTGACTCTACCTCCGGCCTGAAAACTTACTACTTTTGTTTTTTTGGCATTAACAGTGAACCCATTTTCCTTACAGTATTCTTCAAGGGATCGAATTTTCCTATCTAGATCAATTTTCGAATGGGAAAGTATTATCAGATCATCCGCATACAGCAAAATTATCACATCGTTGAGCCCGTCAATATTTAAACCCGTAAGATTTCTTTTTCTCAAGAACAGCTCGATATCTGCGAGGAATAATATAAATAATTGAGGGCTGAGTGATTCCCCTTGGAGAACCCCCTCCGAGACTACGAATTTACGAATTTGTCTTATCGTGTATCACGAATATCCACAAATTATTTCAGAATTTTCGCACCCATGGTTTATCCGAAATTTAATAACGATTTTTTAAATTTAAAAAATTTTTTTCAGTTCGCTGTATATTAAAAACTACTGATCGTACAAAAAATGTGTACCTGTATAAAATTTGATTTTTTGAATCGAATACATCTACATATAAAATTATGAAAAAAATCACATAAGCTCCTTTTAATATTACCAATTATATAAATAAATACGCAGAAGATTGGAAGAAAATTAAAAAAATCAATTACCCGAAATATTTTTTTAAAAATGGGTTAAATGCGTTCTCCGTCTTGGGCTTGTGCTTAAAATGTTTGGGACTCCATGTAGTATATTCGTGATTTTTTGTATTGAAATCGGAGGGGGCCAAATTAGCGAAATGGTACCTTTTCTTGGTAGAAGACATAAATAAAATAGAAGTTATGTTTATTTTTTATTTTGATTATTTTTACCGTAAACTGTGTTGAATTACGAAAATTTTTACCTAGTTATTTTTGTCGATATCATTATTCCACTTGACGTCAGAATTTTTTTCATTTTTTTCACCTTTTATTTTATGGCTCGTCGAAATATAAGAATAAAATTCTCAAAAAATTCACAGATGCTCCGTTTGACATAGTCAACAATATAAAAAAATTAGGCGAAAATTGGAGTCGGTCGAGTTTTTTTTTGTGCGAAATCCCGTGGAATGACCCATATATTAATTTAAATATGCAGTTTATTGTAGTTATGTTTATTATTAATTCCATTCTGTATTACTTAAATTTATCGTTTACCATTTATTCAATGTTGAACCTAAAATTTGAATGTTTGCATAAATAATCTTGCCTTTTCCAAAATACATTTATTAGCCTTTTATACAATATATTATTGAATAGAATGAGAAGAAAAGAAAACTCATTACAGTAGAATCTTTTGTAGTGAATTATAAAAGCAATGTGTATATAGGATCCCATCGTGCGACGTTCATACGAATTACGACCTGGTAACATGACTCTGCCATGAGAATAGAGGAAGCTGTGGGTGCAAACTCGAACCACGTTTATCGATAAACTCGGGAGAGATTTTTACGATTTACGATTTTTATCTCCTAGTGTTATGCAAGACGTATTTGTATATATTTTTATTTTTTATTTTATGAGTTTGTTCCCACGTATGCTTTCGAGCTTTTACGAACCCTTGCCTTTATTCCCCATAACATTTATAGGAAACCACCTGGAGTGTGGTTCGCAGCTACTCTTCCTGATGCACTACCTTATCGCATTTACATAAGAGCATAGTGAACCTGACTGATACAGGTGGCCTTATTTTTTCTGAGTTTCCACTACATGAGATTACATCAGAAACTCTGAAAAAACTCCTTCCGCTCATAAATAAGTTCGCGCGAAAAATATTGCGTGGCTAAGCAGTTACCCATCCAAGTAACAGCCACAAGCCGAGCTATTTGGACTAGGAGAAGCTGTGGCTTCTGTGTTACGACGTCCGAGGGCAAATTCTCCAAAGCTGCATTATACGATGTCGTAACGGCGGTCTCACTTTCGAGCCAAGGCATTGGCCCTTTACATCGGGGACGGAGATCACGCCATATACGACCATAGATAGGATATGTTGGAAGGTTAGGGAAGAATCGGGGAACCACGGTCACTAAGTAATATATATAGCTTTTTCTGGAAAGAAATCATCTTTTGAGTAAAAATTGAACTGAAAACGGACACTTTACTAATCCATTTTTCATTGAATATAGAAAACGCTACATTTTCGGGTAATAACGGTTACCGCAGTTTTTGTAGTATTACTGTTTTCTATTCTTATATGTTATGTATACTACTCCTGATGCACTACCGTATCGTATTTCCATGAGGCCTTATTTTTTCTAATTTTTCACTGCATGAGATTACATCAGAAACTCTGAAAAAAACTCCACTCGCTCACAAGTCCGGGCACAAAATAGCGCGTGGCTAAGCAGTAACCCATCCAAGTACCGGCTGGAAGCCGAGCTATTTGGACTGGGAGAAGCCACACACTGACCGCGCGTCTAGTCCTGCCAGTGTTACGACATCCGAGGGCAAATTCTGCAGAGTTGCACTAGAGGAAGTCGTAACGGCGGTCTCACTTTCGAGTCAAGGCGTTGGACCTTTACATCGTGGACGGAGAGGTCGCCATATTCTACCGTAGATAGGAAACTTGTTTCTAAAGACTTGACGTTGAGACGTTACCGCGTCTCTTGATATGTTGAAAGGGTACGGAAAAATTGGGGAATCACGGTCACTGGCCTTTTCTGGAAATAAATCATCTTTTAAGTAAAAAGTAGACTGGAGAAACGGCAATTTTACTAACTCATCTTTAAAAATGATAACATGGAAATAAATATCGCGAATGAATCATTTATCTTTTCATCGAATGTAGAAAATGATGCAATGTCCGGTGATTCGGTCAATAACGTTCACCGGTCTTTGCAGTATCACTAATAATACCACTTGAAGGTGATGAGTCCAGGATGGAGACTGGGCAGTTCCGGATTGAATCTGGGTAATCCAAGATGGCGAATGGGATTTGATCCGTCCTATTGTTTACCTTGGACTGCCCAGACACCACGTTGGTTTGCCCAGACTCCATCATGGATTTTGTCTGATTCCTCATCTTTTCTACGCATTACCGAGCAAGCTTTCAATTCAGTTTTCACTACCAGGTATTCGGTGTAAAAATATGGATACGGGATAAGAAGTATGATAATTTTTTAATTATATATATATAATCGATTTTTGATCATATATACAAATTTCTAAGGCTTTGAGCGTCTTCTAAAACTTTATTTACAGCCTAAATCTTACGAGTTCCACTCCATGATAACAATGAACAGCATTCTGGGATGAGACCAAAAATATCCTCACCCTACCATGCGTTTTGGTAATCTTTTCAATATATTTTTTATAAATTACTCAAATTCGCAACGCTGATAAAAATTTCATCGCAATTTTGTGCAAGGTGATAATAGAAATATGGAACTTTTCAAACTCTGTGACTTCCATATTACTTTGCTTACGACATTTTTTCATTGTCCAAAGTTGGCTATAAGTTAGAGTGATCTACAAAAAAAATTAAAAACTAAATTGCTTTGACAACAATAGCTCCTTGAAAATTTTTATTTAATATAACAGTTTAAGATTCATATATTCCCTTAATGATAAAATGAAACTACACGTGCACACTTAACCTATACTTCAAGCTGCATACGAAGCTAAGTATTTCTCTGCGAATGTCGGAAAAATTCCGGGGTCTATACATTTATACATTTCCATGACTACATGGAAAAACGATGTAAGAGGTTGATACTGCGAATTCATGCATAATTTCTCAAAGGCACCACTACTCCTCGGGCTACGTCGCACAGCCGAAAAGCACGACCTAGTCCTCGAGAGTTTCTTCTTCTTCTTTCTCGTCCTCTTCATCCACTGGCTGCTAACTCGACGCTACGGAAAATGCGTACATGAACATCTCTGTCTTGAGTATCTGGTGCTCCCCTTATTCTGTTTCAACCTCCTCTCTATCTCTGGTACAAATTAAGGACCTCGAGGACCCTCTCGTTTTAGTCTTCGTGCCCCAGGGAATACGTGTCCTCACTGCTGGATATTCGCAACGTCGAGAGTGCTTTTTATCCAACATGATGCTACTGGTTGGCGTAGTCTTTATTTCTTTGGTACAGTTTTTTCCAATAGAACATATTTCCATCCGAAAAAATTTTGAATTTTGTAAAATATGAATGAAAGTAAAAATCGGTCAACTCTTTACTCAAGTTTTACCATTACAACATTCCTTTTCAATGTAGTTTCATTAATAGGCATTCTTCATAATACGGCGCCACTTTTATTCGTTAACCTGTTTGACCTGCTATTTAGGTTAATGGTTCGACCGTTTTTCATTTATGACTTTAATTTGTTTAGGTGGCCGCTTTTCTGCACTTCAAAATACTTCAATGCCTTCTGGATTATAATAATAACAATGCACTCTGCAATTGGAAGTTTTACCTGATGTCGATAAATGCACTGAACCTTTTTAGACCACCCAGCAAACCGGAACGTAACCAACAAACGTACTTTGCATTTCAAAGTTTAAGTCCCTAGGGATCACTGTGGTATTTGTACCTGTGGAGTAAATGCATTCAAATGTATAGAGTTGTCCTCGTCAAATATGTCTCACTTAAGGGAAGTCTCCTGAGCAGTCGAATTTAATTGCGAATAATAATTTCATAAAGTTTCATTGCGACAACGTCGTGATTCCGGTGTGGATAGCAATTTCAACGTTTTGGTTAATGGTACAATTTTTTTCTAGCCTCCATACGTGTACTTCTTGCATTTTGTTTTTTATACTTCGGGTGACAACGATTTTTTTTGTTATTTTGCAGATGAAAACCGGAATAATCTGAGAAAAGAAACTAATCGAATTTTTGCAGGAATTCGTCTCTAGAATCACATACATTCTGGGCATAAACTGCGAAAACTTACACATTAGTAAAAAAAATTACCAAACCGGTTTTGAGCTTCCAACTACTTCCAATTGTAGTAAGATAACGTCATACACAATAATTTTTTTTCCTCATGCAATAAGAAAGAAGTCAACGATTATTTCATTTTATTTCCTCATACAATAAACCGTAGTTGGTTTCATGAGAAACCAACTATGGGTACCTTTCCAATTATCAGATTATCAGCAGAGGCTACAAATGGATTGATAATTGGCTTTCCAAGAACCGTTACTCCATGTCAGGGCTATATAAAGGTTGTAATTTGGTCGATTTAGGGACAATAATTTTCACAAAATCAACTGGTTGGAAATGGATCGTGGATAATTGACGCAGTTGGCGAGAAACTCCCTTGAGCAGCACCCATTATAAAAAATTTCCTTCGCTGTTGTTGACACCGACCATGACAATAGTTTTTCCAATAAAACCCCTCCTGCTGTCGACCTTGGGTGGGCAGTTTCTACCGTGATTAAAATTTCACATAATCTTCAAAGCATTCCGTATAAACGCTGGGATATAAGTTTTAATATATATAGCACGACTTGGGAAAATAAAAGACTCGTTCGTGGATAAAATGCAGTGCAAAAGAGGAGATGGTACGCGCACTTTTTCAAGTTTTAGATGCAAGTTCTCTACCTCCAGTGTACCGTCACCTAAATGTACCTTTACAGATTTTCTTTCTTTTTACTGGCGCCCCTATCCTCCCATCGTCTGTCCCCTTCTCTCAACAATGCACAATCCCAGTTGCTTCACCTTGCATCTACTTCTAAGGGTTTTGCTCTTTCTTGACTTCCGCGTTTCTCAATCTCCTTCTCGCTCCAACTTATCCTCAGCCGGCCTTTCATAATTGCTTGCCATTAAGTAAGCCAGCCAGAAGTGCCCGTTACGACGCGACTGTCCTCATAACTTTCATATCTCTCACCACCGTGGATCTGGCGCTTCCAGAACGAAGAGGGCGCGCGAGCTTTTGCACTTTCGCGAGATGCTTCGCGTGACAACGGTGCCACCATATCCCCTCGGTCCTATCGCTTCGGCCCGCATAATTTCGAACCACTGGTGTGTCATCTCCCGACGCCCCGGTTATATCTTGGTTCGTCGTTAAGCCGCCTGCGCACATCTATATCTTTCAGTGATGCAACTCGACGCAACCATCCAATCCTTCTAACGAACCTTCTTAATATTCACCGGCTGTTGATGCTCTAATCGATAAGACCGAAAGGGTGGCATCGAATCCGAACGCATACCTAACTCACTCACTTACTCGAAACTTTGCGAACTACAACTTGAGAACGCCCGAATTGTGACGTAGTGCCATCTTACTGCATTTCTATTGAAATAGGTGCAGTCTTTAAGGTATGTGGATAGTATTGGATTCTGTTGAAAACGTTGACTACTCTGTAAAGCTCGTTTGATGCTTGAGAGATTTTTGGTTTATCAAATGTTACGAAAAATAAAATTCTCCTTTCCGTGTACCTCAAATCACCCTCCTTGTATCTCAAATCCTTTTCCCTTCCGTGTACCTCAAATCACACTCCTTCTATCTTCCGTGTAACACAAATCACAATCTGTCACTCTTCCTTGTATCTCAAATCACTCCTCCCTTCTATTTATCGCAAGACACACTCCTTCTCCTTTCCATATACCAAACCACACTCCTCCCTTCCTTGTACCTCAAATCACTTCTTCTCCCTTCTGTTTACCCCAAACCATACTCCTCCTTCCTTCCTTATACCTCAAACTTTTTCTCTCTTCCTTGTACATTGAGACCGGTTTTCTTTTATCGAATAATTATTATCTAATTTTGACGAAAACCACACCTGGCGCGGCCTCGGTCAATGGCTGCCAGGGCTCTATTTCACTAAATCGAACTTTAATGATTTGAATATAAATGAGGGCGCCAATTAGTTTCATAGAAAACTAATAAACTTTGACAATTTACACGGCTAACTCTTTTATTAAGTAATTGAGACAAATCACAGGGCGGGTAGGATTGGAGGACCCAGTAATAATAATTTTACAAAATTGACAGAATGCGAGAAAACGGTTCAGGACAGAAAATATAAATTTATTATTTAACTCACGTGGCTATTTGATTTTCTTTCTTTCCCAATTCCCATACTGCTCGACAAATAGAATTCACTTTCCCTTGACGGATTCAATTAATTATTACATCTGTGTAAATTACAGAAGACAATACAACTCAACGATATTATAATCGGCGAGACTCCTCGAGGGCTGATCCTCCGCGTTCCAAGACGGTCGACGGAAAAGTACAGTTCGTTCGCTGATATTCGGATTGCCAGCCCTTGTCCCGAGAATTGCCGAATCGATCGATAGCGAGATCGATACTCTTCGCTCGCGCTGTTGTCCCTTGGCGTCTTTGTCAATCTCGTGGATAATATACGAGATTATCTCGCTATCTCATTCTCTCGTGCTGACGGTATTTATCCTTGCGAGGATTCTCGTATCGAAAATATTCCGTAATTTGACAATTTGTTTAAATAAATTAAAGTAATTATACATGTAATTGTAATTGACAAAATATCGATCCCTACGAGCGCTCGAGGAGTCAGTTGAGCGTGTGACGTCGAGTATTTTACTGATGGAATTTATTTTCCTGTCACAACCTCTAAACACTTCCCCCACCCTTCGTTGTACTCCCTCAAACGACACTTCTCCTCTCTTGCTTATACCTCAAACCACGCTGCTTCTCCCTTCCTTGTACCTCAAACCACACTGCTTTTCCCTTCGTTGGATCTATAACTACACTCAATCTCCCTTCCTTGTACCTCTAAAAACACCCCTCCCTGCCTTGTACCTCAAACGACGCTCCTTCTCCCTTCACACTCCTTCTCCCTTGCGTGTACGTCAAACCACACTCCCTCTTCTTCCCTTGTACCTCAAACCACACTCCTTTTCCTTCACTCGTATCTCAAACCAGACCCCTCCCTTACTCGTACCGTGACCTCGAGCTTTCACTCAGCGCCGGAGTGAGTCTAAGCATGAGCTGACTGCAAACATCGGGGGCACAACTATAGTCGTAGATCGTATACATCCTGTATCTAGAGCTTCGTCGTTGCCTGTCAGTTTCCAGCTACGCTATTAAGCACCGGCAATCTACCCCGAAAACCTTGACCGCAATTGGCCCATGATATTTTTCACCCAACTATTTTTTCACGGTGCATTCTGATTCACCAAAGATGGCGCAGAAAAAACTCATAATCGAATCCGAACCCAATGTGTGTGAGCCGAGCACTTTACCACTAAACCACTGCTCCCTTTTCTACTTTTAACTGTAGAACTCCTTTTCTTTAGGGGAAAAAACATAGATGAGAGTGGGAAAACATTGAAATTTGTTTTTTGAAATGACTTTAAAGTGTTATTTTATCACTTACTCTGAACATCAATGGGTCTATCTGATGATATGTGCGGTGAAGTTCGCTGAAGAAAGAGAATGAGCATAAGATGGAAATGATAACACTATCAAAATATTCTATATATATAGCAGTCCTTCGCGCTGAATTTTTTTGTCGACACAGTCTTGGTCCCGCAATTATTAACTAAAGTATCAAAAAGTCTTTGGTAAAAATACTGCAGGTACTTTATCTTTATTTTCTTTCTATAGCTTTTATCGTTGCTTCGCAGCACTTTTTCGTGACGTCTTTCATTTCGGCTTCGGCTTGGCTTCGGGATTATCATCCAGCAAATCGGATTTATCTCTTAAATCGTTTCTTTTTTTCAAAAGCTGACATTCATCTTCTTTTCCAAAGCGTAATTTTCTCATTCCACTTTTCCGTCCCATCATTTCCTGTTGCAGTGAGACGGACTTGGCATTCTAAGAATTGATTGTATTAATTTTATAGAAACTGAATAACTTAACGCAATTATTCGTATATTTGTATTTAGTCCAGATCCTCACAGCGATAATTTTATACAGAATAAATAATAGTGACGAGTGAACATTTACTTTGCTAGTCTCAATCACCTATCGACGCATAAAAATAGTATGAAGTTTAAGTTCGATACAATTTTTTAACAAAGTGATTAGCTTATGAATGCAAATATTCCAATAGCAACAATCACTATTTAGCAACATTGGAACATTAAATCCTCGCAGTGTCACATTGGAACCCAAGTTACAAAATTATATATAGTCCGACATATGCAACTGAACATATACAATTTGTATAAGCTCTATATACAATCTATATACAATTTATATACGAGATCAACTGTGAAGTTGGGCTTATGTATAAATTGTACAGAAATTGCATATATAGTGTATGTAAATTATATATGGTGAATTCTATGTAACTGTATATATTTTTTATATACTCTATATATAATTTTTTAAATTTGGGACCATGTAGCTAAAGGGAGCCGACTCTCCCCCTACCACATGAATTGAAAAAAAGTGAGATAAATTGTTACCAAACTCAGTGGGTTGGAACCTTTCGCATCGCCTAACGGGCTCGTAAATCAGAATAGAAACTTTCGAAAAGTCTGCGCTCGAGTGAATAAGTATCAAAGTTAGTCTCACGAGTGTCTACATAAGATTCTTAAGTACATATAAGCTTAAAAAAATGACATGAATTTGCCTAGCTCAACAAAAAACTGTCAATAAACTTCTGTTGTTGTAACATTCCATCGCTGTGCGTTAGATTGAACAATTGAACATATAGTTACATTCAAATGTGGAATAAAAAATCATACTACAATTTACCGAGAATAAAGCCTCCCATAAGACTATGTTTTAACAAATTTTTAAATTTAAATCGTCGAAAAAAGAGATCATCAATGAATACCAATTTGCACTGAGAGAAAAGCATATCGTTGATTTAACGATTTCAGATGATAAAACGAATGCAGGAAGGCTTGCAATGTTTTATGGTTGAAGCGATGATAATATGGTTCAATAAACGATACTTGCAAAGTTATTGGAAACAAACGTTGAAATCGTATATGCAACCAAACGGCATATTTGATACTATTAGAATAGTTTTTGAAACTATTATCATTTTGATGATTGGTACTATAATTATGTTTGCTATAACCATAAAATAAAGACGTTCCTCCTGGGAATTATATTAATGGTTCATCCAACTATTTTCTTATATTTGCTATAACCATAATATATAGACGTTCCTCCTGGGAATTATAGTTTGTAGTTAGATTATTGTCGGTCTAACTATATATATATTTTTTTAAATTACCAGATTTCTCTCTCAGTGTGATTATTTGTTCTTGGGTTGTGGTGGTACAAGCCGATGAAATAGAAATAAGTCCAATTAAAAATATAATGGATTAGATGTTCATCAAATTGGCTCTGAATCCCCCTTATATATATATACTAGGATTTTATTATGGCTCGCGCGCTGCGCGCGCTCGCAATCGCCCCCCACCCTTGCGGGGCCTATGTTTTTGGAAAAGGACTTAGAACAATTCGGGCTCGGGGCTTGGCGGAAGGGGGTGGGGCTAAAGGCTCGGGGCTAGCCCCACCCCTTTCCGCTAAGCAATTGAACATAAAGTTACTAGCGCCGAACCTTTAGCCCCACCCCCTTCCGCTAAGCCCCGAGCCCGAATTATTCTAAGTCCCTCGATTCTTGACACGGCGGCGGCGGCGGCGAGATCTTTTTATAATATAGAGATATATACACTGTTAGAAAAGACTGCAAGTTTTTATGCATAAACTCGTCATCTCAATTTAATGTGCAATTGTGTTATAAAATGAATGTACTTTTGTGGCAAGATTAAAGCGAATTATTAAAATTCAAGTACTTTTACTGTAAAATTTAAGTAAATTATTGAATTTGGTGTACCATACATTAATTTTACATCACACTTGTATATTAAATTTAATATATCAGTTTATGCATAAAAACTTCCAGTACTTGTACATTAAATTTCAAGTAGATTTTTTTTATAGTGTATATAATAACGACAAATATGCCATTCTTAGTCCACGAAGATAATTGAGGACAAAAATTCGTTTCAAGAAAAAAAAATACTTTTTTTTAACGAATATCCGCAATTGTATTCATTGAACATGATTGGAATATATGTTTGTCGGTATACGGCAGATAAGGGAATATATATTGCAAGAATAACGAAAGTACAACCAAAAAAACCTCAGGACAACAAACGTTCGAAGCCTTTTTGTCCACAACGAACCGAACATATCAGTGGTTCGCAAAATATTCATAAAATTCGGTCTCGGACACGAAAACCACTATTCTCGTTTTAGGTATTCCATGCATACATGCATACAAGGGAGATCATAATCCTCAAATACAAGAGAGATCGTCTGGAAACGGGAGATGCATGCGTTTTCATTTCCGCAAACGCGGTATTTCCGTTTGGTGACGGGGAGAATTTCATTTTATTTTTATTTTTCGGTATTCTCCCTTTTTTCACACGGGCATTGGAATCATCGTCGTTATGTCCCAAGCAATCGCTAAAGCTGGTTGAATTTTCAACCGGTATCCTATTTTTATATGAGCAACGTACATATCCATTATATTCGTTCAAATTTCCATTACGTACATCATTATTTGGCAAAGAGTTGCAAACTTGTATTCGGTAAAATATACGGGACTACGTTGTGTGTTGCGATTATTTGCACTTTTATGTGATATCGTTTTACCTCTGATTTGGAAGTTTGGTCCATAGCCTTTCTGCCTGGAAAAATATAGTCTATCTGCAATTTCGTAATAAATGGGTTGATATATGATTTACAATCGTGATCGGATCACTCGTATAAAAAATATACTGTAATGGTGCCCATATAGCATCAGATATTCGATGTATATCCATTTTAGGTCCTTAATGTGAAAAGTATATCTTGTATATTCTATGGATATTTATTCTATATACATGCAGGTATATACACGCGTGAATATCAAGAACACATTCTATGTACATACTTGAATAATACGAATTTGTGCGCAGGTACGGACACATTCGTAAGATATTTCATGTATATGCAATCCATGGAACATAGGAAGAAAATCAAACGGCCACGAATTAATTGCCTAAGGATGTACCCATATAGCATTTTCACATACATTGCATATACATCGTATAAACATTTGCGGATATACAATGTCCTATGTATATGAAATGTATCTGTAAAGGAGACACTTATTCATGTACATCGAACATACACTGGATATCTATGAGGATATACATATTACGTGCACTCTATGTGCACTTATGTCCTGTCTAAAAAAAACGGAAAAATTAATTACAGAATAATAATCTGCACTTTTTTAAATCTTTGTCTCACAAAGATTTAAAAAAAAATTGAGTTCTTCGCAACTACTGAAGAATTGTTTTTTATTTGAGAAAAAAACGTCCAAAAAAATGACAAGAAATTTTTCTAAGTGCCTCGTAGGTCAGTACTTGGATAGGTGACCGCGCCAGGGTTGAAATTTTTGGACTCACACAAGGATCAGTACTTGCATTCGTGATCGCTCCGCATCCGAGTTTCTCCAAGTTCTCCAAGTTCAGTGTTTGGATGGGTGACAGTCTAACGGCAGAATTTTTCAATGTCCCTTAAGGGTCAGTACATTGATAGGTGACCCACTGTGTTAATATTTTACATATTTCGGTCGCAACCCTCTAAATGAACGTAGTCTTGACGCATTTTTATTTTGAGTATACTTCAAATAGACACCCAGAGGATCCAGGTTCGATTCCCACCAACAGCAAATAAATTTACATATGTTTTTTCAGTAATAAATATGTATCGATCAATGCAATAACTCCGAATATCCAACTAAAAGTGCAAGATAAACCGAATTCAATGAATTCAGATAATTATTTTGTAATTAATTTTTCCGTTTTTTTAGACAGGACATATATGTACATACGGTGCACATAATATGTATATCCTCATGGATATCCAGTGTATGTTCGATGTACATGAATAGGTGTCTCCTTTACAGATACATTTCATATACATATGAGGTGATACGACATGCATACGTATATACATAGGACATTCAATATCCGCAAATGTTTATACGATGTATATGCAATGTATGTGAAAATGCTAACCAAATTATATTAATTTTAGAGAAAATGTAGGAACTCGAGTAGGGAGGAAATTAATTGTTGACTTCTATGATGGAAAAACATAATTTATTAAGGGAATTAAATATTATGCATCGAATAAACTTTACGAAAATCGCGTCTTATCATATTTATAGATTTTATTTCGCATGCATCGCTATGCTATAATCGTTTAGGTTTCGAATAAGGTAAACCGCCCAGTTTCAGACATCTTTAGAATCGCAGCCCCGGTTTTTTATTATTTAAGAACGTGTTATATTATGAAACTGAAAAAAAAATCTTTGACGTGTACATTAAGCCCGTATGAATGAGATTCGCCCGGTTTCGAAGTTAAATCATTAAGAAATAATAATTAAATTATTGTTATTATTATGGTCGTCCACTACCGGGATTACTGACACCGTTGAATCTTTCATGTCGCAGTGTCTGACACCGGCGCGGACCCGGTTTCTGACATGTATGTCGCAGTTTGTGACACCAACCTGTCCCCAGTTTCTGACGCTTCGACATAGGAAATACATGCACTGTCAGAAACTGCAAGATAACCTGAATTAGGAAGAACTAACCTTTAGATGAACTTTTACTCATGAGATTTACAGTGTGGTTTATTCTGAAGGTATTCATGTAAGATAGTATTTAATATTTCTTTAAGGGTATAAATCCGAAATTCCGCATGTGCTTGAGCTTCTGCCTTCCGACTACGAATGTCGTTCGGAAGCCACTGAAACGTCAGTTGCAACTCTCACGATTAAATTTTAATATGAAAAATTCTATAAAAACATTCGTATCTCGGCAATATTCGTCAGTAAACAACGCTCTTCAATTTGCCTATAATGTTTTTTGTATTTGACGAAAACTCTATTTACTACAGATGCAAATGTACCGTCGGTGTCAGAAACTGCGACAGTATCAGGAACTGGGACGTTTACCTTACCTGCATTTTTTTCATTTAACTCACGTAGTCAGTTTCTGAAAATGCTAAAATCAAGATGGATATTTTATAGGTGGCGCGACGAGCGCTGTTAAGCTGTCATGTTTGGCGTCAATTTTTTAAGCTATTATATTCTCGCGTTATTAATAATCCAATACTTTACCTATTTTGTTTAGGTGATAACTGTCACATTGACAAACTATGCATAAGGCTGATGTTATTACAGCAATCATCGATATAAATCAACGCACTATAATTCAACAAAAACCTCTATAGGTTTTTGTTGAATTATAGTGCGGTGCTTAATGATAATATAAATTGCCTGAATGCAAATTGGAAACTGGACCGTGTTTGGTTCAATGAATACGCTTACGATGACATTATTCGTGAAATTTTCGAACTAGGAGCCACAGTCGTGCGGAAATACATATATTTGTAAATCTTTTTAATTATTGGTGAAACAAGGTTCAATAAATATGATTATACTTTGCTGTTCGATAAAGTTGTAAATTATTACGTGTATTTTATCACCTTTGTTCAATGCTTATTTTTTTTTCGTGCTTCATTTTTTTTTGAAACTTTATAAAGACAATCAATGTTTTTATGACGTTATTATATAATATATATTTTTTAAATGTTGATCCCCTCGAGTTTATCTTAGTTACTCCGAAAATACTTTTATAGCCAGGTGGAAGAATTATATCAAGATTATATAAAAATGATATATAAATCAGTGTATTATATAGATATTATATAAGAAAATGGACATATAGAATTCCCTTCGAAATCTAAGCGCAATTTTTATCCAAATATAATAATGAATAATGAATAATGCAAAAAATACGTATCAACATAACAAAAAAAAGTAGACCTACAAGCAGTTTATTTTTAATCATGCGCAGAATTGAAAAAGAGATAATAAATAAGAATATACGAGTTGACTTAACTGGCTTTCATATTGACAGAAAAGTCCTTCGCTCCAATCATCAAGCAATAGATATTAAAATTTATTAGTCTACTCGAGGGAAAAAAAATTTAACAAACTGAAATTCATTCTTTACGTCTTACTTCGCCCTTTTTATAATATATATTAATATTATATTATACTAGGATTGTATAGTGGCTCGCGCGCTACGCGCGCTCGCAAATACTCGGTTAAGTACATATTTGGAAACATTTTTGAAACTGCATTGGTGTTTTTCTTATTGGTCACATAAAGTATTTAGCAAAATTCAAGCTTCGGGGGGCCTTGTGGGTCAGAAAAATTCGGGCCACGTAAATCATACATGGCGGGACTTGAAATGCAATGCCATATACGCCTATATATAGGTATAAGTATCCCAGATAGACAAACGTGCCGTGGAAGTATCCTATCGTGTTACTGTGGCAGCATAAACGCGTCACACAACGGCATACTATGCCGGAATTAACGTAGCGATGTACGTCCGAATTGAGCTATTATGTGACGGCATACTGTGCCATGCAGGCTTAGTGGCATTCCACTGTTGCCATGCTGTAAACCCAGATCATGTCTCCATGGTGCCATAATTGGTCTATGTCGTGGTGTGAACGTCATTCTGTTACTATGGTGTCATTTTTACACAATTTTAAAAATGATAAATGCAGCACGGTGGCAACATAATGGTGGCACGCTATGCTGTGCTGAAAGTCGTTATGGATATTTTTTTATTGTCAGCTAGACATTTTTAGTTTTTTTCTTGTCTAACATTTCAAATTCGGAGTCAAAAGAATAAGACAGAACAGATTCTTTTATCTTATTCAATATTAATGGGTCGGTAAACCCAAGAGGTTTGACACATTCAAAGAGTAGACCCCTCGTGCGTCGTCGGACACAGGAAAACTTTGCATTCTTATATACACTCAGGCTTCAAAACACGAGAAATGCTAGAAACGCTCCGTCCGTTTGCCATCTAGCGGAGCTTTAGGCACCAGTGTTTCGTATGATACCACTAGATGGCAAACGGATGAAGCGTTTCTCGCAAGTGTTTTGAAGCCTCAACGTATACATATAAGAATGCAAATCTGCCTGAGTTCGACTACACACGAAGGATCTATTCTTCGAATGTGTCAAACCTCTCGGGCATGCCAACCCTTTAATATCGGGGAAGATAAAAGATTCTGTTCTGTCTTATACTTTTGACTCGCGATTTGAAATGTTAGACAAGAAAAAACAAAAACTAAAACAAAACATAATGCAAGTAACAGATACAAAGAAATAAAACGATTACGATTCCTAACTGACAGTCAAAAAAGATCGATAACGACTTTTAGCACAGCATGGCATGCCACTATTATGCTGTTACCGTGCTGCAATTAGCATCTCAAATATTCTGCAAAAATGGCACCATAGTAACAGAATGACGTGCACACCTCAGACACTCAGTGATACGACATGGAGCAATTTTGGCACCATGGAGACATGATCTCAACTTGAAGCATGGCGACATTGTGGTACCACTAGTGCACCACGCCCTAATATTTAAGTACCACAAATATGACTTTGCCTTGGCGTCATGATAAGATGACACGGTATGCCGTCACAATAATAGCTCTATTCAGACGTACATCGCTACGTTAATTCCGACATAGCATCCGTTGTGTGACGCGTTTATGCTGTTCCTGTGCCACCAAATGTCTATCTGGGTATCTCTTTATCATTTATAATAAAAAGATCTCGCCGCCGCCGCCACTGTCACGTAGGATAATTCCTCCAGATCTCCTTTTTTACACCTCCCGATCGTCTTTTGTTTTACCTTACGATTTTGTTTCCATTCCATAACGTCTTTAGTTTCCCCTCCTGACCGTATTTTGTTTCACTTCCCAATTGCCTTTTATTTTCCCTTCTGATCGTCTTTTGTTTTACTTCCCCATTGCCATTTGTTTTTTCTCCTGATCGTGGGGTTAACCATTCCGTGGGGTTAGTCCCTCCAGATCATCCTTTGTTTCCCCTTCATATCGTCTTCTGTTTTTCCTACCGATCATCTTTTGTTTTACCTTACGACGATTGTATTTTGTTTCCCTTCCATATCGTTCTTTGTTTCTCCTCCAGATCGTCTTTTGTTTTTACTGCTGATCGTCTTTTGTTTCACTTCCCGATTGCCCTTTGTTCTTCCTCCTGATCGTCTTTTGTTTCACTTCCCGATTGCCCTTTGTTTTTCCTCCTGATCGTCTTTTGTTTCACTTCCCGATTGCCCTTTGTTTTTCCTTCTGATCGTGGAGTTAGCTACCCCGTGACGTTATTAACGTCGGGTTAGCCATTTCGTGACGTTAGCCTCTCCATGACTTTAGCCGGTTGACTAACCTAACGTGTTGTACACGGCGGCGGTGAAATCTTTTTATAATATAGAGAGATTATTATAATATCTATTTTAGTCTTAAAATAATTAGAATTATTATTTTATTCTTGGAGACTATTTTTTTTATTTTTCGGGCGTCCCAAATTTAAGAAGTTTTTTTTTAAGTCACGTCCAATGGATATAATAAGTATTCAACGGAAAATCAAGCGTTCCAAGTAAAAACTTGTTAGACTACGATGCAATAGTGATTAATGGTAATAGAAGGAAAACCTGCATGTAAATCCGATCAGTGAACGTGTCCGAGAGCATTTGAGTTCCAATTGGACCGTACGTTCGTCGGGCCTTCAACCGCTACTAATTGCCATAATACGTTCAGCGTTTAGTGCGCGAATTCGAGCGGAATGCGACGCACATGCAAGCCCCGCAAAATGTCGTGGTGAGTGAGATCGAACGATCGTTATTTTATTTCATCACTGCCACAACGACTAATGGGTGAGAGGTCGGCACGTAATTAACAAATCGGCGGCTTTTCGATCGTTTCGTCGAACGTGTCGGCGTTCGGCTTTCGGCAATAGCAACGGCCAACGCCTGCACTGCGAGTATAAATTATTTGTTCATCACTGGAGTGGGTCTGGCGGGACGTGGCGATTTAATTGAATTTCCCACGAGCAATGGTCGACAGTATCAACGCTATTTCCCTCAATAGCCGCTTCACTTATTAAAATATTATCCAATGGTTTCACGCGCAACTTCGAGCATTTTATTTTTTTTATCACATATAAAGTATGTAAAGCAAAAGACAAAAACCAAAAGTAGAACATTGCAAATTGCTCCCTCATTATTTTTCGCTTTTTCCAAAGCTACCTCTATGACAAAGTTTATCAATTGATTCTGGCTTCCACATAGAGGAAGATTTGTAAAAAGCGAAAAATAATGACGAAGCTATTTGCAAAGTTCTACTTTGCAACTTTATTTGGTCAAACCATAACTGTTCAATATGAATTTATTGCAACTCAATATCAAATATTCTTATAATATTTTTATATCAGTTGGTTTTTTTAGCCAAAACTGTTTATTATAAAATATTAATAATCTCAATATTTCATTATCCACAATTTTGGGAATTTTTCAAAAAATTGTATAAAAGAATAATATTATGTTGTGTATATTATAAATCTGTATGTTTGGATAGTTTTCACAATAAATTACAGTAACTGAAGATGAGCTAATACTCTACTTCGATGCAAATTTTCAGCTTGGTACAGCGTGCCGCCCGAAAATTATGGGCAACTGAATTGTGGTACTTATGGGCATTAGAAATTTGAAAACATGTGTAATTTTAAAAAATAATGAAAGTTGCACACGGGTATAAAACGCCGTAACAAATACCGTTGCATTATATGTTTATAATGTACAAAGTTTTGGATTACTTTCTCAAATTTTTGGAAAGTTAGAGCGAAAAAGTTCAAAATTTATGTAAAATCGCTTTACCGATCTTGCTAAAATTAAATACCAAACAACTTTGAAGGTATCTTCAGTTATGGAGAACTATTCAGCTAAATCGTCGAACTGTTATGAAAATTAAAGCGATAATGTTATTTTATAAAAATTGAAAATCGCGTAAAATCCGAACAGCTAGAAATTAAAATTTCTGCATACAATTCGTAGAAAATTTCAACAGTCAAAGAAGGGCTGTTGTTTCACTTATAGTAGTATCACTTAGTCATTCCAACTATTCAAATAATATCCAAGAGAAGCACATAGTGTTACTATAACCAACTACTTTTGTTATTGCAACAAATTAGTTAGTCGTACCAACTAACTCGAAGAAGCCAGTTCGAGCAATTTTCTTTCTCACTATAACTAATCTTATTATAATGAGAATCAACATGGACAAATAAATCGACAACCACAGCTGAACCAGCAAGTGCAATGGCTGCGACGTTTTTCTAATAGAGAAAACGCAAGGAATAAAAATTCCGTAATGGAAGTTGTTTTTTTTTTGTAACAACAAATCGTCTTGCAAGACGAAATTGTTTAACCTTTTGACTTCGCAAATCGGTTGGACCGAAAAGCGAGTCTCGAACCGAATAAATGGCTGAATATTTAGCGCCATGATAACGTATTCAGGCAGTTGAACCGCAACGGATGAACTCAGAAATTCTTCGGACCAGAAAGAAACGCCTTGCAAGACGTTTTTTAGCGGTGCATTGACTTTCCGAGCGATTGGACCGCAACGCAAATCGGAATAAGTCTGCCATCGATCGGACCAAAAGCGACAAGACAATTTTTCATCCAAGGCATGCTCAATTCTTCCGAGCTGTGAAACGCCGCAAGCATACTTACGTCTCTTATCCAACTCCTTTTCCAAACGATGTATTTGCTCTTCCAAATGTTTCCGGCTTTGATTGTCCGGGAGACGAACCATGTGTTTTCGTTTCCGCATCTTGATTTTTCCGCTTTCCGTAACATGATGTGACGTCAACGGCACAAAGAAGAAGAATGAGAAATGAATGAACCGGTACGTGAAGCTGGACCGGATTTCAAATGTTTGACCTTTGAAACTTTGTGACAACATCGGTACACCGAAGGTGGTACTACACTTATAATCTCGAAGGAAGAGGCGCGTTTCTTGAAGATGAGACACCACGAAAAGAATTCTGATCTAGCAGTTTAGCAGCACTTTGGTTGTTTTTTCTTTTCTTTTTCACTTCAGTTGTGTTACAATCGAACACACTAAAACCTCTTCTATAAAAAGCCAAAAAATAACTGTATTGAATGTCGCATAAGCCACCGATTCCTCGACGTGACAAGAGTAGAAATGGTAGGAGGATTGCACCAACTCCCTTGCTGCTATGTACTATCCTCCCCATTTTCTCGAGTCTGTGAAAATCCTTCTACCGTAGTCTTTTTGCTTCATATACTTCCACCCCGAAGACACATGCATATGAATGTGTTCCGCCATACTGTCTACAATATGACTGTAGTATATCCGGAACATGGTCTCCAAGGACCTACTGAAGTGTCTACAGGACTACTCACTCGTCTCCAGCCCAGATCAGTTTTCCCACGCGGAAGAAAAAAAAAATATTGAAATAAAAAGTTGACTCAACACACGCGAGCAATTCTCGAGAATTTTTCCTGTCGACTTTGCAGGATTCTACTTTCCGCACGAGAAGCTCCGGCGTTTATCGGCTTACACTCCATAAAGTTTCTCGTCGATGTCGCAATGTTAAATTCGATATTTTTTGATCGTCTTATATACCTTCAATTGCGGCTGGAGTCTTGGAAAAAGTCTCGAGCAGTAGAAACTCAAGAGACGCGGAAGCGTCTCGTGACAAGTACACTGAGAGAAGTCGCGGTATTTCCGGCAGCTATTAAGCCATAGCTGTAGATTTTTAATCCATGCAACAAATTGAATAGTTATTTTAACTCATTTCAATTAAAACTATGAGTATTAAGGACCATCCTGGAAAAATGATATTCCAATTTTGTAAGATTGCAACCTGTCAAATTTGCGAAACCGAAAGTTGTTAGTTTCTTCCATCGCAGCCAACTTGAAATGTCTGCATCCCTTACGTAACTAACTTCGTACTACTCTCATTCTCTACCATAACCACCTTCAGGATACTCAAATGCTTTTCTATGACCAACTTCACAGGAAGTCTTATCGTCATAATCATCATGAGAATTAAATTAGATAAAACCGTGAGTATTAAGGGCCATTCTGGCAAAATGATATTCCAAATTTTCGAAACCGAAAGTTGTTTGTTTTTCCCATCGCAGCTAACTTCATATCCATCCATCTTTTACGTGACTAAGTTCGTACGATTCACATCCTCTATCATGACCACCTTCTGAATACTCAAATGCTTTTTTATGGCCAACTTCACACGAAGTCTTATCGTCACAATCATGGAGACTAGAGGTAAAGATCACGAACGACTATGGGAAATGCGGTTTTCAACTGTTCCCAGAATCGTGGAAAATACTTTCGGTGGGAACCGAAGTGAAGTGAGCGGAACGTTGGCTGGAACCAATGAAATGAGCTCGCGCTAACTTCATCTCGGTTCCCGTTGATATTCAGTGGTGCTCAGTTCCCTACTATTTTACACACTTTCGGGAACACTTTTTCAACATTGCGTTCGTACCCCTTACCTCTAGTCACCATGGTCACAATCATCATGAACGTTAAATTAGATAAAACGCGACTAACTTCATACGACTCGCATCCTCTATTACGGCGACCTTCAGGATATTCAGATGCTTTTCCATGGCAACTTCACACAGCAGTAATCTCCTGCCAGTTTTAGACCTATCAACCCTCTTCATAGTTGAGTTCAGCTTATATCCTCTTCCACGGCCAACTTTAGAGGACTTCATCTCCAGCTTCAGACCACTTGATACAAGATTGTTTGAAAGTAAGGCCGCAGTCCTCTCATAAGTTGAGTTACAGCGAAAGTGGGACAAGGAACAACCCAGGGTTACACAAAAAACTTCACACTCTTCATAAGTGGCGTCAAAGAGCTTTCAAAGGCTATACAAAGTAAAATTGGGGTCTTCAAAAGATACAGTATTATTTGCAATGAAGATGAATGACGTCAATACGACGATAAATGTTTCCAAAATATACAACGTTATGAAAAACCATCATGAAATACAGGCATAGAAGTACAACAACCACGAAAAACCTCCAGTACACGGAGAGAAATAATTGGTTGCCCCAACCATTCGCATGGCTAAAATACTCTCCAAGCGACTAAGATGGCTAGGTCAACCAATTTTTTGTTTGGACCGACAAACTAGTTGGTTGTGACAGCCAATTTGTTAGTGGCCAACAAATTACTTTGCTTATCCATAAAACTGGTTTTTCGCCTCAACTAATTGTTTTATCGCCCGAAATAACTCACTTATCACCCCAACTAACTGATTTATCGCCCCAACTAACTCATTTGTTTCTGTAACCAAATAGTTTATTGTCCCAACTAATTTTGTCACTTGGACCCTACTCAACCAATTATTTTTTTCCCTGCACTTGAATAGTGTTAGGATTGGCCACAACGAGCACTTTTACTCTATTGTTTATGCGTTAATCTATTTTGATAGATATTTATATAGTGACAATATACATTGCAAGCTGAAATCTGAATACAATATATGTGTGGATGATTTAATGTCCTCCCTCTTTTTTAAACTTAAAAAAACCATTGAAAAATATGATTATGTCACTGTTTCTTCTGCAGAGCATCCCAAGATTTTAATAAAAGTTATATCTCGCAAATCCTTGTTTTATGATGGACACCGTGAAAATATAAATAAAGGTGCCATAAAAAAATAAGATAAAAATTGAAAAATGTGCCCGTTGAAATGGCGTGTGCTTTTTTTTTACCTCGGTCTATTTATCCAGAGTGCACTGTAACCTGTGCGTTGAAAATGTTCAATGAAAGTATCTCGAGGTCGTTGAGGCCAGTGACATTCTAATTAATGAATACACCACGGAATACCGAGGCTCGGAGAGAACGAACGACATTGGGTCGCAACAAAGCAACCCGCTGAAACCTATCCTCGTTTGCACTAGCGACAGCAGTAGACAACAGCATAGCAGCAACATCGCGCAATAGAGTGCACGTGTATAGCCTTTTTCATACTCTTCCTTTTGCGGTTAAACCTCTACATAGTGAAATAAATACAGGTATATACGTAACGTGGTATTCACTGTGTACGTAAATCGTAAATGGGAAGCACCTGTATTCCATCCAGTGTTGTTTTACATGCTGTATGTACAAGGTACCTCTATGAGGAAGCCAAAATTGATAAACATTGATACATTGATACATTGATAAAGCCAAAATTCATGAACATTGATTGATGATCAATAGAGGTAGATTTATAATAAGTTAAAAATAATTAGGAAAATAAATGCAAGATTCTACTTTGCATCCTTGTTTTAAATAAACTCGAAAAACTGAAGGTCACCGCAATTTTAGCAGTCGAGGAAGCAATTATTCAAACTTACATATCTCAAAAACTGCTTTAACAATTGGGGTGAAATTTAGCAAACATTCGAAGCAGATCGACGCCTTTGTTTGTGGTAATTTTCAAAAAAATTGAAAAATACGTTGATATTTTATTTGACCTTACAATTTTCGAAAAATGTCTGTACGATCTCTAGCATCCGCAAAGTTTTAGCTATTGAGCCAAATCATTTTTTATGAATAAAGCAATTAAAGGAGGATCGGTATTGAATTTGGAATGAATCTTTAAAAAAGTTCGATTTTTATGGGATTTTGAATTTTTTAAAAAAATATTCGTTTTGCTCTAACTTACGTCAAATCTCACCAAATCAACTACATTTTTCTACAGATGAAAAATAACATTCAGCGCTTCTACCTACCAAATTTGGTCGTGATCGGTAAAGCGGTTTGGATTTTACGTGATTTTGAATTTTTCAAGAACTATTATAGGCAACGAAAAAAGTTGCAAAGTAGAACTTTCCACATTGTTTCCTCGTTCATTTTCATTTGTTACAAAGCTTCCTCTATGAGGATGCAAATTATTTATAAATAGAATGAAAAACGGAAATTAGTGAGGAAGCAATTTGCAAGTTTCTATACTTTGAATAATTTTGTTATGTGCATTTATACATGATTTTATTCGAGAAGTACAAAGTCAGTACTTATGGAACTTTAGAAATATTTTAAAATACGGAAAAATATTAAGAAAATGTTGATCTGTGGATTCGACTTATGGTCGATTCACATATAAGTTCTTTAAGAATGAATAAACTTTTGATTCACTTACAGTTTCAGAATTGCATGACAAGAGAAATGTATGAAAATATTTCCGATACGCGTATTTCAATATGAATTATTATACAACGAAAACTGTACAGCGTCTTATTGGCGCTCGTTGAGCAAAGTATACTACAAATAGCATTGATGTACTCCTTCCACCCGCGCAACTCTTTCTCCATCCTAAGATAATTCTACAATTCACACATTGGCATTCTTCCAACCAATTATCCGACGTTTTGGGTGGAAAACTATTCGATCCACGTTCCATTTCCTTGTCAGGCTTGTCACTACCATTTATCGACCCCATTACTGGATTCATTACGTTGTAAACATTGTAAGCAGACTATTACAGCGTCACTGAGTTAACAACCCGAGTTAAAATTTAGACCCTCTTCGAAACCTAAAAGTGGCAGTCCCGCCGCGTTAGTCGAGGATCATTGAACCTCCCCAGAACCTCCCGAAATGGCAGATATTCCCCACTTGGAGTGAACGGGGAAAACCTTCATCGAAAAATTAAATAATAATGATAATTATTGTTATCATAATTATAATATATAATTTAATTATCATAACATAGTTATAATTATCATATTTATAATAATAATAATAATAGCCTTACTTTGATTTTATAAAGATACCTGCAAAAAGTGAATATCCGCGGAATAATGCACGCACCTAGAATGCGAAGAATTATGCCCACATAAATTTCACATTCACGCGTCTAATGCGGTTCCGTCCTATGTGCCACCATCCCTTTCATTCTTCTCGTGTCTCGCTTGTCGCCTGTCTTTTTGGTGCTTTCTTTTCTCCGAGCACATTCATCACCAAACTCGAGGTTGTTGCCGAAAACCGGATGTAAAAGCGATATTTGTCTTACCGGTGAGCCACATGAAAGTTGCTCATAATTTAGGTCCTTGTGATATTTTGTAAGAACATTTTATATAATAATAATAATAATTTATTATTATTATTATTATATATTAAAAACCGAATAATATAAAATTCGACTACTTTACCTTGTGTTTAAAACTTCGCATACGATGACATCTGTAATTTAATTTTCCATATGAAGAATCTAAAAAACTAAGGAAAAATATGTAATTTACTTGCAAAAATATAACTATAATTCAAAACCGACAGCAGTGGACGCGCGGTCGGTGTGTGGCTTCGGCGGTCTCCAGAGTTAAGCAGCATTATTCGCGGTCATAATTTGGATGGGTGACCGCTTAGCCTTGCACTGGTTTGCGCGCCAACTGCTGAGCGGGAGGCAGTTTTTCTGAGTTTCTGATGTATTCTCATACAATAGAAACTCAGTAAAAATAAAGTCGACTGCATCGGCCAGGTTTTCCGCAGTTCCCTGTGCATTAGGATGAGTAGCTGCGGACAACACTCTAGAGGGATCTCTATGAAGGAACGGTGAAAAGGGGAGAGGCGAAACATAAAACGCCTTAAGAAGGCATACGGAAGAAACCAATAATATAACTATAATTCAACGTTTCATTAAGACCATGGTAGACGATCGAGGTGGTAACACAAATGGCAGATATCAAGTTTAGGCTAGACCACTTTTGTGGGTTGATTATGGACGTTGATTACGTGTTATTTTAAATGGAAACAACGAATACTTATTGGCTCATTTTTTTAGCGTATCTTTAGGAACAAACGATGAATGAAACAGCTATGAATAGTAGTTAGAACAGTTGAGCACGACGAATGTATCAGATAATTAATATGCTATTTCATGCATTGTCGTTTCAGGCACTGCTGCAAGCGCACGATGTGGCTGGTCACGAGGTTTACGGGGAGGAAGCAACCAGGGTCACACCTCCGCCACTATTACCCTACCTGAATGGTGGCGACGATCTCGAAGGTCAGAACGGCGACCTGGACGTCGAGAATGTAACCCGAGTCAGACTAGTGCAATTTCAGAAAAATACCGACGAGCCGATGGTGAGGCATCAATTTGATTCAATCATCGATTTTCGCTTTTGGTTTCTGTTTTTAATCAGTTCTCACTAAATTATGATTTGCCCAACCATTGAGTTTAATAGCTTTGTCATACTTGAAACAGATTGTACTTTGTCTCAAACATATTTAAATCTCAAAAGTTATAAACCGTTTAATGTTTTTATGTCAATGCCGCAAATGATCTTGTGCGCTTAAAGATTCAAAATTCAAAATTCAAAATTCAAAAATCAAAATTCGAAATTCAAAATTCAAAATTCACATATAATCCACCAAAAATAAGACTATTTGTTGAGTTTTTCACCTTTCAACAATTAGTTCTTATGGGTAAATCAAACATAAACAGTTAATATCAAAATGAATTGTCTGTTTTACAGGGAATAACGTTGAAAATGAACGAGGATGGTAAATGCGTAGTGGCGAGAATTATGCATGGGGGAATGATCCATAGACAGGCAACGCTCCACGTACTCGATGAGATAAGAGAGATCAATGGGATTCCAGTGGCCAATCAGTCGGTCAACGCCTTACAAAAGATGCTCGTAAGTACATTTTTTAGCAACTAAATTGATTTCGGTTAACTAAATCCACAATGTGACATTTAGACGATTGGATCTCGATTTTCAAGATCACCTTTTTAAACTTTGATTTTCCAGACTTCGGTTTCTGAGATATCAACTTTTTTTAAAACATTTTTTTAAAGTGACATATTGAATGCCATAATTTAAAAATCTAAAAAAATTCTCAACAATACATTCTTGAATATCAAAATTTTCTAGCTTATAGCCATCGTGGGCAAGATTTTTCTTCTTATAGTTTTTTGAGCTTTTTTGATTACAAAAAATTATTAAAAAAAGGATGCAAAGTAGAACCTTGCACATTGCTTCCTCATTATTTTTCGCTTCTTACAAAGCTACCTCTATGAGGAAGTATGTTATTCAATTTTTGGCTTCCTCATAGAGGAAGCTTTGTAAAACGCGAAAAATAATGAGGAAGCAATGTGCAAGGTTCTACTTTGCATCCTTGTTTTAATTAGATAAATATACATGTTGTGGATTTGCTTTTTCTATTTCGTTATTACGTTATTTTGTGATTATTTCTTTCGTGAGCGTTTCCGAAAGTGAATGTGATAATGTATATTTTTAAAAATAATTCAACATTCCATAAAATCAAAAATTTCATACCGTTCGTCACTAAATTATACATATATAATGGCTCAATATTGTTTCATTTATACACAAAATTTGAGCTCGCTATCTTAAGTTTTGCAAAAGTTACAATAGAGCGATAATGTCAATTTTTTAAAAAATCCAAAACATCATAAAATTTTTACGGTTCAACCGATCTTAACCAAATTCAATAGCAATCACCGGCGTGTGAAAGCTCAAATTCATACCAATTTTAAGATCAATATCTCGAAAATTGAAAGAGTTATCGCGTAAACAGACATTTTTC